>CM022949.1:66916131-67383775 GCA_012931725.1 Litsea cubeba
TGCCAAAAATAAACATTAAACTATAAAAGAAAGTAAAAGACTTGCAGGCCATATGGAGAGAACATGATAACCTGCATCTTAGGATCTCATACTAGCAAAGCAATTCACAAAACCAGGTTACCAAACAACAATGGAAAGACAGGATGCCAAATATTGCCACTACTATGATTCATGCCCTACGTAGAGGGGGTCCGGGGGTGTCCCCCGGCGGGGGTCGAGCTGAGGGTTCGGTCGACCGACCCGAGGGCACGGTCGACCGACCTGACGGAAACCTGTAGGTTTGGTTTTTCTATTTCGTCTCCAAACATCTCCAGAACTCTTCTGAAGACTCTAGGGTGGGCCTCTGGGATAGGTTTCAAAAAACTTTTGACCCATTGATGCAGGGATCAACTATCCAGAAGGCTATAAAACCCAGTCCAAGATCTATGTCCTCAGTCTCAGCCATCATGATCAGTAAATACAATCTATCTAGAAGATAAAAAACAGCAACTAACAAGCATCCATAATAATCTACAATATGCAAGGAAGTGGATTATACCTTTCGAGCTCGGTTGTGCTCTAATGGAGAAGTTGTGTCTTTCTTTGATGATGAAACGCTTTCACTAATCAAATAGGGATCTCCAAGACCTCTTGATCTTCCACGCTATGACCCGTATCAGATTCTCTTTTTTCTCAAGAAGATGGTGGGATCTCCAAGAGAAAACTACTAGGAACTCTAGGGAGGAACTAGAAAGAGAACTAGAAGAGGGAGAGGAGAAAGAACTCGTGCAACTTTTGCACTAGAGAGTGCTGGGCGTGAATCCCTATGTATGGAGCATGCATAGGACGTCCAGCCCTCCTGTCCTCTATTTATAGCTTTTGCAAGCCCCACTTACTAATTTCCATTAGAAGTCCTATTTCCAAATTAGTAACTATCTCATCTCTTCTCAATTAAAATAGAAGTCTTACTTCCATTAATTAATTAGTAACTTACCATATCATAATTAGAATTCTCACTTCAAATATGATTAGTAACTTTCTAATTCCTTTCTAATTAAAATAGAAGTCTCACTTCTACTAAAATTAGTAAGTCTACTATTACCACTATTAGAAGTCTCACTTCAAATAGAAATAGTAACTTTCCTTTTAGAGTTCAACTAGAATTAGATACTTTCTAATAATTGGGCTCGGGTGGGGACCACTAGGGATTCGTTAGAAAGCTGGCTCCAACTGGGACACGGGACCCCACAACTCATGTGTAATCCGGGCCCACAGTTAATTGGCAAATAACTCCACTATATAGAATGCAATTGAACTCCAGTCTTAGGAATATTACATAGAAGACCCTAAACTTCCACATTACCACAAGTAGACCCCTCTATTAATATCCAGGGATCAATTGGACCTGTCTTCCAAACTAGATCCATATCTTATTATCCTTGAGCCCCAATTAATTATAATTATCATAGGTTACCTTTCCAATTAAACGTCTTATCGGAATGGGTGCGCACTTACCAATGATAAATCCATTAATTGCCACAAGGGGATATTAGAGATAGATTCCATCTTGACTATTCAATGTTCCCATAGCTCTACTACCATGTACCCAAATCACCGAGGTGTTGACCTACAGTTGGCCTCACTCATTGGTGACTCAAAGCAAATAAATAGATAGAGACTTGAGTTCATTAATGTCTCAGGATTGAGAGCCTATTGCTATGGAATTATGAAAGCAGACCTTAAAGTAAAGACTGTTTACAAGGTGCTTCTCATGGTCCTTCAATACATCCAATGTACCAGCACTATGATCCAGAATCTTCCATTCTGATGATCGAGACAAATCACACTATCTCATAGTGATCAAAGTGTTGCAACCTTGCCAGTATGAGATGTCCAGTCTCATCACTGGTTGTGAAGATATTTTAAGTATAAGATTTGCCACACATATCTCCCGTATGTGGATCTCATCCATATACATGTGTTACATCTAATATACTTGTGGACTCCGGTTCATCTCATGAACCATCATGTCATTCGTATTGGTTATGTGCAAGTGTATAATAAATCACCATTCATCTCATGAAAGGAAAGCATGAATATACTGATAAATAAAGTAATTAATCAATTTATTATATCATCTAACTGGATTGATGTCCATAAAACTAACAGTAGGATGTAGCCATTCTGGAGGCATGTGAATGTAATCTCCATGAACTTGGCATTGTTGGCAGTGCTTAGCAAATTGCATTGTGTCAGCTACCATGGTAGGCCAGTAATAACCAACCTTTTTATCTGATCATAGAGCTTGAGACTAGGCTGATGAGCTCCACAAACACCAGCATGAACTTCTTTGAGTGTTTCTTCAGCCTCTTGCTATGACAAGCAACATAGAAGTACTCCGTTGAAGAATTTCCTGTAAAGGATTTTTGAATGAATATCCAATTGAAAGCTTGGGGTTTGCCTTTGGATGCTTACCCGTTCTTTTGGATCTTCAGGTAGGATTCCGAACATAGTGTAATCAATGATCGGATCCCTCCAGTCACCGATTGAATGTTGAAGGATTGAAATCCGACTTCCCACCACTTGGTGGCATTCAACAACTGCTTGGTATGTGTTAAGAGGAGGAAGGATTCTTCTTTCGCACACTTTGATTTGCATGTTTTCCCCTTCCTGGATTGCAATAGATGCGGCAAGTCTAGCCAGGGCATCTGCACGTATGTTTTCACCTCTACGAATGTGGGTGATGTGACAGATGTCAAACTTTTGCAGAAGCGATTGTGCCTTGTTGTAGTAAGGCAGTAAATCAGGCTTCCTGACTTCAAATTTCTGATTCATCTGGTTGACAATCAGTTGAGAGTCTCCAAAGATTTCCAGTATGGTGATACCAGATTCGATGGCGAGTTTCAATCCTAGGATCAGAGCCTGATATTCAGCTGTATTGTTTATGCATGGTTCCAGTAGCGAGAAAGCATGTGGAATCATGTATTTATTGGGGCTAACAAAGAGGATGCCAACTCCTGAGATCAGCTGTCTTTTTTCATTTGTCCTGGTTGCACCGTCGAAGTACAAGTCCCAGGAAGCATTTTGTGAGAAAGTCTCCACATTGTAGACTGGTTCGTCTGGGAGATCATCTCTGAGTGGAGAATCTTTAGGCAATGGATGCTCTGCGAGAAAAGTCTGCTAGAGCTTGTCCTTTGGTTGCCTTTTGTGGTACATACCTAATATCAAATTGTGACAGAAGGATGGACCATTTTGTCAGTTGTTCATTGATAGATACTGCTTTTGTGACGAGGACCTTCAAGAGATTGATCCTTGAGACCAGGTAGACTGTGTTGGAAAGCAAGTAGTGACGTAGCTCTTGTACGACAAACATCACTGGAAGACATTCTTTTTCGACTGGAGAGTAGCGATGCTCTGGAACCTACTAGCATGCGGCTGAGGTAGTATAGGCAGCTTCGTTTCTTTCATCATTTTCTTGTGCAGCTGAGCGCCCAGAGTGTGATCAAGGGCTCTTGTTGTACAAGATGAATGGTTTTCCCAGTGGTAAGGAGCAACTAATACGGGAGGTTTGGTCATGTATGACTTGATATCTTGGAATGCAGCTTCACAGTCAGCATCCCAGGACAAAGTTTACACACTTTTTTCATCAACCGGGAGAATGGACGGCATTTTCCCCGAAAGATTTGCAGGATGAACCGTCTGATGTAGGCCCATCTCCCTTGATGCCCTTTGAGTTCTCTCTAGGTTCTTGGAGAGGGCATTTCTAGAATGGCTTTTGACTTTTATGGGGTCAAGCTCTATTCCAGCTTTCCGAACTAAGAATCCGAGGAACTTACCCGACGAGATGTCGAAGAAGCATTTCAAAGGATTCATTCATAGTTTGTGTTTGTGAAGTCGGAGGAAGACTTCTCAAAGGTCTTCGAGATGATCTTCTTTTATTTTGTTTTTTGACGGCGAGGTCATCAATGTAACACTCGACTGTTTTGTGTTGCATATCTTGGAATATCTTCATCATAGCCCTTTGATATGTGGCACCAGCATTTTTCAGACCAAATGGCATGACAGTGTAGCAATACACGCCAAATGGGGTCCGAAAGGATGTATGTTTTTCAACTTCATGATGCATCTTTATCTGATTGTAGCCAGGGAAACCATCCATGAATGTCATTCGCTCGAACCCATAGGTATTGTCAATCATTACCTCTGGTATGGGGAGTGGAAATTCATCTTTAGGGCATGCGCCATTCAGGTCTCTATAGTCGATACAGACCCTGATCTGCCCGTTTTTCTTTATCACGTGGACAATGTTGGCCAACCATTCAGGATGTTGTTCCTCACGGATGAAGCTGACGCTTTTGAGTTTTTTAACTTCTTGTTTAATTTTATCCATCACATCCGGACGAAATCTTCTTTGGCCTTGTTTGACAGGCTTGATGTCTTCTTGAAGATTGAGTTTTTGGGGTCTAAACCAGGCATTTCAGCATAAGACCATGCAAAGCAATCAACGAACTCACGAAGAAAGGTGATATACTCGGGTAACTCATCATCCTTTATATTCTTGCTTATGAATACAGGACGTGGGTTATCTGGTGTTCCCAAGTCTATCTTTTCAACAGGATCTTCTGTTGGAAGGTTCGAAGGTGGTTCCTCCACAATATTTTCGGAGGCTTCCAGCTCAACGAAACCTTCTAGGGTTTTAAGGGCATTTCTAGACCAAGGTTTTATTCCTTTCCACAGGTCTTCTTGATTGGCAATTTTCTCAATTTTTGCTATGAGATGATCCCAATCGCCTGTTGAAACCGAGTCGAAGTAGGGTACTTCTTTTGGAGACGAGGACTCTTCTGGGTCAGAAGACTACACGTCTGTGTTAATGGACAATTCCACCTCATTGTCAGAGAAATCGTACCAATTGGATGAGCTTCCTGGATCTTTGTCAGGTGACTCATCGAAGAGATATCTAGGGAGATCGATGTCTTCAGGGACTTGAGATGTTGAGGCTTGGTCAGTAAATTGACTTTTAAGCCTTTGTGTCAACTGTCTCAGGGGAGTGTCGAGATCATACCCTAACCCGTGTGAAGACTTTTCTACATAGCCGTATAGTCTCCAATCTTCCAGCTGACTTTTGGTCAAGACGGGCCCCAATGGCATGAGAATACCACGTCCTTCTCCCAAACCGATTGGGTTCTTAGCATCATAGCCCATTTTCTTCATAATAGCTTGTGCCACAGAACTATATATGGATAGTTGAGGCATACCATCATTTTGGAAAGGTTCAAGCATGGAGTTTGATGAAGAAGCATCCGATCTATGGAAGAAGATTGGCTTTTCCTTTGCTAAAGTTACTGGAACAACGAAGGAAGCTGATGTAGGATCTTCTATGTCAGAAGTTGTCTCCATTGGAGTAAGAGCAGCTGAACTTGCTAAGTGTCAGCTTGGCTTGACGATGTGTTGTCTTCTGGCTCTAGATTGCAAGGCAGCTCGTCAATGAAAGTCCTGGATCCTAACCCTAGAGGGGGGGGGGGGGTGAATAGGGTGATCTACAATTAATGGCCAATTTTAATTCCTTTTCAATTCTCCTTTAACTAGTGATGATTATGTGAGAAAGTGCGGAAGATAAACTAATCAATCACCACAAGTAGTTCACCATTGCACAATGATTTATAGTGGTTCGGCCTCAATGCCTACATCCACTACCGGCTTGTGCTCAACACCCCCACCGGATTTCCACTATTTATGCTTTTGCAATAGGCTAAGCAATAACCTTTACAAAGTTGTTTTTCTAGGCTAAACAACAACCTTTACACTATGCTTTTCTTAGGCTAAGCAATAACCTGTACAACAGTCTTCTTTCTCAAGAAAGTGTCTACACACTAGGAGAGAAATAGATTAAGCTCTGATTGGGTGCCTCTTAATTAGGCAAATATGAAAGTGAAAATAAACTCACACAACACAATGAATGCTCATGATATGTGTGTGTGGAAACTTCAATCAAGTTTAAAACATAAGCTCAATTAATATATGCTTAATATATTTGAAGGTTTAAAGCACTCAAATATATGATTGAAGTCAATATGCAAATCACATGTATAAAAGTTAACTTGATGATGATATGAAACTCAAAATCTCACAAGTTGTATGAACCTAAATATTTCTAAACATGTGATGCATATTCTATGTTGTTTTTAAAGCAAGGTTTAACTAAAGTTTAAATGAATGAAAACAACAAAGAAAGATTCAAACAAGTTAATGTATCATGTTGTAAAGAAATCAAAGATTTTGGCTAAGCATGATTAACAAAGTTTAAAACAAAACTTGGTTTGAAATCAAGTGTTGAAATCCAAACCATGTGAATCAAAGATTAAATGGGAAATGGATTCCACATAACATAGTTAGCATGCTTGAAAACATTTTCCAAAAGTTTATACCAAAGCATGATACATATGAACAAGGAAATTAAAGCTTACTAGAATTTAAATTCTTGAAATCAAGCTTTAGCTTTTCCTTTGGACCAAACAAGCTTCCTTAGTTCATTCCCTTTGCTTGGGCATCAAAAACACCAAAAATGGCCTCTATTCCCGTCACCTTTTATCTTGGAATGAACTTGCTTTTTATAGAAAAAGTGGTCCAACGGATGCCTGTCGGTCAACCGATAACTAGCCGTCTGTTGACCGATGGCTCAACGGTCATATGCAACGGTCATATTTTTTACAGTTCTCCTGACCCTTTTGCATTCGTCGGTTGACCGTCCTTCATCGGTTGACCGATGTGGAACTGATAGCTGAGCCGATAGCACAATAATCATGGAAAAAGGTGCCGTCTGTTTTTGGAACCGACGAGTCTCGGTCTGAGATTTCATGCACTATCGGTGGACCGATGGGAACCGATAGGCTGACCGATGGGAACCGATGGAGTCATCGGTTAACCTTGGTTCTCTTGTGGGTTGACCGATGGGGACCGATGACTTGACCGACAGACTGGTCAGGTCAATTTTTTGAACATCTGAATTTTTGAAAAATGAACCTTTTGAAATCATTTAAAAACCCAGATTTGAAGGGTGTCTTTATGCATTGTTTCATCAAGAAAAACATGATTAAAATCAAGGTTCAAATCAACCAAAAAAGAGTTTAAATCAAAACATGAGTTAGGTTGAGTTAAAAGATGATTTTCAAGAAGAAACATGTGAAATGAAAATGAACCTAATGAGATGACTATTATGCAAATGCAAGACATCAAATTGCAAACAACTTATGGTCTAACAATCTCCCCGTTTGCAATTTGATGGCAAATAACACTCAACCACCCATTAAAACTATCAACTCATCACCATTTGTCCAATCCACTTCTTCTTACTTCAGCTCCCCCAATGTTCATAATCTGCTCCTTCTCTTTTCTCCCCCAATGTCCTTGCTCTCCCCCATTGTTCTAGCCAATGGTGTCTTTGCTTCAACTCCTCTTTATCTTCTTTAGTCTTCATTCTCCCACTTGTCTTTATGTTTCTTCCTCTTCTCCCCCATTGACATCAAATTGCTAAATAGTCTGCAAACAATACTCATGCAAACATATACCTTTCTCATAGCATAACTTGATATCTTGAATGTAAAGGAAGAAAAAGCATTTATGTAGATGGCAAATAGATCCAAAAGATGTCATTTACTATATAAGGATATTAATAAGAAGTCTTACATTTTGAAAATGACATAAACATGACCATCCATAAACTGAAAGTAGAAGTTTAAATAACAAAATACAGCCTTCTTCCAATACAAAATACATCACCAATAATACACCAATCTAAACACAAAATGTGGTGACATGGAAAGTTAGATCCTAATCAGACTCTGGAGATGGAGGTGATGGAGATGGTGATCTAGCAACGTCATCTCTTCTGCAGCTCTTTGAGATCCCGGAGAGATATTTGAACAGTTTGTTGATGGTCTTCGATTGTTTCTTCTGTTTTCTTTTCAAGTAGGCTATATCTCTCTCCACAGTTGCTTGCCAGTCAGAGGATGTGCCAGGGGTAGAAGGACCAGCAGTCTGCCTTGAAGATGAAGCACGAGCAGGAGGAGGTGGAGATCTAGGTATCTCCTGTCTCAAGGGAGGCTCTTGTGCCAATGGAGGATCATCTGTTATAGGGATATGAGGATTTGGAATGAGATTCATTTGATTCAGATTGGTTATTGAGAATGGAGCTTTGAAAATGGAGCTTTCTCCAGTAGGTATAGGAATACGAAACTGAAGAGCAATCTGAGTCATCAAGTATCCATACGGAATGGCATTCTTTTGTGCCAATGAATTTCGAAACTTGATAATTGTATGGCAGATGAGTGAGGGTAGACAGATGGGAGTGCCAGTTACTACCTTGGATAGGATACTAACCATGAAAGCTGTAAGCTCAGTCCTATTTCCACCTCTAGGATATACATTGTAAGTGAAAAGATTGTGAATAATCCTATTGATTGGAATTAGGGAACTAATGGTTAGATGATGTTTCTTTTGATCCCATGGACAGTTGAAGCCACATATGTCAATGGTGGCTTTGATCCTCTCATCCTCCGAAGGAGTATCAGTCACATACGTTACTCCCGTAGGAGCACAAGGAATCCCCATTATCAGTCCTATTCTTTGGGGTGTGAACACTTCATCTCTATCCATAAAGGAAATGGTAAAAGAACAAGCATTGATAGAGTCATTTGTGCTTGTGATAGATGCATACAAGAATTTGACTATAGAAGGGTATGCAATATCACCCCAAAGAAGTATCCTCTCCCAACCCACTTGACCAAGCACATTGCTCAAGTTGAAACCCATGGAAGTAATCTTTTCTACGATAGTCCTCCTTTCTACTACAACATTCCTCCTTTGAAGACTTTGTAAGATATTTGAGTCAAGTCTCAAATTGGTTGAAGGAGGAGGGGGTGACGGAGATGAGCTTTCATTCCCACTATCTTCTATTGGTCTGCTAGAAGAGGCTGTGGCCTTTCCCATCTTTATAGGGCGCCTAGGAGTAGCCTTCTTGGTTCTAGGAGGCATTTTCACAGATACTTGGTGTGCACAGTGGGGATATAATAGAAAGATTTGAAATTTTAGAGAATGATTGGAGACTAAGATGTAGGAAGATTGAATTCAATGTTACCTGAATCAAACTTGGAAAGGGAACAAGAACAGATGATCAAATCTGAATGTGGCACATGAGGTTGGGTTTCTCAAAACAGCCCATTTCAGTCGACTGTGAACATCATATGATTTGGAGATCTTGACTTGATGATGGCTTAAAGGCTTATTTTGACAATGATTTCTCAAATCACATAGAGCTTGCAGAGAGTCTGCAAGCCACTAAACCAACTCCCAGATGGACTGCTGCCGAACCAACCAAGAACACACGATGTACAGATGAAGCAGTACCAATAGAGTTTTGCTTGAAGATGGATTTTTCGAAAATCTATGTCAGTAATGGTCTTGATCTTCAGCCTTGAAGGAGAGTTGCAAGCAGGGAGAAGTTGAAAAAGCCCTAGGTTCGTTGATGAAGGGGAAGAACAGAACATACGAAGGAGATTCTGCGCGCAGGGTTTTTAACGAGCCACTGCTTCATCGGTCCACCGATGACTTAAGTATCGGTCGACCGACAGATGTAGAAAAGTGGACTAATCCACTGAATTAGCCTTCTTAGCTAATGATCATTGCTTAGAGTGTTTTATGATTGATTTAACTTATGAAGAACAATTTTTAGATCATAAAAATTTTAGATTCAAATTGATCAAACACATGCATTTTAATATCAAGTACCTTTTGGGTTCAAAAATGCATTTTCAAAAATTAATTTACAAAAAATTTGAAATTCTAAACATATAGAAAATACCTAGAACGTTTGAACCATTTAGACTTGGACCAACTAGACATATAACTTATGAGAATGGGTTGGTCTAATCTAATTACTAGGTCTTAGTATTTGTCTAATAGCCTAACCTTAGGTATCCATCTAAGGTCTTGAGCCTTTGAGCCTATGGTTGAGATTTCACCAACTATAGGAGATAGGTTTCTTTTAGACTTGACATCATATCTTTGAGGTTTGACAACTTTATTATTAGATTGATGATTAGTCCTTGGTAGTTGGTGTTCAACTTTCTTTTTATTCTTCTCATTTCCCTCTTTTTGTCTTTTGGATTTTAATTTTAACCTTTCAACCTTTTTCAAGAGTTCTTTTATTTCCAAGGCTAATGGAGGGAAGGTGAGAAGTTTCTTATTGATAGATTTGTTTTGACCATATTTTACTTGTTTAGTCTTTTTAAAATCTATCTTAGAAGCCTCTTGACTTGTTTGAACTTTCTAGAGTCTTCCTTTGATTTAGATGCCTTAACCATCATAGAATTAGATTTTCCATTTTTAGGTTCATAGATGGGTTTGGACAAATGACTTTTTCTTAGTTTGCACTCAAATTTGAAATGCCCTTCATTACCACAATAATGACATTTTGTTTTGGCCAATGGGGATTGAGTGCATGAGAATGAGGACTCACCTTTCACAAATGTGTTGGTGAAATTTGGGTCATGTGTAATGTACTTATTGAATCCAAGACCCGTCCTATCTCCTTGTGATTTACCCAATCTAAATAATTTTTCAAATTTCTCTTCTCCTTGGGTAAATTTGCACTCATACTTTTGTTTGTGAGTTTCAAGTTGAGTGACTTGATTTTTAAGAATTGAATTTTCAAGTTTAACTTTTGTAAGTTCAATTCCAATTCCATTAAACTTGTTTACCTTTTCATAAGCAAGTTTTAATTCAAGTTTGAGTTCATTAACATTAGATCCAAGTTGTAAAGTTTTTATATTACTTTGAGCATTGGATGAATTTTCTTTGGTGGTTATTAACTTGGATTCAAGGCTGACAATGTCTTCAACTTGATTTTTTATATGATCACTTAGAGTTGAATTTTCTTTGGTAAGTCCTTCACAACTTATCTTAGATATATTTAATTCATCTTGAAGATTTGACAAATTATCTTTAGAAATTTTCAATTTGGATTCTAAATGGATAATGTTCTCATCTTGTCTTTTTAATGTATCTCTTAGATTTATATTTTCTTTCTTTAGCTCATTATGACTTAATTTTCTTTCATTTAGTTCATTTTGAGCATTTGATAGGTTGTGCAAGGTGATCATGAACTTAGAGTCTAGGCATTGAATTAATTCTTCTTTCTCTCTAAGTTCATCTTTTGAAATGTCAATTTCCTTGTTTAATCTTTTAGATTCTTCTTTTAAACTTTTGTTTTTCTTATCAAGCTTTAGGAACAATGTATATAGTTCATTATAAGCATGTTGAAGGTCATCTTCATATTCATTTTCTTCTTCTTTTAATTCATCTTGGGATTCATTAATTCCAATATTTGTATCTCCAATAGATGGAAGATATGGTGGTCTAGAAGAATCTACAAGGGAATGTACAATATCTAACTTAGTGGAATCCATTTTTATGATTTTCATGAAAAGCACACTAGGGTTTAAACTCTAGGTTTTTACACCTAATCAAGAGTTTTAAACACTTGATTCTAATATTAGAGCACGAGGCTCTGATACCAATTGAAAGTCCTGGATCCTAACCCTAGAGGGGGGGGGGGGGGGGGGGGTGAATAGGGTGATCTACAATTAATGGCCAATTTTAATTCCTTTTCAATTCTCCTTTAACTAGTGATGATTATGTGAGAAAGTGCGGAAGATAAACTAATCAATCACCACAAGTAGTTCACCATTGCACAATGATTTATAGTGGTTCGGCCTGAATGCCTACATCCACTACCGGCTTGTGCTCAACACCCCACCGGATTTCCACTATTTATGCTTTTGCAATAGGCTAAGCAATAACCTTTACAAAGTTGTTTTTCTAGGATAAACAACAACCTTTACACTATGCTTTTCTTAGGCTAAGCAATAACCTGTACAACAGTCTTCTTTCTCAAGAAAGTGTCTACACACTAGGAGAGAAATAGATTAAGCTCTGATTGGGTGCCTCTTAATTAGGCAAATATGAAAGTGAAAATAAACTCACACAACACAATGAATGCTCATGATATGTGTGTGTGGAAACTTCAATCAAGTTTAAAACATAAGCTCAATTAATATATGCTTAATATATTTGAAGGTTTAAAGCACTCAAATATATGATTGAAGTCAATATGCAAATCACATGTATAAAAGTTAACTTGATGATGATATGAAACTCAAAATCTCACAAATTGTATGAACCTAAATATTTCTAAACATGTGATGCATATTCTATGTTGTTTTTAAAGCAAGGTTTAACTAAAGTTTAAATGAATGAAAACAACAAAGAAAGATTCAAACAAGTTAATGTATCATGTTGTAAAGAAATCAAAGATTTTGGCTAAGCATGATTAAGAAAGTTTAAAACAAAACTTGGTTTGAAATCAAGTGTTGAAATCCAAAACATGTGAATCAAAGATTAAATGGGAAATGGATTCCACATAACATAGTTAGCATGCTTGAAAACATTTTCCAAAAGTTTATACCAAAGCATGATACATATGAACAAGGAAATTAAAGCTTACTAGAATTTAAATTCTTGAAATCAAGCTTTAGCTTTTCCTTTGGACCAAACAAGCTTCCTTAGTTCATTCCCTTTGCTTGGGCATCAAAAACACCAAAAATGGCCTCTATTCCCGTCACCTTTTATCTTGGAATGAACTTGCTTTTTATAGAAAAAGTGGTCCAACGGATGCCTGTCGGTCAACCGATAACTAGCCGTCGGTTGACCGATGGCTCAACGGTCATATGCAACGGTCATATTTTTTACAGTTCTCCTGACCCTTTTGCATTCGTCAGTTGACCGTCCTTCATCGGTTGACCGATGCGGAACCAATAGCCGAGCCGATAGCACAATAATCATGGAAAAAGGTGCCGTCTGATTTTGGAACCGACGAGTCTCGGTCTGAGATTTCATGCACTATCGGTGGACCGATGGGAACCGATAGGCTGACCGATGGGAACCGATGGAGTCATCGGTTAACCTTGGTTCACTTCTGGGTTGCCCGATGGGGACCGATGACTTGACCGACAGACTGGTCAGGTCAATTTTCTGAACATCTGAATTTTTGAAAAATGAACCTTTGGAAATCATTTAAAAACTCAGATTTGAAGGGTGTCTTTATGCATTGTTTCATCAAGAAAAACATGATTAAAATCAAGGTTCAAATCAACCAAAAAGGAGTTTAAATCAAAACATGAGTAGGTTGAGTTAAAAGATGATTTTCAAGAAGAAACATGTGAAATGAAAATGAACCTAATGAGATGATTATTATGCAAATGCAAGACATCAAATTGAAAACAACTTAGGGTCTAACAGTCAACGCGGTCTTGCTCTTGTTCTAGAGCGAGACGCTGCAAGATCCTTGTGTATTCTTCAAGATTAGGCATGGGAGCCAAATCTTCTTCTTCATCAGCTCTTTGTGGCTCAACATAGTTGATTTCCACTGGAGCAATGACGGGTACTGGGTCAGCAGCATTTTCTTATACAGCCTCTTGGTCTTCTTCATCATCAGACCAAGATCCTTGCGGCTGTAGTGGGTTATACCAGATTACTGGCATAAGATGAGTCTCAGGAACCCATTCTTCATTGGAGAGATATTCTCCTATTTCAAGGGACTCCTCCCACTCGTGGGTGTAGTTGGATTCGAATCCATCATCGGTGTCGCTGGACTCGTATCCATCAATGGAGAATCCAACTACTGAATTGCAAGAGTATGATGCCCCCTGCATGGCTTCTTTGAGTTGAGGTGGCATGAAATCACTGAGAGTGAATTTTCTTACCCGCTTTGAAGTCTCTGGAAGGGACGTTTTTGTTGCCTCCAGTGAAGCGGTAGAGGAAGCCTCTGCCTTTTCTTGGACTTCTTGTTTTGGCTGGGTCTTCTCCTGCTGTTTGAGCTTGAGGAGATGTTTCCTAGCCTACCTTCGCTATTGAGCTGTAGGCTTTGTTTTCACGACCTCCCAATTTTCATCTTCTAGGAGATCGGGATGTACCCATATGGGTTGTCCGTCTGGTGTCGGGTAAGGAACCAGTTCCTTGGACGCTTGGATTGAGTTTATCACCTTGAAGGAAGTAGTGATCTTCTTCTTCGGTGATTTTGATGTTTGTCCACATGTCACCATGTTGACGGAGGCAGACCCACAGTTTTGTCAAAGGTGATGACTCCATTTTTCCACATCTCGTTTATTTTCTCCCTCACAACAAAGCATTGATTGAGAGGATACGAGATCCTCTGGTGGTATGGACAGTACCGAGGATCATTGGTTTTACCAACATCACCCGATCTTTTGGGTTCAGGCAAGGTGAGCTTGCCGTTCGCCACAAGAGCCCCGAAGATTTCATCAACATCTTCATCGAACGGGTATTTCTTTTCTACTCGCTCTTTGAAGGCATCAGAGAGTTCGAGTCTCTTGCCAGCAGCTTTGTTTTTAGCTTTCTTTGGTGGCTGAGGAGCTGACTTGGTCTGCACATTGAGGACCTCTTTCTTCTTTGGTTTAGAGGTTGCAATGGCGGTTGGCTCTTTTCTTGATGATTTCTAACTGTTGAGTCTTTAATCACCGTTTCAGCTTCCATGGAAGCTTCTAGGAGTTCTCCCAGGTTCTTTGATTTGTTGCCGATGATCATGGTGCGGATTCTAGCTCTGATGTTGTTTCGGCAGATGTCGACTAGCGACGCTTGTGGTAATACATCAGAGCATTTGTATGCCATTGCTTTCCACTTGTGAATGAAGTCATATGTTGATTCATTCTCCCCCTGTTTTAGGCTGCACAGCTGAGCCATAGTAGCGGGATGATCCTCACCTTTGAAGTGAGTCAGGAAGCGTGTCTCTAGCTTGGCCCAATTTTGGACGGAGTCCTCCGGCAAAGTGGAGTACCAATCAAAGGCCGTACCTTTTAGGGTACTTGCAAAGCGGCGGATCTTGAGTGCATCTTGATCCGCGATAGCTCCCGTCAAGATCTTGAAGTGGATGACGTGCTGTCTATCTTATCCTTTCCCCGTATATGTTTGGAGAGTAGGATGCTTGAATTTTGTAGGGAACGGGACCGATTCCATCCATAAGGGATATGGTGGCTTGATCCCGTGCTCCTTGAGTATATCCTCTTCTTTTGCTTTTGCGGGGATACTGTCTACGTCCTTTTTTGTAAGGGCGCGTGACTCATTTTCTTCTCCATTTACCTCATCGTCTTGATGATTCGGAGGAGGTTCATTGTTCGCCTGATTTTGGAAGGTGAGGAGAAGGTTTTCCATCAGAGTTTCACTCCTCTGTTGGCCTTCATCTTGAGGTGGATTGCGGGGTGGTGGCTCAGAATTTGTAGACAGGACGTTCATCCTTCGGGATTTAAATGAAGAAACTGTCCTGGTGACTGAGCTGGGGCTCATTCTTTTTTATGAAGAGCTTGAGGAAGGATCATGTTGGGATTGGTGTATGCCCTAAAGCCCACTAGCTGCACTCTCATTTTTTGTTACTGGATATTTACTGTTTATTTAATGGAATGACTCTTTTCTGCTTAAACATGTATATATGTATGGCTGTGTAAGGCCCATTGTTTATAGTAAATGAATTAGGTGTGTAGTGTCTACACACAGATAGGTCTAATTCATGGACACTGGAAACAACATATTTGTTCATAACTGAGAGATGGAGCTGGGCACTTCATCTTGGTATAAGTTATAGTGAGAGACTCTCATGTATTCAGGGTGACTTACCTAAGTCATGGGAGGACTTTCCCGGATTAACTCATTAGTGCATATGCAATGCATTGAACAGGACCATGGTAGGTGTGATCTCTAAAATAGTACAATCACTGAGAGAGATCAAGTCACCTCATGCTACTGAGTGACCAGTGCTCTTAATCTTGAGCATTTGTGGATGAACTGACGAAGTCAAGTTCTTGTGCTTTAATTCACTGTGGGTGAGATTCTTTTCATGGGTCAACAGCTCTGTGTTTTAGGTACTGGGACTTGATCAGTTGGGACGTGCAGATGCAATAAAGAATCTATGCCATCTGATGATGGAATGATCATCCCCTTAGAATTATCCGATTAATCATCAAAATCTAAGATCTTAGTATATAGATGTTCCATATGGATATTAAACTTATGGGTCGCTCCCTGGACCAAGAGAATGATATCCGGATGATGATTAAGTTAAGGATATGAAGTTCTAAGGTTTAGATGTAATCGAGAAGGTTGATAGTACATATGATAACCTGACTCGATTATGGATGTTACATAGAGGGGCATTCAGGTCATTACACTTAGTAGGTCGAAGACAACTGTCATTTTCTGACGAGCTTATTATATTATATATTTGTCCCTGGAGTTCAACCATAACTCTTTAGTGGAATGTGTTATGGTTAAAATGGTCTTAATGTTGCTATGGGTTTAGCATGGACATTTTGGTCATTTTGGGAGCCAAGGGCAAATATGTCTTTTGGTCCCTTCTCTAGTCACTTTCAAAGATTGGCATGGTTTCCTAAAATGTTTAGATGACATATGGTTGAATTATTTTAGTGGAAAAATAATTTTGAGTATAAATTCAAATAGGCCTTTGATGGCATACATACATTTAATTCTAGATAAATTATTTGTGGGCCATGGTGTGCATTAGTATGTGGGACGTCCATAATGGGATTTCCATGGGTAAGGTTTCTAATTTTGAGTAGGTCTCTCTACTTGGAAGATTGGACTCCTCTTCGGATTAGTATTCCTATTAGAAAGTTTCCTTTTTTAATTAGAAACTTAAATTAGTAAGTGTTGTGCAACTAGGATTACTAATTGCTAAAGTTTGTGGGAAGTTCTTTTAGTTTCCTTTTCTAATTGGAGTGTTTCTAAAAAGAAATAAATCTTTAGATTATACTTTCCTTTTAGGAAATCTATGAGAATTAGAAGAGATAACTTTTTAGGAAATGATTCCCAAAGTTTCTATAAAAAGGAAACACCTCCCCCCCTTGGATGTCCAACACTAAGAAGCATAATATTCCACACGTCCAGCCCCCTTTGTTCTTCTTTGAAGATAGTTCAAGGTCTGAGAATTTTTCCATAGAAAATAGTTCTCAAAACCCATCTACAAACCTAGATTAAGATCCCACCATCTTAGCCAATCAGATTTGGAAGTGAGATAGAGAAGAAGATCAAAGGCAATTCTACTGCAGAAAATTCCAGCAAGTTGTTTGGTAATTGCAAGTCTGAGTTTAGCCCTTTGGATCTATTTTTCCAGAGATTTGAAATCTACAAATCTTCAAGGTAATAGCTTCTTGAATCTCCTTTAATTATACACTTGTTGGTCATGAATTCATGGAGTTCTTTTGCGATCACTATGGCTGATTTATGCTGCCCAAATCAGATTTTTTTAAAATCTGTCATGTTACAAATCAGCCATGAACGTCTTCTCCTAGTGATGTTCAGATCTGAATCGCAGTTTCTTTCAGTGGTATCAGAGCCACTCCATGTGAAATCATGATCCCATGTTGTGTTTAATTAATCCTAGATTGATTATGGGCATGGTGGCACCCTACTAAAGTTATATTAAGATGCATGTTGTGTGCAAGTTTCATTAACAATGCTGGAATTTATTTTTTAGATTTGTTTGCACATAGTGGTTTGCATGCACTAACCTCTTTATTTGCAGCCTTATAATGCATCCTTGATGGTTCGCATGATTGTTATGTGAGTTTGGATGTTTTTTCTTCAGTTGGAAAGTGTACGATTGCGCGTTTAGCAATCATAGGAAGTTGTAATTCTTTCTTTACGTTTATTCCAACTAGTCTTGATGTAAGCTTTCTTAAAAAGTATAGGTATCTCCAATGTATTTTGGGGTTTTGTTTTTTATGGGTTTGCTTGTATAAATTTAATTTATTGGAACAAGCAAGAACAAGAAAGTTTCAAGCAAGGTTGCAAGTAACCGGATTCCTTAGTGGTGGTGGAGACAAGACTTCTTGGTGCAAGATGAGATCTATTTTTGATGTCCTAGTTCGATAAGGATTAGAAGTCCGAAGAGCAGGGAGCCAGCAAGGATTGCATACTTTTATTCGCTCTTATATATGGAATGCATGGATGAATGCTTTATATAATTGCTCTAATTGTCACCTAGAAACCTGGCCACCATTAGGTTCTAAAATTGGCATCTTTTTGTATTAGATTGTTTTTAGTTTGGCAAATTGTTTTAAACAGAACTTAGACCGGCACCTTTTATTTTGTCTAAGGTTTAAAATTGGATAGGGTTTAGTTCATCTTGGTACCCTTGGTTTCCAAAAGAGGCTAAACTAAAATCTAATTAGATGCTACCTATGAGTTTCCATAACCCAAGTTAGGTTTTTGATTCTTTAAAGGGATTTTCTCAAATGTTTTAAAGCAAAGGTTATTTATTTTTAAGACGACTTAAGTCATTAAGTCATAAATTTAATTAACCAAGTTTGCTAGATTTAAAAGAGCTTTTGAGTAAACAATGTAAAGGTCAAATAGTATAAACCCTAGTGATAAATAATCAAGTGGGAGTGGGGTTTTTGGAAAGACCCCACGGCCTTCCATTTTCGATTCATTTTATCTCATTAAGGTGTTAGTAGGAGCGGCCACCCCTTCGGTGGAGTTCTTTACTAAAGACCGCTTTGATGGGTTAATGGGTGAACTAATGTGAATATTCATAATGAGGTGTTAGTAGGAGCGGCCATCCCTTCGGTGGAGTTCTTTACTAAAGATCACTTCTATAGAATGTCAATGAAGTGTTGGTGGGAGCGGCCATCCCTTCGGTGGAGCTCTTTACTAAAGTTCACTTCTAGAACGGATAAAAGTCACTTCCCTTCGGAGGACTTAAGTCATATACATTCTGGGAAATTTCATAAGAGATGGTAAAACACTTGACATAAGACGGTAATGACCTCTCCCTAGAAGTTAAGGGTTATTTGTCATATGAGGCCAAACCAATCAGTGATTGGACTACCACTGGATATGTGTATCCAGATAGTGATAATCAAAATAAGCATACCTTAATTCAACGTGACTGTAGGCTCGGCCATCCCTTCGATCTATGAGGAGGTTGAAACACTGATACATTATGATTGAGGTTAAATAATGTAAAAAGTTTTGTGCTTTGTTTTTCCTTTTATAACAAGCACCATTTGCATATTACATATATACTGCCTGTCTAATTATAAACCGTTTCATATCCAGAGAGAGATGGGTAAAGATTATTTTAGTCCGTTGATGTGCATTCTTCGTGAGAACAAACTAACTGGACCTAACGACGTAGATTGGAAGAGAAATCTTGACATAGTACTCACTGCTGAGGAGTACAAGTATGTCTTGCTGGAAACCTGTCCTGATATTGATGCTAATTCTACTGATGACCAGTTAGAGGCTGAGAGGAAATGGAAGAAAGCGAATAGCATGGCTAAATGCTACATGCTTGCTTCCATGTCCAACGTGTTGCAAACACAGCACGAGCAAATGGACACAGCCTATGAAATCATGATGTCCTTGTCTGAGATGTTCGCAGACAAGAGCAGGCCAGCTAGGCAAGCTGCTATAAGGACTATCATGAATACTAGGATAGTTGAGGGAACACCTGTCAGAGAGCATATGCTCAAGCTGATGGATTGTTTCAATGTAGCTGAGATTCTAGGGGCTGAGATTGATGCAGAGAGTCAAACTGATATGATTCTCGAAACTCTGCCGGACTCTTTCAATCAGTTCAAGCTCAATTTCTATATGAGCAAGATGGACATGACTCTACCTGAGTTAATGAAAGAACTCCAGGCAGCGGAGGCCATCATGAAGCCCAAAGCCCAAGATCACTTTTTCTAGTCTTCCTCTAAACTAAACCCGAAAGGGAAGAAGTTCAAGAAGAAGCAGAATAAGGGAAAAGGGCAGAAAAAGGACAATACTGGCAAAAAGAAGGACAAGGGTACAGATGGAAAGCCCAAAGGGAAATGCTTCAAATTTGGCCTCAAAGTTCATTGGAAGAAAGATTGTCCTAAGTTCCTGGCCTCAGTTAAGAAAGGTACATCTTTTTCATACTACACTGAAACTTGTCTGGTGGTTGATTCTACTGATTCATGGATAGTAGACTCAGGAGCCACTAATCATATCTGCAATTCGTTACGGGTGTTTCAGATAATGCAGAAGATTAAGAAAGGAGAGTTTGCCTTTAGAGTTGGAACTGGAGCTAAAGTTTGGGCAGTTGCAGTAGGAGTTGTTTCATTACATTTTTCATGTGATAGGATATTAGTTTTAAATAATGTTTTCTATGTTCCGGACATGAAGAAGAATTTAATTTCAGTTTCCAGACTCATTGAATTTATTTATACAGTTTCTTTCCAGTCTGGCGTTGATATCAGTAGAGATGGAAATATTATATGTTCCGGTAGAATGCATGACAACTAATTTTATATATATCCTATTGCTCCCACACTGCATACTGTACAACAAGAAAACTCAACTTCCCTTAAAAGGAAGGTATCTTCAATCAATGACACATATCTTTGGCACTTACGTTTGGGTCACATTAACCTAAAACGGATTCAGAGGTTGGTAGAAGATGGGCCTTTGAGCTCATTAGACTTCGAACCTTTTCCTCAGTGCGAATCTTGTCTCAAGGGAAAGATGACCAAAAGATCATTCTTTGGAAAGGGACTAAGGTCAAAGGAGTTGTTAGAATTGTTGGAATTTGAGATGCCTTGAAAAGTCTTATGAAGCATTGAAGTGTTTAGTATCTCCAGTATCATTTTGTGTTGGAATTATTGTCAACACAATGTCACAAGTGTGGTGTTGATAGTGTGGTGTTGATAGAGCTTCAAAGAGAAAATAGAGCTGAAACAGTACAGGAAATCAGAATTCCTGAAGCAGTGTGGCCGGTCGACCGGGGACCCCACGCGGTCGACCGGGCAAGAGAAGTCTGCAGAAGACAGTCTCAGTTAGCTCCCAATTATTTGTTGCCACAGTGTGTCGCCGGTCGACCGAGGACCCCACGCAGTCGACCGAGCACGGGAAACCAGAATTGCGCAGAAATAGAAGTTTTGCATGAAAATTCAGGAAACTTATGTATTTCGTTTGGGACTCTTTCTAAACGAATTCTAGCCTAATTTGAACACTCTTTAGGGTTACCATAACCTATATAAAGGCTTGCTAAGTTCGTTTTCATAAAGAGAGAAGAGAAGAGAGAACAAAAGAGAGGGTTTTGGAGAGAAGAGTGATTGGAGAAGAAGGTGCTGCTGTGTGCTGTTGTGCTGCAAGTTTCTACAGCAAGTTGGACGAAAATATGCTCATGAATATGGTGATTCGTCCATAGATAAGTGTCTCTTTTTTTATGCTTTAAATTTCAATTTGTAAGGGATTGAGAGAGAGAGATTGTAGAGGGGAAGGGCTGTAGAAAAGTTCTCTACTTTAATTCTGTAGAACATCAAGTTGGTGCTAGGTGTTAGGGGTTTGGTGATCCTATCTGTTGGTGCAGATAAATTGTAAAGGGGGTAGGTGCTTCCTAGATAGTTGGTGCTATCTGAAACTTAAGGGTTGGTGCTCTTTGTCTTGGTGCGACTAAATAGATTCAGACCTGTTCCGGATCGGTGTCCGGACAGTCTTTGAACCGTGGACGTAGCCTTTTGGTGAACCACGTTAAATTTGGTGTCCTTGTGTGATTTGATTTGCTTTTGTTGTTAAATTGGACCTGTTTTTAAGGGATCACTGATTCACCCCCCCTCTCAGTGATCGCGATATCTAACAATTGGTATCAGAGTGCTAAGGCTCCCTTGATAAGCTTAACACGCTAAGGGTGATCTCTTGTCAAATCACATGGCATCCAATACAGGGAATATGAAAGCACCTTTGTTTGATGGTTCTAATTACTCCTTCTGGAAGATCAGAATGCAGGCTTTCATCAAATCACTTGGCTATGATGTCTGGGAGATTGTCAGAGTCGGTTACAATACTGCCATGGTACCCACTGATGCTGCAACGAAGAAGTTAGCAGACAATGGCTCCAAGGCGCAGAATGCACTCTTTAGTGGCCTTGTGGACAGCGAGCTGGTCAAAGTAATTGCATGCAAAACAGCCAAGGAAATATGGGACAAGTTGAAAAGCATTCATGAAGGAGATGAGAAGATCAAAGAAGCAAAATTGCAAACTCATCGCTCTCAATTCGAGTCTCTTCGCATGGAGGAAAGCGAGAATGTTGACTTGTATATGCAGCGAGTGAATGAAGTCACGAATGACATTCGTGGACTAGGGGAGGAGATTAAAGAACCAGTCATCGTAAAAAAGGTTCTAAGATCTCTTCTTCCCCGGTTTGATTCAAAAGTCTCAGCCATAGAAGAAGCCAAGGATCTGAATGAATTTACCATGGATGAGTTGCATGGTTCACTCACTGCCTATGAGATGTGCATAGGTAAGACGTCTTCATCTGATAGAGAAACGGCCTTCAAAGTTCAGAAAAAGGGAAAAGAGACTGCTGGTCATGATGCTGATACTGATGATGATGAGCTTGAGGCTCAATTAGTTAGAAAGCTGAAGAAAGGAAGCAATGGAAAGTACAAAGGGAAGCTACCCTTTAAATGCTTCGATTGTGGCGGTGTTGGTCACTTTGCTGCGAAGTGTCCGCTGAAAGAAAACAATGATGATGACTCTTATGTTGATAAGAGTAAATGGAAGAAAATTTTCAGAAAGAAGGGCAAAGCAAAAAGCTTCATCAGTCAATATAATGACAGCACGTCTGAAACTTCAGACGATGATGAATCAGCCGAGGCAACTGAAGCTCTCTTCATGGTTACTGTTGAAGAAGAAGAGGAGCAAGAGCCGGAAGAGGAAGAGGAGGCTGAGGTCAATCTTGAAGAAGAACTCATTGCCGCACTTGAGGAGCTTAGCATGGAACGAAAAACAAGTAAGAAAAATCTGAAACTTCTTCATGAATCTGAAAGTTCAGTTATTGCTTTGAAAACTCAAGTTGAAGAATATAAAAGAATGGTAGAAGTCCTAGAAATACAAATCCGTACCAAAACTGAGGAAGTGGTGAAACTTGAGAATGAAATCCTTGGAGCAAGTACTGAAAATATATAAATGAATCAAAAGCTCAAGGAATTCCAAGCAATCAATGGAACATTGAAGCTAAATGAAATACTGAAAGTTCCAAGGCCTCCTCACTTCAAATTTGGTCTAGGATTTGAGAATGGAGAATCCTCTAAGATTACACCTCCTGAAAAGACAAAACCTGTGAAGCCCACCCAGCCTATAAAAGAGTCCATTCATGTGAGAAAGGAAATGAAGTCTAACCAGCCACAAAGAAGATTCAAATTTTATGGTTACTGTTATCATTGCAATAGATATGGACATAAAAGGGCTGAATGCAAATTCTATGTTAGAAACAGCCCATTTGTGACTAGGAACCCTTTTTCAATCCTAAACAGCCACAAAATTGAGTGCTATAAGTGTCATAATTATGGACACTTGACTAGGGATTGTAGGTTGCCTATTGCTAACCAATTTCAGGTTGAAAAGAAACCCAAGTTAGTTAAGGCATGGAGGGCAAAGAAAAGGGAAGATAATTCCAAGGAATCTCTCATTGTGCAAATGGCATTCAATGCACAAAAGAAGGCAGCACCATGGGTCCTTGATAGTGGTTGTTCAAGCCATATGACAGGTGATAAGGAAAAATTCGTCAAATTACAGCACTATGAAGGCGGATCAGTGAAGTTTGGTAACAATGATGGTGCCAAAATCTGCGGAAAAGGTGTTGTTCAGCTAAAGGCAAATAAGATCAGATCAGAAGAGGTCTTATATGTGTCAGGACTGAGACACAACTTGCTTAGTGTGAGCCAGATCTGTGACAAAGGCCACGAAGTTGTCTTCACTAAGAATGGGTTTGCTATCAAGAAGTGTAGCAACGGCAAAACAGTGGCTACTGGATCTAGGACTGCTGGAAATCTCTATACATTGTCAGATGGAGCTGAAAAGACTTGCTTGATGAGTCGGACAGAGGAAAGTTGGTTGTGGCACAAACGCCTTGGGCATCTAAACTTTGATAACATGTCAAAGATTTGCAATTCAAACGCTGTCAGAGGTATGTCTACAGTTGAAAAGCCTTCTAACCCCATTTGTGATTCTTGCCAAAAGGGAAAGCAAACGAGGGTAATGTTCAAGTCAAAGGAGCATCATTCAAAGAAACCTCTTGAGCTAGTGGACACTGATCTCTGTGGACCGATGCGAACTCAAAGCACCAATGGAGATAAGTATTTTATGTTATGCATTGATGATTATACTCGTATGACATGGGTATTGTTTCTTAAGCATAAACATCAAGCACTTGATCGTTTTAAAGTGTTTAAAGCACAGGTTGAAAATATGCTTGGAAAACGTATCAAGATTTTAAGGTCTGATCGAGGAGGTGAATTCACATCTGAAGAGTTCACTAACTATTGTGAGCACCATGGCATTCAAAGACAATATTCAGCCCCTAGAACTCCACAGCAAAATGGAGTTGTGGAACGGAAAAATCGCACCGTGCAAGAGATGGCTCGCACAATGCTAACTGAGAGCAAGCTAGCTGACAAATACTGGAAGGAGGCAATCCATACGGCCGTATACATTCAGAATCGATGCTTGATTAGGCCACATGAAGACAAAACTCCTTATGAGCTATGGTTTGGGAGAAAAGCAACAGTCAAGCACTTCAGAGTCTTCGGTAGCAAGTGTTACATCAAGCGTCTTGAACAAAATCCGGGCAAATTTGAAGAAAGAGCTGATGAAGGCATATTTTTGGGTTATTCCTCCTCTAGTAAGGCTTACAGATGTCTTAACAAAAGGACCAGAAAAATCATAGAAAGTGCCGATGTTAGAATTGATGAAAACCGTGAATCAAAGAATGTAACTCAAAATGACAGTCCAGTTTATGAGGACTCGAGTGAGATTGATGATGAAGTGGCTGAACCTAATGATTCTGAGAAATCAAAGGATGACTCAGAGGATGCTACACCTAGAACGAAAAGCACTTGGGTAGAGCAACACCCTACGGATCAAATCATTGGAGATCCTGAGGCCGGTGTTAAAACAAGACAAAGTGTAGTTAGCAATTACTCACTTGTGTCCACCATTGAACCCAAGACTGTGGCTGAAGCCAGTCTCGATGAAAGTTGGTTGAAAGCTATGCATGAGGAGTTGGAGCAAATTGAGAAGAACTCCACATGGGAACTAGTTTCTAGACCTACCGATAAGAATATTATTGGTACTAAATGGGTCTTTCGGAATAAGCTGAATGAAGATGGTCAGGTCATACGAAACAAAGCAAGGTTGGTTTGTAAAGGCTATGCTCAAGTTGAAGGCATAGATTTTGAAGAGACCTTTGCACCGGTGGCTCGTCTGGAAGCCATTCGTATGTTTCTTGCATTGGCTGCATACAAAACCTTCAAGGTATTTCAGATGGATGTAAAGTCAGCCTTCTTGAATGGATTACTTGAAGAAGAGGTCTACATTGAGCAACCTGATGGTTTTCTCATTAGCAAAAATCCAGACCTAGTGTGCAAGTTGAAAAAGGCTCTTTATGGGCTGAAACAATCGCCAAGGGCGTGGTATGCAAGGCTGGACCTCTATCTCCGCAAGATCGGCCTTGGAAAAGGACTGGTTGATAGCAATCTTTATGTCAAAACAGAGTTGACCAAACAGCTGGTTGTCATTGTTTATGTCGATGACATAATCTTTGGTGGCAATGATGAGGAAATGTGCAGGAATTTTGCTGAAGAGATGAAGAAAGAATTTGAGATGTCGATGCTTGGAGAACTCAAGTTCTTCCTTGGTTTACAAGTTCAGCAGCTGAAACATGGTATCTTCATATCACAGATGAAATACATCAAGGAAATGCTGAAGCGTTTTAACATGGAAGACAGCAAGCCAGTGAGCACACCAATGACAACGAACACAAAGCTAAGCAAAGATGATAAGGGTTCGTCCGTTGATCACACCACTTATCGTTCTATGATAGGAAGCTTGCTTTATTTGACTGCTACAAGACTGGATCTTCTGCAAGCAGTATGTATGGTGGCTCGATTTCAAGCATTACCAACTGAGACGCACCTTACAGCAGTAAAAAGGATATTTCAATATCTGAAAGGTACCATGGAGCTTGGCATTTGGTATCCTAAAGGCAAATCCTTCACTCTTGTTGCATACTCTGACGCCGATTGGGCTGGATGTATAGATGATCGCAAGAGTACAAGCGGTGGTGCATTCTATCTCGGTGAAAGGCTAGTGGCATGGCACAGTAAGAAACAAGATTCAGTATCCCTTTCTACAGCGGAAGCGGAATATATTGCAGCGGCAACTTGTTGTACGCAAGTGTTATGGATGCGGCAAATGCTCTCTGATCTAGGAGTTCCGACAACGGATCCTACGCCGATCCTCTGTGATAACACAAGTGCAATTCACATCTCTAAGAATCCTGTTCAGCATTCTAGAACGAAGCATGTTACAATCCGCTATCACTTTCTCAAGGAAAAGGTTGCAGACGGTGAGGTAAAGTTGGAATATGTTCCAACTACTGAGCAAGTTGCTGATATCTTCACAAAACCTCTGCCAAAGGAAGTCTTCGAGTATCTCCGGAAAAAATTAGGAGTTACTCACTCTCCTAATCCTTAGGAATTGTGCTTGAAAGGGGGAGCAATGTATTCCTTGAATATCCTATTCGCTCCTTGGTTGGTCCCTTTGGACTTGTTGTCAAAGGGGGAGAAAGCTATGCTAGGAGAAGTTATGCGAAGAAGTTATGCTATGATAGCTTGGGGGAGATTGGTATCAAGAATATGAATGTGAAGATCTTGACTCTGTTGGTTTTTTAAGACAGGGGGAGTCTATGGTTCTGAAGAAGCTTCATGAAGGTCAACTGGTTCAAAGTGTTCCAAGTGTTGAAGTTCCAAGTGTTGCTAACAATTCCAAAGGGGGAGATTGTTGGAATTTGAGATGCCTTGAGAAGTCTTATGAAGCATTGAAGTGTTTAGTATCTCCAGTATCATTTTGTGTTGGAATTATTGTCAACACAATGTCACAAGTGTGGTGTTGATAGTGTGGTGTTGATAGAGCTTCAAAGAGAAAACAGAGCTGAAATAGTACAGGAAATCAGAATTCCTGAAGCAGTGTGGCCGGTTGACCGGGGACCCCACGCGGTTGACCGGGCAAGAGAAGTCTGCAGAAGACAGTCTCAGTTAGCTCCCAATTATTTGTTGCCACAGTGTGTCGCCGGTCGACCGAGGACCCCACGCGGTCGACCGAGCACGGGAAACCAGAATTGCGCAGAAATAGAAGTTTTGCACGAAAATTCAGGAAACTTATGTATTTCGTTTGGGACTCTTTCTAAACGAATTCTAGCCTAATTTGAACACTCTTTAGGGTTACCATAACCTATATAAAGGCTTGCTAAGTTCGTTTTCATAAAGAGAGAAGAGAAGAGAGAACAAAAGAGAGGGTTTTGGAGAGAAGAGTGATTGGAGAAGAAGGTGCTACTATGTGCTGTTGTGCTGCAAGTTTCTACAGCAAGTTGGACGAAAATATGCTCATGAAGATGGTGATTCGTCCATAGATAAGTGTCTCTCTTTTTATGCTTTAAATTTCAATTTGTAAGGGATTGAAAGAGAGAGATTGTAGAGGGGAAGGGCTGTAGAGAAGTTCTCTACTTTAATTCTGTAGAACATCAAGTTGGTGCTTGGTGTTAAGGGTTTGGTGATCCTATCTGTTGGTGCAGATAAATTGTAAAGGGGGTAGGTGCTTCCTAGATAGTTGGTGCTATCTGAAACTTAAGGGTTGGTGCTCTTTGTCGTTGGTGCAACTAAATAGATTCAGACCTGTTCCGGATCGGTGTTCGGACAGTCTTTGAACCGTGGACGTAGCCTTTTGGTGAACCACGTTAAATCTGGTGTCCTTGTGTGATTTGATTTGTTTTTGTTGTTAAATTGGACCTGTTTTTAAGGGATCACTGATTCACCCCCCCTCTCAGTGATCGCGATATCTAACAAGAATTGATTCACACTGATATGTGTGGTCCTATGAACGAACCGGCTCGAGGAGGGTATGAGTATTACATCACCTTCACTGATGATTACTCTAGGTATGGATATGTGTACTTAATGCGACGCAAGTCTGAGGCGTTTGATAAATTCAAGCAATTCAAGGCTGAGGCGGAGTTACAACTAGGGAAACATATCAAAGCCCTTCGATCTGATCGAGGTGGCGAGTACCTCCTCGGTGAGTTCAAAGAGTACCTCACACAACATAGGATTGTGTCTCAGTTGTCTGCACCGGGTACACCCCAGCAAAATGGTGTAGTAGAGAGAAGAAACCGTACCCTTCTTGATATGGTAAGGTCCATGATGAGTCATGCAACCCTACCCATATCTTTTTGGGGATATGCCCTATAAGCAGCAGCATACATTTTAAATCTGGTACCTTCTAAATCAGTACCTAGGACACCGCAAGAAATGTGGACAGGTCGAAAACCTAGTGTAAGACATATCCACATTTGGGGTTGTCCGGCCTATGTACTGAATAATAAAGCAACCAAGCTGGAACCCAGATCGGAAATGTGCTACTTCATTGGGTATCCTAAGGGAACGAGAGGTGGCATCTTTTATCATCCAAAGGAGCAAAAAGTGCTTATCAGCACTCATGCTAGGTACTTGGAGGATGAATGTATGATGCACCAAGAGCTTAGTTGTAAAGAAACCCTTGAGGAGATTCTTCCGGGATCTCCTATAACATTTGTACCAGATCCTGAGATAGTAGATGAACGAGATATTCCTTTTAACACTCCGGAACCTCGTCGTAGTGGGAGAATTTCTAGACAGCCAAAAAGATATCTAGGAGTGTCTTTTAAGACAGACTCTGAAGATCTGGTTGAGGATCCTACTAGTTATGATGAAGCAGTAATGGATATAGATGCTGACATGTGGCAGCAAGCGATGAATTCTGAAATGGATTCTTTGTATTCCAATCAAGTCTGGGAACTTGTAGATGCACCTGAAGGGATCAAACCCATAGGGTGCAAGTGGATCTACAAGAGGAAGAGAGGAGTGGATGGGAAGGTGGAAACCTTCAAAGCAAGACTGGTGGCGAAAGGATATACTCAGAAAGAGGGTATCGATTTTGAGGAAACCTTTTCACCAGTGGCTATGCTTAAGTCCATAAGGATTCTCTTGGCCATCGCATGTCATTATGATTACGAGATATTGCAAATGGATGTCAAGATAGCTTTTCTTGATGGAAGTCTTGACGAATACATCTATATGATGCAACCAGAGGGTTGCATTGCTAGTGGCCAAGATAACATGGTTTGTAAACTTTTATGGACTTAAGCAAGCATCTAGAGCATGGAACATCAAGTTTAATCAGGCAGTCAAATCTTTTGGCTTTGATCAAAACATTGATGAACCATGTGTATATAAGAAAGGAAGTGGAAAAGCAGTTGCATTTTTAGTTCTGTATGTAGATGACATATTGCTCATTGGAAATGATGTAGGTATATTGTCATCCACAAAGGTTTGGTTATCCTCTCAATTTCAGATGAAAGATTTGGGTGAGGCCAGCTATATATTAGTGATCAAGCTTTTGCGTGATCGCAAGAATAAGATGTTAGCCCTATCCCAATCTTCATACATTGAGAAGATATTGGTCAAGTTTAACTTGCATGACTCCAAGAAAGGCCTCCTACATTCTAGACATGGAGTACCACTGTCTCGAAATCAATGTCCAAAGACATCTGAAGAGATAGAGAGCATGAGGAGAGTTCCATATGCATCCGCTGTTGGAAGCCTCATGTATGCTATGTTATGTACTAGACCAGATATTTGCTTTGCCGTTGGCATGGTTAGCAGATATCAGTCAAACCCTGGACCTTTGCATTGGACAGCTGTTAAGCATATATTCAAGTATCTTCGGAGAACGAAAGATTATATGCTAACCTTTTAAGCAGATGATCTAACGCCATTGGCATATACAGACTCTGATTTCCAATCTGATAGTGATGCCAGAAAGTCTACTTCAGGATACGTCTTTACTCTGTCAGGAGGGGCTATATCATGGAGAAGTGTCAAGCAATCCTGTACTGCTGATTCTACCATGGAAGCAGAGTATGTGGCGGCATCGGAAGCTGCGAAGGAAGCAGTATGGCTCAGAAAATTCCTATTGGAATTGGGAGTTGTTCCTGCAGTGTAAAAACCGATTGTCATGTACTGCGATAACACTGGTGCTGTAGCACAGTGCAAAGAGCCCAGGAATCACAAGAAAGGCAAGCACATTCAGAGAAAGTACCACTTGATCCGGGAATTCATTCAAGATGGAGAAATAGTGGTGGAGCATACTGCTTTAGCGAATAACTTAGCTGACCCATTCACTAAGACTCTTACTGAGAAAGTCTTTACTTCTCATGTTGAGTCTATGGGTGTTAGGTTAGGAAGTAGCGATCTTTAGTGCAAGTGGGAGTTTGTTGGGATTGGTGTATGCCCTAAAGCCCACTAGCTGCACTCTCATCTTTTGTTACTGGATATTTACTGGTTATTTAATGGAATGACTCTTTTCTGCTTAAACATGTATATATGTATGGTTGTGTAAGGCCCATTGTTTCTAGTAAATGAATTAGGTGTGTAGTGTCTACACACAGATAGGTCTAATTCATGGACACTGGAAACAACATATTTGTTCATAACTGAGAGATGGAGCTGGGCACTTTATCTTGGTATAAGTTATAGTGAGAGACTCTGATCAAACCTGACGGTGAGATGCACGGTCAACAACATTCTGATTCGGTTGAAGGCTTCACACTGTTCCACATATCTGCTTGGAAACATACTTCTCTGACCAAACTAGAGTTCAACAATTCTTCTAATCATCTTTGGTGTCATCTGTCGTTCCTGCACTGGATCATTTCTTTTACTTACCTCGTCAGTCACTGTTGGTCCAAGAAACTGCAAGTTCTGTTTCTTTCTATCAGCTTGGAATTCTGTGCCTTAAGTTATACCGAGCTGTACACCATATCCCTGACACTTGCATGAAGATGTGATCATATGCATGCCTTCACTGAAAAATCTTCATCCAGAAAAATTCTGAAATTCCATATGTTTGCTCTATCTATGTTTCTCGAATCCATCATCAGCTTCTGGCCTCCAAGTATATCGTCAATCCTTCTTTGTTCTGAAATCACAACTCCAAATTCTATAGGTCTCCTGTCACTGACTTGGTCTGCTACAACCTAGATGTCATACTGCTATACACAAAATGTTAAACTGCCATAACCTGCTGAGCTGTTCTGTGTCGAAACTTCGCATGGCTTGCCTCTTCAGATTTCACTCTTCGAGTCTTTTACCCTTGACATGTAAAGCTGACCTTGGAAAGCCAATCTGTGTTCACAACTCCATATTCCAATCTTTCTGTGCTGTACTCAGAATTCTTGCCCACATCTGATTCTATCTACTTGCTGTTCTTGATCTCTTACCTGGTACTGTGTTATCAATAAAATAGACCTGCCAAGCTGGCATCATTTCCTGATAAGCTGAAACTTTCAATCCAAGTCTTGAATGATGTTTACTCTCTCATAGATCCAACTTTGTTTCCAACTGAACTAGTACACCCCCTGACATCCATCAACCCTTCAATTCCGTACATTTCCAAACTCCAACCATAAGCTATTTCCACTCATTCCATTCAATTCAAAACAAATCTTAAAATCTTACACATAATGACTAAACAGTCACTTAGTTGAATTTCACCATTTTAAAACATAGTAGAAACTGAACTTCCAAATTATCAAATAAAACTTAAATAAATAAATTTTATCAAAGTCTGAGTATGAAATAACATTATTCATTTTGAAATTCATATCTTCATAACCCAACAAATCATTGAAATACTCGACAATTCCAAATCAGGATTTCAAAATAAATCAAATTCATATAGTATGACCATACATTAAACTTTACAAAAATCTGCAAAAATCTGAGTGTTAGTTAAACACTAAACCTTGTTGAAATATGAACTCATTTGTTCATAAAAAAAATCTTGCGGAAATCTAAACAAAGTTAAGCGTTAAAACAAATGTAAGAAATCTGCATATAATCTAAACACAAAAACCCTTAGGAAATTCATTTTCAAGCAATGAAATAGACATTTCACACCGTACTTTGAAAAAAAAACACAATTTTAGTTACATGTTTTTAAAGATCAGTTTATCCACTAGTCTCTACAATCCATCATTAAAAACACCCATCCATTTCTAACCAAACATATACAAAATTTTTAAATCTTTAGAGTTTTGAAATGTAGATGTCAACATTTATGAAAATTAAAATTAAAAGCAAAATTTCAAGATCATTGTAAAACAATATCTTAAGAAGATTAAACAAAAATCCGAAACACAAATCCTTATGAAAACAAAATCATGTGACTCATGAAAAGAGTATAATAACATAGTTTATTTCAAAATAAGCCTTAAAGAAGAAACATAAATCCATTAGCATACATCCCAATCAGTTGATTCATTTGCATCTACACGTTGTCCAATCCATTATCCTGTAAGTCGGTAAAACTCACAACGTTTCCACCGCTGCCGAAAATTATCTTGACTACAACTAACCATCCACTTGGTATTACTACTGAATCAACTACACCGGCTAAGCTGCAAGTTACAGAAATTCTCAACCAAAACTATGACAAGGCTCATCGAATCCGGGAAATCCCTGAGTTTCTTGTACTAACTACTAGTCTTACTAACTAAGAATCACTTCTCCCTTCGTAAAATCGACAGCTAATATGTCTCCTGCAGTCCTTCATCTTGGAAAGATGGTCTGAGTTCACCCTAAAATCCACATTTACTTACCTTGGTACGCTGCATGATGATCCTCGATTAGCTGAAAAGGGATCTTCAAATACTGCTCAAATTCTACTTTGGCGGGCAAATACACATGTCTTCTCTCATTAACCACAATGAAGATGCTGAAGGCTGAAAGTCTGCTGATGCTCTCCGAAAACAACATACCAAGTCCACGGGGTCCTCAGTCTCCGACTCAAGCACAAACAAAAGACACTGAATGTGGGTATGGAGATTTTAAATTCTCCCCCACGAAAGAGGAAATTTGGTCATCCAAATCTCCTAACAACAAAAACTTAAAAGAAAAGACAAGCAAAGTCTCCCGAACTGAAAGAAAAGCAGACTCAAATCCAAAGAAACAAGGACACGAGAAAACAAATCGACACAATCTAACGAATCCTCACCACACGTCTTAACGTCTCTAGAGTATTTTATTTCCTAGAAACTAACCAGCTCTGATACCAATCTGTCACACCCCGAAACCGGGCCCTGCAGTGATCCGACCTCGGGATGTGAAATTTTGGGATAAATTTGAAACTTTTGTTATATTTCCCAAGATCCGCGTGAATGAGGATAATAAAATTCCATCACGATTAGAGTATATTTTCGCAGAAGCTAATCATGGTGTTACGACCCGGAGTTCGTGGCCATCGGATTTCGTGTCGCACTCGACCAATATCATAAACCCATCATAAAAGCCGACTGGCACAAATCATAATTCAAAGAATACTGAGCTGGTAGTAACAGGACTATTTATTTCCCACATATTCAAATTACAATTAACAAGTGTCTTAATTACAAACCCAAGGAAAAGGCTAACAAAGCCATACAAAAATATCCAACTACACAGAAATACTACCCCCAGTATTTAGATACGAACTCCGGTGCCAAACTTGACATCTAGATGATATCAATGGGCAGCCTCACGTTAGACCGGCGGCCCCACCACCTCCTCCGATCAAACACCTAAAAACAGAAAGAGAGGAAACTGGCACCAAACAAACAGGGTCAGCACGACGGTCTGGCAAGCAAATAAACAAGTAATATGTAACATGGGCATTTATAAAACCTTATGGAATCATTGTAAATCCATTTAAAGAGTCTAAACGATAATAGCAATAAATCATGATAAAATGATCGAAAGACCGAACATAAATATCAAGGCAAATAAACGAACAGTCTCTGGAGCATAAATATCTCCAAAAGATAACAGCTTACGCAAAACATTTAATAATTAGAAATACATTTAAAATCCTGAATAATAGAGACAATACGATAAAAGAACGATTTCAAAAACATTAACAATTTCAAAGAATATAATGAGTATAAACAACAAGAATCATAAAACAAATTAATAAACAGATAAAACATTGGCAACCACACATAGCTATATTCTCCTATTACCGAAGTAACAAGAGCAGACAGAACCGTAGCCACTACATGTGGGACCGGAAACAGAATCAGAATCGTAGCCACTACACGTGGGACCGGAAACAGAATCAGAACCGTAGCCACTACACATGGGACCGGCAGATAAAAACCGTTGCCATGGTTGGTACAGACAGAATCCAAACTGCAGCTGGCGGACAAATTAAAGATCCCAAGCCGGGTGATCAGCTTGACAAGGTGACCTAAGCCTAGTGGTGCCTTTAGTTTTTAAAACCTGAACCAATACAAATCAAAATACTAATCCCTTTGGCTCATGGGCTCACACCACAGGGCTCTGGCCCCATCTTGCCTCGAGGTTTCATTTTTGAAATCATAGTCTCTTTGGCTCATGGGCTCGCACTACAAAGCTCTGGCCCCGTATTGCCTCGAGGTTTTATTTTCAAAATACTAGTCTTATCGATGAAATCCCAAATGTGGCGAACCACTCAAATCTCCTTTCAAATCGATTCGGAGAAAACATACGAATTTCCATGGTAACCCACTCAAATACACATCAAAGTAATTTGTATAAAATCACACGATCGATCCTTTCGAACATGGAAAACCACATGATTTTATAACAAATCATCAATGCTATTCAAATTAGTTCACCGAAGAATACAAATACTTTCTCTGACTTGAAATGGAATGGAATAGTGTAGAATGACTTAATGACTTACCAAGGAACCATCTCAATACACATTTAACCTTTAAACATTGATTAATAAGATAATAGGTTTGACGCCAATGAAAATCCATAACATTTAAATGATAAAGTGCGCATTGAGACTCGAACGATTCCCGGGTAATTTCACATATGCTCATTCTCTCATTGATCTCATTCCCATTTCACAATTTTCCAAGTATCACAATTAACCCCAAACTTTCATGGGCTTCCAAGCATAAAAAGAAGATTAATGGGCCTCAAAACAAATAGTAGAAATGGGCTAAAATGGGCCTGAAACAGGCTTGAACAAGAACCAGAAAACAGCCCACACAACACCCAGAAATTGGGCCTTGAACAGGCCTGGGCTCGCTCGAGCGACCCAGGGTCCGCTCGAGCGGAGCCCAGACAGAACCTGGTCCGCTCAAGCGGCCCACTGGGTCGCTCGAGCGGACTGGGCTCTGTCCCAGTCCGGGTCGAGTGCAGAATTTGCATTTCTCCTCCATTTTCTGATTTTTCCTATCCTTCTTCCTTTCTCACATGTTCCCATACTTCCTTGAGCTTCTCAAGCTAAATTAAATCTTTCAAACACATCCACAGACTAATTTATATGCCATTCCATCAAACAGAATCAAGTGCAAACCTAATCTTCTTCATTCATCAAGATACAAAAGCTCTTGGAACAAAAAGTGTGGATCTATGGAAGAAGAATTCCAAGAACATAAAACATTCCAAGATATGGATTTCAAAGAAAATACATATAAAACATTGCCTAACATATAAATATAAAACCATGGTATGAAAAAGAGAAGAGATATATAAGGAAGAATTTCACATAACCATGCATATTAAACAAATCACCATTATTAGCTGAATATTCACTTGCCTTGGATCAAGAGGAGATGCAAATCACCCTAAGATGGTCCTCTTATAGTCCTAAGCTCCAAAATCACAAAACCCCAAAAATAGCCAAGAAGAAGCCCTAGAAAACAAATCCATTGCAAAACTCAAGGAAAACCTTTGCATGTATGACAAACACATTCTAAATGGTTTGGAAAACCAAGATTTGAAGAAAGAAATCCATTGCTAACCTTTTTGAAGCTCAAACAAATTAAGAAGAAGGGCTTGGAAAAGTGGTCCCTCCTTGCTCAAATCTCTTGAAAATGGTTTCTTTGGAAAGCCAAGAGGGAGGAGAAGAAGATGGGAAGATCAAATCTCCATTTAGCATCCAAGAAGAAGAGAAACATGAGGAGAGAGAAAGTGCTAGGAGAAAAACCCTAAGCTCCCCTCTTATTGCAGGAAAATGAAGAATGGGGGAAGAAGAAGTGCCCAAGTGGTTTTATAAAGGATAGTGGGCTGGGCTGTAACACCCCGACCCACCTTAATCTCATTTTAGAGTTAATTAATTTAGATTAAGTGCTTAATGGATGTTTTGATTTTGATTGGACTTGATTAGATAGAATTAGTGGGGTTTGACCATTTACTAGGTAGATTATGACTTTTGGAGTGTTTTGGGCTCTTGTGTGTACTTAGAAATTTTGGGTTTTTAATGCATTGCATAGAGCATTTCATGGGCCTTAACTTTCATGTCTTGACCCATTTAATTCGGATCCATTTAGGCCCATTCCTAGCCCACTTAATCAGTCCAAGCCTCTTCTTGAGATTTTCAGCCCATTAGTGGACTTGCATGCAACTATTGGAAATAAATTCCATCCAAAACCCATTTCAGCTACTCTTTCTCCTTTCCTTCTCCATTTCCAGCAGCTGGGAGCTCTTCCTCTCTACAACTACTACTCTTCCATTTCTCTTCTTCCTTCATTACTCCCCATCTTAATCATCTCTTGCTACCATTTCATCTTCTTCATTCCATTGGGAAAGAGATCATTCCCTAAGCTCAAGCATTCATCCATTCTCCATCATCTTCTTGGTAAGCTTTTTCTTCACTAAGCATTTCCATTTGATTTCTTTGATCCTTGGAAAGCTACAAATCATGTATGCATCATCTTCTTCCTCATTCATTTTTATTTCATTTCGTTTTCACCATTTTAGGGCATTTGAGCTTGCATTTTTGGGGATTTTGAGCTTAAGAGGTTTTTGGTGTGAGAAATAGCTTCCAAGCACCTAAGGCAAGTTAAATATGTACATTGATATGCATGCTTCTTTGTTTGTCTCTTGAATATGATCAATCTTGCTTAGATACCCATTTCTTGCTCAAACATGGATTTTTGTGGATGATTTCTTCTTGTTAATGTAATATGGTTTTTATGAGCATTTTGGAAGCTCAAGGACACCCTTGTGTAGTGTGTAAAACCTGGAATGAATGCCTTGAATGGCTTGGAAGGAAACAAAGAAGTTTCAGATTTTCGGACCCAGGATTTGACAGTTCGCTCGAGCGAGTGTGAGTGAACGCTCGAGCGAAGAGCTCTCTGGGAGAGTTCGCTCGAGCGAACTTTGGTCCGCTCGAGCGAACAGCTCTCTGTCTCGGGTCCACTCGAGCGAACATCTGAACGCTCGAGCGAACCTGATACTTGCAGTATGCAGATTTTCCAACGACCATAACTTTTTAACCGTAAGTCCGTTTTTGGAGATCTACATACCGTTGGAAAGCTCATGATGTGTAGAACCCAACAAAGAGTGATTTTATTTGATTTGAGCCTTGAAAAAGATTATATATTGGATTCTATATAATTGTGACAAATGGACGTTTCCATGAGCCGGACATTGAACCGTAGCTTGTTCTAGTTGATTGGCCTGATAGATGGACCTGTAGGATGTGCACCCTGAACTTTTATCATGACCACTGGGTTTGTTTAATTGTGGAGATGGATTGAGCACCCGTACCCACAAAAGGGGCATTGTGTTCTTCGGATTGTGACCGTGCCAAATGTGTTCTATTAAGGGATTCGACATCCAAATTATGTAACGCCAAGGGGTCCTCGTAGCCCGATAATGTCGAACTCTTAATACTACCCTGAGTTGGACGGTGAAGACCACATGTGTTCCCAAGACCGTAGGCTTGGCTTGATTTCTGTCTTGACTCCGTATATGATCTGTATGTACATGCATTGCATTCCGTTTCCAGTATTCTAGTGTGACTTGATCACGCTTCTGTTCGGTTATATATTTTCTGTTACACATCTGTTATGTCACATTTATTTCTGGCTTTGTTCAGTATATTTCAGTAAGTTCCGATTTGTTATTTATATGTCTTGTCCTGTATATGCCCTGTATCTGATTTACACTGTCCTGCACCTGTTCTGTTGTTTGTATATTGTACTCTATGAGTCGGCACCACTTAGCTTCGACCCTATCTAAGTCGGACCCGGCTAAGTGTGGGTTTAGTAAACTTCTGGCCCTCTGCAGATGGGAATATATTCTGAGGGTTTACCGGCACCCTAGGTCTACGATGGAGAATTCTGGGTACCTCTGTCTCCTAGTAGCACCGCCCTGTCCTGTCCTGATATTCTGCTCTCATTTTATTTCATGTTATATGATTAACTTGAGAGAACATAGCTTATGTGGATGTGCCAACTAGTACTGTTAATATATTTATCTGTTATCTATGACTCGTATGTCTCATGCTAAATTCATGCACTGATATGCCTAGTGATTATTCCTTGATCTCTTATGATTTATACCTGTCTGACTAGTCATTTGATACATGTTATATGGACTGTATATGTTTGTCTTGCTTAGCTTAGTCTAATGGTGCTACACTTGGCGTTATAGGTGAATACATTGACGCCATTGCCCCGGAGATCCTTGAGGAAGAGGAACCTCCACACAACGTAGCAGAGTGGACTCCTGATGATGTCTTCTAGACATCCGCTCGATGAGAAATGGACGTTTAAATGACCCACTGACCGTGGCTAGGATTGCCACATATTTTGTAGAAACTTATAAACTTGTTTAGCTTTTGGATTGTAAACTTAACTAACTTACTTCTTCTCTTTCTATCTCTTAAACTTGAATCTTAAATCTATGCTCATGGACCCTTATGCTCTATATCTTGATGATTGTGTTATGTTAGTTGGATATCTATTTGACAAATTATACAGGCATGTTGAGAAATATAAACCTCACACGTGATATCCTGTGGGTAAATTCCGTACGTGGGGACCTAGAGTCAATGAGTTTGACTCGAATTTCCACGCGGGCGTGTGTCGCGCCTCGGGATGTGTGAAATCTCGGGCTCGGGGCGTGACATGGGCCCCACGGGCCCCAATCTTACAAAGGTCAAAACTAACATTTGTGGGTCCCGAATGAGATCGACGAAGGAGACAAAATCGATCATCGAAATATTTACTTTCCAAAAAGTAAATTTTCCACAAATTCTGAAATTTTCGAAATTTATGCGCAGATTTAGTGAAAATGTCATTTTTGCTCATTTTTCTCGAAAAACGCGATTTCAGAACATCAAATCAAAATGGTCAAAACATGAAAGTTGTTAAACTCAATAAAATGAGTCAAAAGGAGCAAAACTTTTAATTTTTCCAAAATAAGAATAATTTCTCACAAAAATACATTTTACAAAGGCCGGGTCAAACTAAAGTCAACGGTCTTCAAAAATCTCCACGGCTATGAAAATTTTGGTCAAACTCAAAAATAAAGTCAAACCAACTCAAATATCGCTTAAAAAGCTAAACCACGATTAAAATAATACTAAATAGAGAAGTTGGGGGTCGGGGTCTTACACCAGTAATCTGGTATAACCCCCTACAGTTACAAGGATCCTGGTCTGATGATGAAGAAGACCAAGAGACTGTGCAAGAAAATGATGTTGAACCAGCACCTCTCATTGCTCCAGTGGAAATCAACAATGTTGAGCCACAAAGAGCTGATGAAGAAGAAGATTTGGCTCCCATGCCTAATCTTGAAGAATATGCAAGGATCTTGCAGCGTCTCGCTCTAGAACAAGAGCAAGACCGCGTCAACGAGCCTCCTCGCAATCCAGAGCCTGAAGTCCCTGAAGACCATCAGGTACATCCTCCCTTAACTCCTGAAAATGGAGAAAATTGCTGGATAGACGATCCTCTTACATCCGAGGATGAGTCTGACTACGATCAGGCAACGTCTCCCATCAGAGCTTCCTGTAATGTGATAATTCGGGATTATAGCTCTTCCCAAGCATCGTCTGATGAGAGCACTTACACTCCGGCGACGCCTAGCAATGTATCTTCTGGAGCCACCTCGTCTCACGTGACTTTCACTGAGATGACACCCTCTCAGGTTTCTTCTCCTGAGACTGTGACTTCAAAGTTCACACCCTTCCTGACTGAAGAATTCCCAGCTATTGATGCTTGGGATGATGAGTTGGTCAACGAAGAAGAAAGGTTGCTGGATGCTGTTCAGGACTTGTTCCCGAAAAATGCTCCGTGCAACACAATCACTGAGGATGGCAACTCTGCTGCTGATACATCCTCAGCAAATGAAAAACGATAGCCTCTTGATCCTGAAGACAATCTTCCAAACGAAGACCCTTCTCAAGAAGCTCTCGAAGTTTGTAGAGGCACCCGCTCTGGCCGGGACTACCACAAAAATTACAACCAATCTTCCTTTACATATGTAAATCCTTCGGGAAAAGATGTTGTAAGCGCCCCTAGTAGCAACAATGATGAACATGCAGCCCTAAGGAGGCTTTCAAGTATGACTTGATTGAACACTTCAAGCACATACCTCCACGTCTGCACATCCTAGATTTGTTGCGAATGTCTCCGCACACTCGTGATAATCTCATTTCAGAACTACAACAGCTGAATTGAGGATGTCGAAAAACATGCCCCGCAAGTCCTCCAAATTGAAATGGATTACCGGGTCAAAAACTCAGAAGCTTCCTCAAAGGGAGAAAAGAAGAAAACTGAGGGATCATGCATTGAATGCCTCTCAGTTAAAAAAGTAGCCAGTGCAACCATCGCCTTCACAAATGACGACCTCCTACTTGGCGAAACCAGGCACAATCGACCCCTGTACTTCACAGGGTACATTAAGGAAATGCCTATGCATAGAGTTCAGATCGACCCAGGTTCTGCACTCAAACTCATCTCCACATCGGCTCTCGAAGAGTTGGGCATCCCACCCAGCAAGCTGAGCCACACATCTGTATCTATCTTTGGATACGATGGGAGTACTCAAAGGCCTATCGGCAAAATCAGGTTCAAGTTGCAGATCGGTGATCTTATTTCTGAGGTCACTATGTATGCAATAAAAACCCCTTCATGCTACAACATCTTTCTCGGACGCCCTTGGATCCACGAGAATGGCGTTGTCCCTTCAACTCTACATCAATGCATCAAGTTTGTTGGCGACGACGGCATGATACATCGAGTCTTTGCGGACAGAAAACCCTTCAAAGGTAAAGAAGTCCACTTCGCAGACTCACAAATGTATGAAGGTGAAAAAGAAGAAGAGGAGAAGCATACAACATCCGTTGACGAAAATCACCAGAAAGATAAAGGCAAGGCTCCTCAACAATCACCGGAAGAAAACATATCATCCGATAAATCCAAAGAGAGCATTCAAACTCCCTTCATCATCTCCCTCAAAACTTCAAAGCCTTTGGTCATCACAACTAAAGTGAAGAAGGTAAAGCAAAAGCCTGGGGGCAAATTTGTTGTCTCTTTCGTGTCTATCATGCAAGACACGAATTCGGATTCAGAGCCAGAAGACGACACATCGTCAAGCCAAGCTGACACTCAGCAAGTTCAGCCTGCTCTTACTCCAATGGAGACAACTTCTGACATAGAAGATCCTACGTCAGCTTCCTTTGTTGTTCCAGCAACTTCAGCAAAGGAAAACCCAATCTTCTTCCATAGATCGGATGCTTCTTCATCAAACTCTATGCTTGAACCTTTCCAAAATGAAGGTATGCCTCAACTATCCTTATATAGCTCTGTGGCACAAGGTATTATGAAGAAAATGGGCTATGACTCTCAAAACCCAGTCGGTTTGGGAGAAGGACGCGGTATTCTCACGCCATTGGGGCCCGTCTTGACCAAAAGCCAGCTGGAAGATTGGAGACTCCACGGCTATGTAGAAAAGTCTTCACACAGGTTAGGGTATGATCCCGACACTCCCCTGAGACAGTTGACACAAAGGCTTAAAAGTCAATATACTGACCAAGCCTTAACATCTCAAGTCCATGAAGACATCGATCTCCCTGGATATCTCTTCGATGAGTCACCTGATAAAGATCCAGGAAGCTCATCCAATTGGCACGATTTCTCCGAAAATGAAGAGGAGTTGTCCGATGGCACAGACGTGTGGTCTTCTGACCTAGAAGAACCCTCATCACCAAAAGAAGTAGCCTACTTCGACCCGGTTTTAACAGGCGATTGGGATCATCTCATAGCAAGCCTTGGGAAAATTACCGATCAAGAAGACCCATGGAAAGGATCAAAACCTTGGTCTGGAAATGCCCTTGAAACCTCAGAAGGTTTCATTGAGCTGGAAGCCTCCGAAAATATTGTGGAGGAACCACTTCGAACCTTCCAACAGAAGATCCTATTCAAAAGATAGACTTAGGAACATCAGATAACCCACGTCCTGTATTCATAGGCAAAAATATAAAGGATGATGAGTTACCCGAGTATATCGCCTTTCTTCATGAGTTCGTTGATTGCTTTGCATGGTCTTATGCTGAAATGCCTGGCTTAGACCCCAAAATAGCAGTCCACAAACTCAATCTTCAAGAAGACATCAAGCCTGTCAAGTAAGGCCAAAGAAGATTCCGTTCAAATGTGATGGATAAAACTGAACAAGAAGTTCAAAAACTCAAAAGCGTGGGCTTCATCCGTGAGGAACAACATCCTGAATGGTTGGCCAACATTGTCCCCGTGACAAAGAAAAATGGGCAGATCAGGGTCTGTATTGACTATAGAGACTTGAATGGCGCATGCCCAAAAGATGAATTTCCGCTCCCCATACCAGAGGTAATGATTGATAATACCTGTGGATTCGAGCAAATGACATTCATGGATGGTTTCTCTGGCTACAATCAGATAAAGATGCATCCTGAAGATGAACAACATACATCCTTTTGGACCCCATTTGGCGTGTATTGTTACACTGTCATGCCATTTGGTCTGAAAAATGTTGGTGCCACATGTCAGAGGGCTATGATGAAAATATTTCAAGATATGCAGCACAAGACGATTGAATGTTACGTTGATGACCTCGCCGTCAAAAGCAAAAGAAAAGAAGATCATCTCGAAGACCTTCAAGAAGTCTTCCTCCGGCTTCACAAACACAAACTGCAAATGAATCCTTTGAAATGCCTCTTCGGCGTCTCGTCGGGTAAGTTCCTCGGATTCTTAGTTCGGAAAGCTGGAATAGAGCTTGATCCTACAAAAGTCAAAGCCATTCTAGAAATTCCCTCTCCAAGAACCTTGAGAGAACTCAAAGGGCTTCAAGGGAGATTGGCCTACATCAGACGGTTCATCTCCAATCTTTTAGGGAAATGTCGTCCATTCTCCCGGTTGATGAAAAAAGGTGTAAACTTTATCTGGGATGCTGACTGTGAAGCTGTTTTCCAAACATCAAGTCATACCTGAAAAAACCTCCAGTGTTAGCTGCTCCTACCACTGGAAAACCATTCATCTTGTAGACAAGAGCCCTTGATCACTCTTTGGGAGCTCTGCTTGCGCAGGAAAATGATAAAAGAAAAGAAGCTGCTCTATATTACCTTAGCCGCATGCTGGTAGGTGCAGAGCATCGCTACTCTCCAGTCGAAAAAGAATGTCTTGCAGTGATGTTCGCCGTACAAAAGCTGCATCACTACTTGCTTTCCAACAAAGTCTACCTGGTCTCAAGGGTCAACCTCTTGAAGGTCCTTGTCACAAAGGCAGGTTCTCTCAATGTTCGATTGGCAAAATGGCCCATCCTTCTGTCACAACTTGATATTAGGTATGTACCACAAAAGGCAATCAAAGGGCAAGCTCTAGCAGACTTCCTCGCAGAGCATCCATTGCCTAAAGATTCTCCGCTCAGAGATGATCTCCCAGACGAACCAGTCTACAATGTGGAGACTTTCTCACAAAGTGCCTCCGGGGACATGTACTTTGACAGTGCAACCAGGACAAATAAAAAAAAACAGCTGATCTCGGGAGTTGGCATCCTCTTTGTTAGCCCCGACAAATATATGATTCCACATGCTTTCTCGCTATTGGAACCATGCACAAACAATGCAGTTGAATATCAAGCTCTGATCCTAGGATTGGAACTCGCCATCAAATCCAGTATCACCATGCTGGAAGTCTTTGGAGACTCTCAACTGATCGTCAACCAGATGAATCAGAAATTTGAAGTCAGGAAGCCAGATTTGCTGCCTTACTACAACAAAGCACACTCGCTTTTGCAAAAGTTTGACATCTGTCACATCACCCACATTCGTAGAGGTGAAAACATACGTGCAGATACCCTAGCTGGACTTGCCGCATCTATGGCAATTCAGGAAGGGGAAAACATGCAAATCACAGTGTGCGAAAGAAGGATCCTTCCTCCTCTTAACACACACCAAGCAGTTGCTGAATGCCACCAAGTGGTTGGAAGTCGGATTTCAATCCTTCAAACTTCAATCGGCGACTGGAGGGATCCGTTCATTGATTACATTATGTTTGGAATCCTACCTGAAGATCCAAAAGAACGGGTAAGCATCCAAAGGTGAATCCCAAGCTTTCATTTGGATATTCCTTCAAAATTCCTTTACAGGAAATCCTTCGACGGAGTACTTCTACGCTGCTTGTCACAATGAGAGGCTGAAAAAACACTCAAAGAAGTTCATGCTGGTCTTTGCGGAGCTCATCAGGCTGGTCCCAAGCTCTATGATCAGATAAAAAGGTTAGGTTATTACTGGCCTACCATGGTAGCTGACGCAATGCAATTTGCTAAGCGCTGCCAACAATGCCAAGTTCATGGAGATTACATTCACATGCCTCCAGAATGGCTGCATCCTACAGCGATTTCATGGCCTTTCGAAGCCTGGGGTATGGATATCATAGGTCCTATTTCTCCCCCTTCGAGTAAAGGTCATCGCTTCATCTTCGCCGCTACGGATTATTTCTCCAAGTGGTCAGAAGCATTTGCGTTCAACGAAATGAAGACCTCATCAGTCCTTCAGTTCCTGCGCACCAACATCATTTGTCGTTTTCGCATACCCAAAAGATTCGTCCATGATAACGGACCACAATTCCAGGATCATCGATTCTACAGGTTCTGCGACAAATACAAAATCCAAAGCTGTCCTTCAACTCCATACAATCCGGCAGCAAACGGATTAGCAGAAGCTTTCAACAAGACACTCTGTAAAATCCTCAAAAAAATGATCTCTAGTCACAAAAGAAACTGGAGCGAAAAAATGTTTGAAGCTTTGTGGGCCTATCGAACCACCGTTCGAGGACCAACCCATAGCACACCGTTCTCCTTCGTCTATGGATGCGTAGCTGTCATGCCCTTGGAAGTACAAATTCCTTCCTTGAGGGTATCCTTGCAAAATGACATGACTCAAGAAAGCAATGTCAAATTGCGACTCCATGAGCTGGACAATCTCGATGAGAGACGGCTCGAAGCTCAACAAAGGATTGAACTTTACCAAGCACGCATGGCAGGATCTTTCGACAAAAAGGTCAGGCAACGCGCCTACAAAAAGGGTGACTTGGTTCTTGCGGTAAAAGGACTAATGGTCTTCGCTCACAAGTCCAAAGGCAAATTTGAGCCAAAATGGGAGGGACCCTACGTCATCGACAAGGTTTTCTCCAACGGCGCATATGCACTCCTAAACATGGAAGGTGACAGATGTATGCTGCCCATTAACGGCAAGTTCTTAAAGCGGTACTACCCTTGAAGACTTACCCAACTGGGTAAGAGCAATGCCTGTACGGCCAAAACCGGTTTCCAGGTACACGCTCGCTAAACCCACCTTTTTTTAGAATTTTCATATCAAATGTTGAAATTTCTAGAAATTTAAACAATGCTTACTTCCATCGTTTCATTGTTCAAAAATCCAAACTTAGGAACCTTTCCCTAACTTGACCAAAATTTTCAACCCTTGAACCCAAAATTCATGGTTTGAAACAAAATCCGGATTCAGGGATTTCCACCGTAGTCCACCCTGCCTTTTACTGCCTAAATGGTTTTAGGTCAAAACTTATGACCCTCGTGTCTTTAAACAAAAAAAAAATGGTTTTTCAAAAAGCCGTGGGGAAGCGACGTTTAGTCGATACTCGCACAAATCGGAAGCATGCGAACCACGTTCGACACTTCCAAAATCGCAGGGAAGCGACATTTCGTAGATACTTGCAAAATCCAAAACCATGGAAACGCAACATTTCAGATGATATCCATAACCCAAAGGTTTGAGAAAACCATAAATTTCAAAAATCGTGGGAAAACGACATCAAGTCAGTACCCGCAAAACCAAAATTTTTGAAAAGCAAGGATACGACATTCCATCGATACTTGCACCCAAATCAGCGAGGATGCGACATTCCATTGATACTCGCAATCGAATGAGCAAGGATACGACATTCCATCGATACTTGCAAGAACATTCAGCAGGGAGGCGACTTTTAGTCGATACTTGTATTTTTGAAAACGAAACCGGCTATAAATGCTACAAAAACGGCTATAGATGCCACCAAAACAGGCTATAAATGCCACAAACCGGCTATCAATGCCACAAAACAAAACCGGCTATCAATGCCACAAACAAAAAAAATTGGCTTTCAAAAGGCCCGGCTATTAATGCCACAAACCCGGCTATAGATGCCACAAAACAAACTCGGCTATCAATGCCACAAAAACCGGCTATCAATGCCACAAATCGGCTATCAATGCCACAAAAAAGCCGGCTCTCATGCCAAAAATCGGCTTCCATCTGGCTTCCATGCCAAAACAATCATTTGACAAAAGATTTTCCCAAAATGAAAAGCTTTTGATCAAATCTCATTTAGCAATTACTTTTATCACAAAAAGATTTAAGTGAGCGTAGGGAAAACAAAAAATAAAGGGATCCCATTTAGCAATTACTTTCATCACAAAAAGATTTAAGTGAGCGTAGGGAAAACAAAAAAAAAAGAGTACCAAAAAATACATGTGTTACCAAAAAAAAAAGTATTCACAAGCACTATAAAAAAAAGTACCAAAAAATACATGTGGTACAAAAAAAAAGTGTTCACAAGCACTACAAAAAAAAGTACCAAAAAAAATACAAGTGGTACTAAAAAAAAAAAGAAAGATGGTTTCTGTTAAAAAAAAAACAGGAGCTCAATCAAAAATGGTCTTTGGCCAAGAGTTCAGCTCCTCAAGCAAACCTTTGGCTTCAGCCGTCAGAGATTCGAGGGCACGATTCTTCAAGAACTTGCCATGAGATGCTGGGGTGGGCTGTAACCCTTCTTTCGCACCGGGAAGCTTATCCTGAGCAGTTTGCCATTGTTTGTTCTCTTCAGACTTCCTTTTAAGAACTCGATCGGCATCTGCAACCCGGCGAATCAGAGCACTCTCCCTATCACGAGCCTCTGTTATTGCAGTCCACTTGGGAGCGACTTGTGCCTGCAGATGCTCAAGACATTTCCTGGCCTCATCGACCTCCCTATCAAGGATGTTAAGGTCATGTGTCAGCCCAATGATGTTTAGCTCTTCTAAGTTCTTCTCTCGGACTATCTGCTTCCTGCTTTGTGTAGCCTCATTCAGGTTAGACTGAGCCTTATCCGCAGGTTCCAGGAACATTTCCTTGAAGAACTGGCCGTCAGGAAAACCCATGGTCTCAAACCACCTGTCACCCAGCTCAATGATCCTATCAACGAACGCCCTGGCACTTGTGACATCCAGACCAGCCTCTTCAGCATCACCGAGAATCTCACACACATGCTGGATCATCCCAAATCCGGCATCTAAGTGCCCAGAAAGCAGAGTCTCAATCCAAGAGCTCAGGACCCGCACCACCACCTTCTTCGCAAAAAGAAGAGATGGCCCAGCTGAGGATTCGCCCAACTCCGTTGGTCGATTACTCATGTAATCACTCGTTGGAAGAGTAACAAAAGAACTCTTTCCAGTTGAAGCTGCTCCTGTTCGGGAAGGAATCTCAGCACGAGGTATCTCCTCAACAGTGTCAGAACTGGTCCTAGGAGTCTCTACCTCTGGATCAACCTCTGGCATCCCTTGCTCTGGTTCTAAAGGAAGCGATGGACCCTCCTCTGTCACTTCAAAACCTGCTAAAGAAACACAAAAAGGTATGAATATGATCCTGTTTCAAAATCATTATCAGGGTTATTACTACAAAATACCTTCTTCGACGACTGGTGGAAGACTCTCTTCCTCCATGAACTCATCGGAAGCATCATCAACATTTGCGTCCATCGATAGTTCAAAGTCATCGAAATCCTATGGCAAGTCAGCTGACAAGAAAAATTGTTGGCAAACCAAGTCACAGACAAAAAAAAAGAAGAAGAAAGCAAAATAAGTCATACCGATTGGAGATTCTTGATTCACTTCAGAGTCCCTCGGTTCTTTTTCAGGTGCCCCGACAGGATCCGTCACCACCTCATCGGTTGGAACCTCAGGCATCACCAAGTCTTCCTCCGCTAAAAAAAAATAAAAGAAAGGCAGAAACAAGAAGCAAATCAGAACATGGAAAAATCCCATGAAAAGAAATGGAAAGAGAAAAAGGAAGAATCATACCTTCACCGATGGTCTCTTCTTATCGGCTTCTCTTCTCTGGAGGCTCGTCAGCATCCACTGGCACATCCTCATTGATAGTAAGAGGAACTTCCAAGTCAGGAGAGTCCTCATACTGCCCCTTGCTGCGATGATGACTCCTCCTCTTACTCCTGCGGGCTCGCTTCTTAGACGAACCTGCCCCGCTATCAGAGTCAGGTTTCCCACTTGACTCCTCACTGGATGGTCTACTCTTGCCAGTAGACTCCACGGAAGCTTGCCTCTGTGCCGCTTGCATCCAAGCATCAAGTTCAGCTTCCTCTTGTTTTAGCTGTTCTAAAGCCTCATCAGGTATTTCTCGAACAGCTTCAGAACCAATGACGCCCTGGTCACCGAGAAAGCCTATCTTGTGCTTCTCTCCAGAAAGGAAGGCCCTAACTTCCTCTCGCCGGATGCCATCCGACTTTCCAAGGCCCTTTCCTGATGCCAGCTTCACATCAAGCTCCTTCTTGGAAAGCCCCTGATATGCCGAAAAGCTCTCCGCGATCCACTTCGCAAAGCCGGCAGTCCGGGAAGTCAACAACATAGGATAAGAGCTCATGGTTGTAGTGTCTTCAGCACTATAGAAAGCCCATGCATTTCTCCCGTCCTGTAAACCTCCAAAGCGCTTCACCATGCTTGAAGGCGCTCCACCAACGCCTTGAGAAAAACCCAACTGCAAAGCAAAGCGAGAGGGTACATACGGCTGGATGTCGACGAAAAGATGTCTGCAGTACACCATCATGCCGACACGTATGCTAAAAAGCCACTCCTTCTCTGCATTCGTCAAGGAGTAATGCCTTCCCAATCCCGCCCTGGTAGAGTCTCGGGAGGCACCAAAATCAAAAGCCTTCTTCCGCAACTCCGGAGAAAGCTTCACTGAAGACTGCCCCATCTCGACGTCCCTGAACCGTCGGATCCTCATGCGGGCAAACAAAAGTGATTCAGACACAGCTTTGCCCTTAGGCAGCTGAATCATGAGAGGATCATCATCCTGTGCAGCACCCAGCCGGTGGAAGCCAGGAAAGTGGTACACGTACCACGAATAAAAGATATGGGCTAAAAATACCCTATTCATGGGAAGCCCAAGCCGAACCAAAAAAGCAATAGCCTGCAGTTCGGTACACAGGTAAGAGTAAAGAGCTGGCACCAAAGCAAGCTGCTCTCCAAACGCCATCTGACAAGCCGGAAAAATACAATGCGGCCTGATGTGCGTTCCATCTCCTCCAGCAAAAATAGCCTCACCAAGCCAATAAGTGAGGTAAATAGCGATATCTCTCCGCAGTGCAATGTCTGGACATATGGCGTTTGTACTCGCACAGAAATCTCTCAACTCTTCTTGCATAGCCAAGATCTTCTTCGAACTTGGATCCTGAGCCCTGGCTTCCTGGGTCACACTATCAGAAGACTCCCTGCTATCAAAAAAGTTGGGGAACGAAGAGCTAGAACTCTTCCAACTACTAGATCTAACTTTCAAACCCTCCTTATCCTTCAAAAAATCATAGAAGGCGACGAGCTGAAAGTATAGAAGCCTGAACTCCTCAGACTGCCCCTCATGAACGCTGTTAATCGGCATAAATTCCTCATAGAGCTTGCCAAGGATGGGCAATCCAGTAATGGCGCTCAGCTCCTTCAAAGAGAAACCAATCTCACCATTCGTCACAACGAAGGTATTGGTTTGTGGGAGGAATGATTCCAACATAGCCATGAAGGCCTCGTTGGAAAAGATCACGGTCTCCCTAAAAGCGCGGACCGCATCAAAAATCATGGCTTCCTTCAAAACGGCGCCACCAATCAGCAGGACGCGATCAGTCCATGACTTCCACTCGTAGTCAGCATTGAAACGGCCACGAAGTCGAAAAGGCTCGACCCAATTGCTGCCGTTACCGCTGAAAATACCAAGGCCCACCGGTCTCAAATCGACCAACGGATAATCAGAGCCCTGGTAGCCGCTGGATGGCATCAATAGGTCCATGTCAACAGGCGACCTCTCCGTATATCCAGGAGAACCGCCAACAAAAACCCAATCTTGATTACATTTGTCCTTCTCACCCAGCTTGGAGGATCTTCCCTCTTAGAGCACGTGGGGGCAAGGCTCATGATCGAGACGGTGCGATCAAACGTCGACTGGGTAGCAACAGTCTTCTTCTCACCATCTACTGTGAAAGAGAACTGAAAACATCTCCTCTGGTATGTCATTTCATCAGGGATAACATCACCAAAGAAGAAGGTAGGCTTGGGTAAAACACTCTGATCTTCCATTACCCATGGACGACTGCTTACCATGATGTTATAGAATTCCTCTCCCTTGAGAGCGATCAGTCGCTGCCTCATCTCATCTCTATTGAGGGAGTCGTATTCTTCCAAATTTCTCTCAACATACTGGACCTTCTCAAAGGTTTGCTGAACGGCCGGATTAGAAGATCTAGCAGATCGACGAGGTGCGCTTATAGCAGGCTCTTTACCCTTGTTCGTTCTGGAGGAACCACCTGAAAAGGATGGAAAAGAAAAAGATCAAACATCAAAATGACAGAATCTCGGCAAAAAAAATCTGGCGAGATTTTGACATGATGACGGGGCAATTCTGAAGAAAAGGAACTATCCCGAAAGAAATAGAAACTTGAAGATGAGCTCAACATGGTTGCGAGCTCCGAAACTCCAAACTTTCGAAACTTCAAAGTCTCCGCAAAATCAGGAAGGGCTCAACATCGCTGCAAACTCCAAATTTCCCAAATTTGCGAAAACTTTCAGGTATGCTATCAGATCATGCTACAATTCAATTTACAAAAATATACATGCATGAACATCTTAGTAAAAAAAATGCATTATCATGATGAGCAAAAAAAAAAAAAAAACTTTCTCAAAAAAAAGGGGGGAGAAAGAAAAGAAGAAAAAAAAAAGAAAACTTTCTCAAAAAAAAAAAAAGGGGACTGGCCCACAGGCCACGTGGCTGTACGGCCAGATCCGTACGGATCTCTCCGTACGGCCCACAAAAGAAACAAAAAAAAACATGCAAAAAAGAAAGAAAAAGAAAGCAAAAAAAAAAAAAAACGTGTAAAAAAAAAGAAGCAAACATGTGGAAAAGAAAAAAAGAAGAAACAAAAGTAAGAAACAAAAAAAAAGAACTTTTTTTTCCTTCTACGATGGGGTTTTCTTGAAAAAGGGAACTTACTTGAAACCATTGGTGGAGAAGAAGAAGAAAAGTCTTGAAGATCTTGAAGAAGAAGAACTCTTGGTCTTGAAACCCTCTTGGGATTTGTTGACACCAAAAATGTCAATTTGCCTCTTCAAGATCCAAAGAGCTACATGAAGTCGCAACCTGCCATAAATAGGCAAGGCTACTTCCAAAAAATCAAATCTTGTCAGAATCAAACAAAAACTGCAAGATCCTTCAAGACAGCCAAAAGAGGAGTACACAAGAAGTTTTGGGCCATTTCAAAATCATTTGGCCTAACTTCGCTTCTCCGGTAGCCGAAAAGGAGCTCTTGGCGGCGAAAGCATCGGAGACACCAAATCTCAAAATACATCCAAAAGGCTCCACGTCAAGTTCCGAGTCAAACCGACAACGTTTAACCCTACATCAACCCTCGAACAGCTAAATCAAGCCTCTCGGCAGCAAGAACCGCCGAGGCCATCACTCATCAGATAGAGCACATGGAAGGCTTCAAAATGCTTACAAGGGGCTGCACGTCAAATTTCAGGTCATTTCGACAACATTTGACCATAGTTTGACGCTCGGAAGCCAAATCAGGCCTCTCGGCGGCAAAGCTCTCCGGGACCATGGTTTCCAAGACAGAGCCTATGGATCATCTTAAAATGACTCCAATGGGTTCCCTATCAAATTTCAAGTTAATCGGACATCGGTTGACCGCGACATCTTCATCGCGACAAAAGTGAGTCTACTGGTGATAGGACCCCAAACGGCTTCAAAACTAAAAAAAAAAAGCCTATGGTTGGTCTTATTTATTGCTCAGGAGGCTTCACACCAAATTTCAGGTCATTCCGACATCGTTTGACCCAGTTTCAGCTTGTGACGGAAAATCGGCAGCTCTGCGCGACAAAGTCTTCGGCTTTCTCAAGAAATTGGAAACTTTGCAAAATAAAATGCAAGGATTCTCATCAGGTTCCCTACAGGGAAATCAGGCCAATAAATGGTCAAAAATGTCAAGAAAAAATACAGAAGAAAAAAGAATCAAAAACAGCAAAAACGGACACAAAACGGGACAAAAGGGGGAAAAAAAACCCCAGGGTCGCAGACCCCTGTGACCCTGGAGCCCGGGATCGCCGGGAAGGCCCCGGAAACCCCGGTTTTCGCCGTTTTTTCGCGATTTGAAGCGTCCAGCCTCTGGTAGTTTCCAAGACTCATATTTTTGAGACACCAAATCCTCTGACATCCGTCAAAAACACGGGTCAATCATCAAAAGTATCGAAAACAACATTGATTGCCACCCGGTCAACCAAAAAAAGTGTGCTTTCTACCCGACCGATCGAGAAATCGAAAGGACAGATGGCACTGACCCGCTGTTGGCAACCAACACCTGAAGTCACATGGTCATCCGATGTCGATCTACATGAAGATCCATCGATGATCATTACCAGAAGAATCCCAAAAGCGCGGCACGGCCCGCGACTCTTCAACTGCTAGGCGACCACTTAATGCGATTAATTGACTAGCTTTATTACAGTCATTAATCCATTTCTTTGGATGGACCAATCAGAAGCAAGCATCCGAGAGTTACAAGTCAACAGATTCATGGCATTTAACCCATGAAACTCCTCCCATCATGGCGATTAAAGGCGATTAAATGCCCTCAATCTCCTCCGGCCAATCAGAAGCCAAGAAAAAGGAGTTACAAAATAAAGATTTAAATCCTGTAACTCCTCCCATTATGCGGCTTAATGACAATAAAAGCCCATAAACCCTCCTAAATGGCTACCTAAAAGCCTATAAATAGGAGAGCTCTCCAAGAAGAAAGAGATCGGAGAAAATCACAGACAGAGACACAGACAAAGCACAGAAATTCAGAGAAGGAAAAGAGAGAAAACTCTGCGAAAATCCTACACCGACCACTGCTACAAGGTGACAAAAGTCCCTTGGGGGTACCCCCCCCCCCAAAGGTCCTTGCCTCCTCTTTCTGCCTCCAATGGCTTAGATGTGGCTTTTCAGCCCGTCTACTCGATTTTTTATTAGACATAGGACCTCGTTTTGGTCTTTGTCCTCTAAAAACCTGAGGTTATAGCCAAGCCAAGCGAATCAATAGCATCCTCTGTTCTCATCTGCATGGATGATGGCGAGCCCACATATGGCTTGCGACCGTCAATCTGAACGGGTCCCCCATAATCTCCTGAGAAGTTAGATCCTCCTTTTCTTACTTTTCATTGTAGTTTGTATTTTTTCAAAAGAGACGAAAATCACAACTCTTGTCTTTCATTATTGATAAGGATTGTAAATCGGCTATAAACGCCAAAATCGGCTATAAACGCCAGAAATCGGCTATAAACGCCAAAATCGGCTATAAATGCCAAAAAAATTGCCTTTCACGGCAAACCAAGAAAAATGTCTCTTTTCTTAAATATATGTGCAATGGAAAACTTGAAAGAAGTTGATTTCTTTTTTACTTGCGAAGGTTGATCTCCGGATCACCACTTGCAATTCCAACTAAAATAGAAAATCTGGCACGCCCACACAACAAAAATGTTGATGCGCTCCTCTGCCCCCCGGTTACGTAAGGGTCGGACCCAACGGACTTCCACGTCCGCCGACCTCGGTAGAACCGAGCAGGAACGCAGTCCATCAAGCTGGCACACCCGGTGGGACCCGTTTATTTGAGAACACGATGCTAGAAATGAAATATTTGCATATCATATATTTTGCTCTATGCTTATATTTCTTTTCTCGATTCCTTCGCTACTTTATAATTGGTGGCCTATGTTGGATTCCGCATCTAAAAAAATGAGATGAGATTTTTTGGAAATTTCTAATTCTTTGAATTTATTTCCGCTCTTTCTCTTTTCAAAAAAAACAAAAAACAAAAAATCAGAATTTTCATTTTGGATTCAAAATTGAGAAACCTTGATCCGTTCCTATCGTTCATCTCGCTTGCAGAAATGTTGAGCCTGTTCGACTAAGGTTTTGGGCCATCGTTTCTCTTCGATGAGTTCATTAAAGATCTAAAAAAATATATATAATAAAAAAAATAAAAAAAATTTAGATTTCTCATTTTGGATTCAAAATTGAGAAACCTTGATCCGTTCCTATCGTTCATCGCGCTTGCAGAAATGTTGAGCCTGTTCAACTAAGGTTTTGGGCCATCGTTTCTCTTCGATGAGTTCATTAAAAATAAAAATATATATATATATAATTTAAACTTTTCATTTTGGATTCAAAATTGAGAAACCTTGATCCGTTCCTGTCGTTCATCGCGCTTGCAGAAATGTTGAGCCTGTTCGACTAAGGTTTTGGGCCATCGTTTCTCTTCGATGAGTTCATTAAAATATATATATATTAAAAAAAAAAAAAGACATAGACCGCTAAGGTTAAACCAACTGTGTTCTTTGATCATGGTTGATTCCAAGAAAAGCCTTGTCCAGAGTGTGGAGACAGCTTGACTGTTCTAGGCAAGGGTCCTCCAAACGGGTTCATTAAGTAATCCTACCCTTACCTGGGGGCAATTCTATCAATCAAGATTTCATAAGACCGGGTTAGGAGGCCTATGTGTACTCTCTCGTCTTTTAAATAAATTTTTTAAAAATAAAATAAAATTTTTAAAAAATAAAATTTTAAAATAAAAAATAAAAAATAAAAAATAAAAAAATTCAAAAAAAATCTTAAAAATAAAAATATATAAAAATATAAAAAATAAAAATAATAAAAAAAGATTTTAAAAAAAAAAACTTCAAAATCTTCAAAAAAAAAAAACTTCCGTCATTTTGGGTTTAGATTGGAAAAATCTTGGTCTTCTCCTTTCTGAGCACTGGCGCTCGCGGAAATCGCTGAGCCCGTGTTCAGATTGGAGTGCCTTTTGCTCTCTTTGATGAACCCGATATTGGCCTTTCAAAAAAAAAAAACTCGTCATTTTTAGATTCAGATTCGAGAAATTATGGTTCATTTCTTTCTGAGCACTGGTGCTCGCGGAAATCGCTGAGCCCGTGTTCAGATTTGAATACCATCTGCTCTCTTTGATGAATCCAATTTTGACCTTTCAAAACAGAGAATCTCATCTCATGGATGCGGTCTCAAAACATTTGTGTCTAGCGGTACTAGTACGCCCTTTCAGGGTCTACTGTATTGCGACCGGCACATCTGTAACTCCAAACTTTATATTCTTCTTATCTCGAGCAAGCTTTGCTTCTCGGTAAGTCGAATTTAAGTTCACAATTGCTTCTAGCAGTCACTAGGACGCTCATTCTGGGCTTACCATACCTGTGATCAGAACAATTGTACCCTCTATGGCATTTTGCCTTCCTCATATTGCTTGGGTCATCTCCCTCGAGCAATTTGAAAAGACAAAACCATAGAATTTCCCATTTATGATCATTATATTCTTGTGATTACTAATGGATGTAGTCTTGTTCCAGAAATTCTCGAAAAAAAACTAACAATGGCAGCATCGCTTACCATTACCTTCGATGAGAACAAGCACCAAATCATGCTTCAACAGAAGCAAACTGCGCGCACCTACAAGCGCCCCATCAGCTGCCGAAGTGTCAACTCCCTCGGTAACTCTCTGAACTCCGGGTCAACCTCGACTCCCCGGACTATCGTCTTTGGGACGCTGGGACCATTCCCACTTCCCGAGGAACAAACTGCTCCCTCCAAGAAGCAGAAACTCGCCTCTCAACGTGTCACTACCGTGACACCAAAGGCGAGCACCAGAAGGCCTGAAGCCCGTGGCACCCCCACGAAGCCTCGACCTGCAAGCAACCAGGTCTATCCCAAGACTTGGTCCCCAAGACCTTCACCAAAACAGAGAAGGTCCCAAACATCCTCTAAGCCAGCATTCCTAGCTCCACTCAAGGAGAACCAGTTCTACCCTCTTGCTTACATGAAAGAGGAGAGACCCATCTCCAACCCGACTTCCAAGTCATCCCAGCATGAGCCAGCTTGTTCCTACAAGCCCAAAATCAAGTCATGCATCACAAGGCCTCTACAAGCACCTGCTAAGGCCTACAAACCTGCAGTTCGACCCTTCATCTCTACAGGGGCCGAACTCCAAAAATTCAAAGCTTCGCTGCAACAGGCGAAGGACAGGGTTCACATCCTGTCCTTGCCCAGCTGTAAAGAAGACAGGCTCGGCTGCTGCGCCAGAGGGAGCACATCCTTCATCGTCAAAGCCCAGTCAGAGCTGACCGAAGCTCAAATTGCTCGTCGTATACGCCGCCGCGCTTCATACCGGCAAAAGAGAATAGAGAAGCAAAGGACCCAGCCTCCTACACTTCAAGTTCCTCCCAAATGGATCGAAAAAGAAAGACCCAACTAATTTGCTGCCGTCCATATGGTTGAAAAAACCAGAAGGCGCCAAAAATCAGCAACAAAAATCCATGTCCGACGTCCGATGACCCGCAGCGTCTCCAGGACAAGAAGACATTTAGAAGAATCCCCTGCTCCTTCAAGCAAAGGACAGCAGAGTGATCCTTCCTCAAGCTCTTCTTCAAAAAGAATGAGCCCCAGTTCAGTCACCAGGACAGTTTCTTCGTTCGAATCACGAAGGACGAATGTCTTGGCTACAAATTCTGAGCCACCACCCCGCAATCCACCTCCAGAAGATGCGATCACCTGCATCCTGCAGTTGGAACAGGGCCAGCAGAGGATTGAAACTCTGATGGAAAACCTTCTCCTCGCCTTCCAAAATCAGGCGAACAATGAACCTCCTCCGAATCATCAAAATGATGAGGTAAATGGAGAAGAAAATGAGTCACGCGCCCTTACCAAAAGGACGTAGACAGTATCCTCGCCAAAGCAAAAGAAGAGGATATACTCAAGGAGCATGGGATCAAGCCACCATATCCCTTATGGATGGACTCGGTCCCGTTCCCCACCAAATTCAAGCATCCTACTCTCCAAACATATACGGGGAAAGGATCAGCCAGACAGCACGTCATCCACTTCAAGATCCTGACGGGAGCTATCGCGGATCAAGATGCACTCAAGATCCGCCTCTTTGCAAGTACCCTAAACGGTACGGCCTTCGATTGGTACTCCACTCTGCCGGAGGACTCAATCCAAAACTGGGCCATGCTAGAGACACGCTTTCTGACTCACTTCAAAGGAGAGGATCATCCCGCTACTATGGCTCAGCTGTGCAGCCTAAAACAGGGGGAGAATGGATCAACATATGACTTAATTCACAAGTGGAAAGCAATGGCATACAAATGCTCTGATGTGTTGCCACAAGCGTCGCTAGTCGACATTTGCCGAAACAACATGAGAGCCAGAATCCGCTCCATGATCATCGGCAACAAATCAAAAAACCTGGGAGAACTCCTAGAAGCTTCCATGGAAGCTGAAACGGTGATTAAAGACCTCAAAGTCAGAAATCATCAAGAAAAGAGCCAACCGCCATTGCAACCTCTAAACCAAAGAAAAAAGAGGTCCTCAATGTGCAGACCAAGTCAGCTCCTCAGCCACCAAAGAAAGCTGAAAATAAAGTTGCTGGTAAGAGACCTGAACTCTCAGATGCCTTCAAAGAACGAGTAGAGAAGAAATACCCGTTTGATGAAGACGTTGATGAAATCTTCGGGGCTCTTGTGGCAAACGGCAAGCTCACCTTGCCTGAACCAAAAAGACCGAGTGATGTTGGCAAAACCAACGATCCTCGGTACTGTCCATACCACCAGATGATCTCGCATCCTCTCAATTAATGCTTCGTTGTGAGGGAGAAAATAAACGAGATGTGGAAAAACGGAGTCATCACCTTTGACAAAAACTATGGGCCTGCCTCCGTCAACATGGTGACATGTGGACAAACATCAAAATCACCGAAGAAGAAAATCACTACTTCCTTCAAGGTAATAAACTCAATCCAAGCGTCCGAGGAATTGGTTCCTTACCCGACACCAGATGGACAACCGATATGGGTACATCCCGATCTCCTGGAATATGAAAATTGGGAGGTCGTGAAAACAAAACCTGCAGATCAACAGCGAAGGCAGGCTAGGAAACATCTCCTCAAGCTCAAACGGAAAGAGAAGACCCAGCCAAAACTAGAGGTCAAAGAAAAGGCAGAGGCTTCCTCTACCGTTTCACTGGAGGCAACAAAAATATCCCTTCCAGAGACTTCAAAAGGGGTAAGAAAATTCACTCTTAGTGATTTCATGCCACCTCGATTCAAAGAAGCCATGCAGGAGGCATCATACTCTTGCAATTCGGTAGTTGGATTCTCCATTGATGGATACGAGTCCAACGACACCGATGATGGATTCGAATCCAACTACACAGACGAGTGGGAGGAGTCCCTTGAAACAGGAGAATATCTCTCCGATGAAGAATGGGTTCCTGAGTCTCATCTTATGCCAGTAATCTGGTATAACCCCCTACAGCCACAAGGATCCTGGTCTGATGATGAAGAAGACCAAGAGGCTGTACAAGAAAATGCTGCTGACTCTACACCTCTCATTACTCCAGTGGAAATCAACCATGTTGAGCCACAAAGAGTTGATGAAGAAGAAGATCCGGCTCCCATGCCTGATCTTGAAGAATATGCAAGGATCTTGCAGCGACTCGCTCTAGAACAAGAGCAAGACCGCGTGAACGAGCCTCCTCGCAACCCAGAGCCTGAAGTCCCTGAAGACCACCAGGTACATCCTCCCGTAACTCCTGAAAATGGAGAAAATTGCTGGATAGACGATCCTCTTACATCCGAGGATGAGTCTGACTCCATCAGGCAACGTCTCCCATCAGAGCTTCCTGTAATGTGATAATTCGAGATTATAGCTCTTCCGAAGCATCGTCTGATGAGAGCACTTACACTCCGGCGACGCCTAGCAATGTATCTTCTGGAGCCACCTCGTCTCACGTGACTTTCACTGAGATGACACCCTCTCAGGTTTCTTCTCCGGAGACTGTGACTTCAAAGTTCACACCCTTCCTGACTGAAGAATTCCCAAATATTGATGCTTGGGACGATGAATTAGTCAACGAAGAAGAAAGGTTGCTGGATGCTGTTCAGGACTTGTTCCCGGAAAATGCTCCATGCAACACGATCACTGAGGATGGCAACTCTGCTGCTGATTCATCCTCAGAAAATGAAAAACGACGGCCTCTTGATCCTGAAGATAATCTTCCAAATGAAGACCCTTCTCAAGAAGCTCTCGAAGTTGGTAGAGGCACCCGCTCTGGCCGGGACTTCCACAAAAATTACAACCAATCTTCCTTTACATATGTAAATCCTTCGGGAAAAGATGTTGTAAGCACCCCTAGTGGCAACAATGATGAACATGCAGGCCCTAAGGAGGCTTTCAAGTATGACTTGATTGAACACTTCAAGCACATACCTGTACGTCTGCACATCCTAGATTTGTTGCGAATGTCTCCGCACACTCGTGATAATCTTATCTCGGAATTACAAAAGCTGAATGAGGATGTCGACAAACATGCCCCGCAAGTCCTCCAAATTGAAATGGATTACCGGGTCAAAAACTCAGAAGCCTCCTCAAAGGGAGAAAAGAAGAAAATTGAGGGATCATGCATTGAATGCCTCTCGGTTAAAAAAGAAGCCAGTGCAACCATCGCCTTCACAAAGGACGACCTCCTACTTGGCGAAACCAGGCATAACCGACCCCTGTACTTCACAGGGTATATCAAGGAAATGCCTATGCACAGAGTTCAGATCAACCCAGGTTCTGCGCTCAACCTCATCTCCACATCGGCTCTCGAAGAGTTGGGCATCCCACCCAGCAAGCTGAGCCACACATCTGTATCTATCTTTGGATACAATGGGAGTACTCAAAGGCCTATTGGCAAAATCAGGTTCAAGTTGCAGATCGGTGATCTTATCTCTGAGGTCACTGTGTATGCAATAAAAACCCCTTCATGCTACAACATCCTTCTCGGACGCCCTTAGATCCACGAGAATGGTGTTGTCCCTTCAACTCTACATCAAAGCATCAAGTTTGTTGGCGACGACAGCATGATACATCGAGTCTTACCGGACAGAAAACCCTTCAAAGGTAAAGAAGTCCACTTCGCAGACTCACAGATGTATGAAGGTGAAAAAGAAGAAGAGGATAAGCACACAGCATCCTTTGCCGAAAATCTCCAGAAAGATAAAGGTAAAGCTCCTCAACAATCACCGGAAGAAAACAAATCATCCGGTAAATCCAAAGAGAGCATTCAAACTCCCTTCATCATCTCCCTCAAACCTTCAAAACCTGTAAGACACCGATTCGGATTCAGAGCCAGAAGACGATGCATCGTCTAGCCAAGCTGACACTCAGCAAGTTCAGCCTGCTCTCACTCCAATAGAGACAACTTCTGACATAGAAGATCCTACTTCAGCTTCCTTCGTTGTTCTAGCAACTTCAGCAGGGAAAAGTCTTCACACGGGTTAGGGTATGATCCTGACACTCCCTTGAGACAGTTGACACAAAGGCTTAAAAGTCAATATACTGACCAAGCCTCAACATCTCAAGTCCATGAAGACATCGATCTCCCTGGATATCTCTTTGATGAGTCACCTGATAAAGATCCAGGAAGCTCATCCAATTGGCACGATTTCTCCGAAAATGAAGAGGAGTTGTCCGATGGCACAGACGTGTGGTCTTCTGACCCAGAAGAACCCTCATCTCCAAAAGAAGTAGCCTACTTCAACCCGATTTCAACAGGCGATTGGGATCATCTCATTGCAAGCCTGGGGAAAATTACCAATCAAGAAGACCCGTGGAAAGGAACAAAACCTTGGTCTGGAAATGCCTTTGAAACCCCAGAAGGTTTCGTTGAGCTGGAAGCCTCCAAAAATATTATGGAGGAACCACCTTCGAACCTTCCAACAGAAGAACCTATTCAAAAGATAGACTTGGGAACGCCAGATAACCCACGTCCTGTATTCATAAGCAAGAATATAAAGGATGATGAGTTACCCGAGTATATCGCCTTTCTTCATGAGTTCGTTGATTGCTTTGCATGGTCTTACACTGAAATGCCAGGCTTAGACCCCAAAATAGCGGTTCACAAACTCAATCTTCAAGAAGACATCAAGCCTGTCAAGCAAGGCAAAAGAAGATTCAGTCCAGATGTGATGGATAAAAGTGAACAAGAAGTTCAAAAACTCAAAAGCGTCGGCTTCATCCGTGAGGAACAACATCCTGAATGGTTGGCCAACATTGTCCCCGTGACAAAGAAAAACGGGCAGATCAGGGTCTGTATTGACTATAGAGACCTGAACGGTGCATGCCCTAAAGATGAATTTCCGCTCCCCATACCAGAGGTAATGATCGATAATACCTATGGATTCGAGCGAATGACATTCATGGATGGTTTCTCTGGCTACAATCAGATAAAGATGCATCCTGAAGATGAAAAACATACATCTTTTCGGACCCCATTTGGCGTATATTGCTACACTGTCATGCCATTTGGTCTGAAAAATGCTGGTGCCACATATCAGAGGGCTATGATGAAAATATTCCAAGATATGCAGCACAAGACGGTTGAATGTTACGTTGATGACCTCGCCGTCAAAAGCAAAAGAAAAGAAGATCATCTCGAAAACCTTCGAGAAGTCTTCCTTCGGCTCCGCAAACACAAACTGCGAATGAATCCTTTGAAATGTTTCTTCGGCGTCTCGTCGGGTAAGTTCCTCGGATTCTTAGTTCGGAAAGCTGGAATAGAGCTTGACCCCATAAAAGTCAAAGCCATTCTAGAAATGCCCTCTCCAAGAACCTTGAGTGAACTCAAAGGGCTTCAAGTGAGATTGGCCTACATCAGACGGTTCATCTCCAATCTTTCGGGGAAATGCCGTCCATTCTCCCGATTGATGAAAAAAGGTGTAAACTTTGTCTGGGATGCTGACTGTGAAGCTGCTTTCCAAGACATCAAGTCATACCAGACAAAACCTCCAGTGTTAGCTGCTCCTACCACTGGAAAACCATTCATCTTGTACACAAGAGCCCTTGATCACTCTTTGGGAGCTCTGCTTGCACAAGAAAATGATCAAAGAAAAGAAGCTGCTCTATATTACCTCAGCCGCATGCTAGTAGGTGCAGAGCATCGCTACTCTCCAGTCGAAAAAGAATGCCTTGCAGTGATGTTCGCCGTACAAAAGCTGCGTCACTACTTGCTCTCCAACACACTATACCTGGTCTCGAGGGTCAACCTCTTGAAGGTCCTTGTCACAAAGGCAGGTTCTCTCAATGCTCGACTGGCAAAATGGTCCATCCTTCTGTCACAATTTGATATTAGGTATTGTTGACACCAAAAATGTCACTTTGCCTTTTCAAGATCCAAAGAGCTACATGAAGTCGCAACCTGCCATAAATAGGCAATGCTGCTTCCAAAAATCAAATCTTGTCAGAATCAAACAAAAACTGCAAGATTCTTCCAGACAGCCAAAAGAGGAGTACACAAGAAGTTTCGGGCCATTTCAAAATCATTTGGCCTAACTTCGCTTCTCCGACAGCCGAAAAGGAGCTCTCGGCGACAAAAGCTCTCCGGGACCATGGTTTCCAAGACAGAACCTATGGATCATCTTAAAATGACTCCAATAGGTTCCCTGTCAAATTTCAAGTCAATCGGACATCGGTTGACCACACATCAAACCGCGACATCTTCATCGCGACAAAAAGCAAGTCTGCAGGTGATAGGACCCCAAACGGCTTCGAAACTCAAACAAAAGCCTATGGTTGGTCTTATTTTTGCTCAGGAGGCTTCACACCAAATTTCAGGTCATTCCGACATCGTTTGGCCCAGTTTCAGCTTCTGACGGAAAATCGGCAGCTCTGCGCGACAAAGTCTTCGGCTTTCTCAGGAAATTGGAAACTTTGCAAAATAAAGTGCAAGGATTCTCATCAGGTTTCCTACAAAGAAATCAGGCCAATGAATGGTCAAAATGTCAAGGAAAAGTACAGAAGAAAAAAGAATAAAAAAAAAGCAAAAACGGACGCAAAACGGGACACGAAAGAGGGAAAACCCCCCCCAGGGTCGCAGACCCCTGCGACCCTGGGCCAGGGTCGCCGGCGACCTTGGACCCCGGGGTCGCCGGGAAAGCCCCGGAAACCCCGGTTTTCGCCGTTTTTTCGCGATTCGAAGGGCCCAGCCTCTGGTACTTTCCAAAATTCATGCTTTTGAGATACCAAGTCCTCTGACATCTGTCCAAAACATGGGTAAATCATCAAGAGTATCGAAGACAGTATTGATCGCCACCCGGTCAACCAGAAAAGTGTGCTTTCCACCCGACCGATCGAGAAATCGACAGGACAGATGGCACCGACCCGCTGTTGGCAACAAACACCTGAAATTACATGATCATCTGATGTCGATCTACATGAAGATCCATCGATGATCATCAACAGAAGAATCTCAAAAGACGTGGCACGGCCCGCGACTCTTCAGCTGCTCGGCGACCACTTAATGCGATTAATTGACTAGCTTTATTACAGTCATTAATCCATTTCTTTGGACGGCCCAATCAGAAGCAAGCATTCGGGAGTTACATGTCAAGAGATTCATGGCATTTAACCCATGAAACTCCTCCCATCATGGCGATTAAAGGCGATTAAATGCCCTCAATCTCCTCCGGCCAATCAGAAGCCAAGAAAAAGGAGTTACAAAATAAACAATTCAATTTTGTAACTCCTCCCATTATGCGGCTTAATGACAATAAAAGCCCATAAACCCACCTAAAAGGCTACCTAAAAGCCTATAAATAGGAGGGTTCTCCAAGAAGAAAGGACATCAACAAAGATCAGAAACATCAGAGAAAAAAGCACAGACAGCAGACAGAAATCCAGAGAAAGGAAAAAGAGAGAAAACTCTGCGGAAATTCTACACCGGCCACCGCAACAAGGTGACAAAAGTCCCTTGGGGGGTACCCCCCCCCCCAAGGTCCTTGCCTTCTCCTCCTGCCTCCAATGGTTTAGATATGGCTTTTCAGCCCGTCTACTCGGCTTTTTATTGGACATAGGACCTTCCTTTGGTCTTTGTCCTCTAAAAACCTGAGGTTATAGCCAAGCCAAGCGAATCAAATAGCATCCTCTGTTCTCATCTGCATGGATGATGGCGAAGCCCACATATGGCTTGCGACCGTCAATCTAAACGAGTCCCCCACAATCTCCTGAGAAGTTAGATCCTCCTTTTCTCGCTTTTCATTGTAGTTTGTATTTTTTCAAAAGAGACAAAAATCACAATTCTTGTCTTTCATTGTTGATAAGGATTGTAAATCGGCTATAAACGCCAAAATCGGCTATAAACGCCAAAAATCGGCTATAAACGCCAAAATCGGCTATAAATGCCAAAAAAATCGCCTTTCACGGAAACTAAGAAAAATGTCTCTTTTCTTAAATATATGTGCAATGGAAAACTTGAAAGAAGTTGATTTCCTTTTTACTTGCGAAGGTTGATTTTCGGATCACCACTTGCAATTCCAAGTAAAAATAGAAAATCTGGCACACCCACAAAAAGAGAAATGTTGATGCACGCCCCTGCCCCCCGGTTACGAAAGGGTCGGACCCAACGGACTCCCACGTCCGCCGACCTCGGTAGAACCGAGCAGGAGCGCGGTCCATCAAGCTGGCATCACCCGGTGGGACTCGTTTATTTGAGAACACGATGCTAGAAATGAAATATTTGCATATCATATATTTTGCTCTATGCTTATATTTCTTTTCTTGATTCCTTGGCTACTTTATAATTGGTGGCCTATGTTGAATTCCGCATAATAAAAAAATGAGATGAGATTTTTTGTTTGGAAATTTCTAATTCTTTGAATTTATTTCCACTCTTTCTCTTTTCAAAAAAAAAAAACAAAAAAAAAATCAGATTTTTCATTTTTGGATTCAAAATTGAGAAACTTTGATCCTTTCCCTTCTGGGCACTAGCGCTCGCGGAAATCGCCGAGACCGTGTTCGGATCAGGGGTTGGGCCATTGTTTCTCTTCGATGAGTTCATTAAAAATCTAAAAAAATATATATATAAAAAAAAATCAGTTTTTTTCATTTTTGGATTCAAAATTGAGAAACTTTGATCCTTTCCCTTCTGGGCACTGGCGCTCGCGGAAATCGCCGAGACCGTGTTCGGATCAGGGGTTGGGCCATTGTTTCTCTTCGATGAGTTCATTAAAAATAAAAAAAAATATAAAAAAGTAAAAAATCAGATTTTTCATTTTTGGATTCAAAATTGAGAAACTTTGATCCTTTCCCTTCTGGGCACTGGCGCTCGCGGAAATCGCCGAGACCGTGTTCGGATCAGGGGTTGGGGGCCATTGTTTCTCTTCGATGAGTTCATAAAAAATCTAAAAAAAAAAATATAAAAAAGTAAAAAATCAGATTTTTCAATTTGGATTCAAAATTGAGAAACCTTGATCCGTTCCTATCGTTCATCGCGCTTGCAGAAATGTTGAGCCTGTTCGACTAAGGTTTTGGGCCATTGTTTCTCTTCGATGAGTTCATTAAAATCTAAAAAATATATATATATATATATATAAAAAAATTTTAGATTTCTCAATTTGGATTCAAAATTGAGAAACCTTGATCCGTTCCTATCGTTCATCGCGCTTGCAGAAATGTTGAGCCTGTTCGACTAAGGTTTTGGGCCATTGTTTCTCTTCGATGAATTCATAAAAATAAAAAAAAATTAATATAAAAAAAAAAGACATAGACCACTAAGGTTAAACCAACTGTGTTCTTTGATCATGGTTGATTCAAAGAAAAGCCTTGTCCAGAGTGTGGAGACAGCTTGACTGTTCTAGGCAAGGGTCCTCCAAACGGGTTCATTAAGTAATCCTACCCTTACCTGGGGGCAATTCTATCAATCAAGATTTCATAAGACCGGGTTAGGAGGCCTATGTGTACTCTCTCGTCTTTTAAATAAATTTTTTTCAAAAATAAAATTTTTAAAAATAAAAATTTTAAAATAAAAAATAAAAAATAAAAAAAAATTTTAAAAAAAAAATCTTAAAAAAGAAAAAATAATAAAAATAAAAAAAAAAAAAAAAGATTTTAAAAAAAAAAAAAAAATCTTCAAAAAGCTTCAAAAAAAAAAAAAAACTTCCGTCATTTTGGTTTTAGATTAGAGAAATCTTGGTCTTCTCCTTTCTGAGCACTGGCGCTCGCGGAAATCGCTGAGCCCGTGTTCAGATTGGAGTGCCTTTTGCTCTCTTTGATGAACCCGATATTGGCCTTTCAAAAAAAAAACTCGTCATTTTAGATTCAGATCTGAGAAATCATGGTTCATTTCTTTCTGAGCACTGGCGCTCGCGGAAATCGCCGAGACCGTGTTCAGATTGGAATCCCATCTGCTCTCTTTGATGAATCCAATCTTGACCTTTCAAAACAGAGAATCTCATCTCATAGATGCGGTCTCAAAACATTTGTGTCTAGCGGTACTAGTACGCCCTTTCAGGGTCTACTGTATTGCGACCGGCACATCTGTAACTCCAACTTTATATTCTTCTTACCTCGAGCAAGCTCTGCTTCTCGATAAGTCGAATTTAAGTTCACAATTGCTTCTAGCAGTCACTGGGATGCCCATTCTGGGTTTACCATACCTGCGATCAGAACAATTGTACCCTCTATGGCATTTTGCCTTCCTCATATTGCTTGGGTCATCTACCTCGAGCAATTTGAAAAGACGAAACCATAGAACTTCCCATTTATGATCATTATATTCTTGTGATTACTAATGGATGTGGTCTTGTTTCAGAAATTTTCGAAAAACTAACAATGGCAGCTTCACTAACCATTACTTTCGACGAAAACAAGCACCAACTCATGCTTCAACAGAAGCAAACCACGCGCACCTACAAGCGCCCCATCAGCTGCCGAAGTGTCAACTCCCTCGGCAACTCTCTGAACTCCGGGTCGACCTCGACTCCCCGGACTATCGTCTTTGGGACGCTGGGACCATTCCCACTTCCTGAGGAACAAACTGCTCCCTCCAAGAAGCAGAAACTCGCCTCTCAACGTGTCACTACCGTGACACCAAAGGCGAGCACCAGAAGGCCTGAAGCCCGTGGCAGCCCCACGAAGCCTCAACCTGCAAACAACCAGGTCTACCCCAAGACTTGGTCCCCAAGACCTTCACCAAAACAGAGAAGGTCCCATACATCCACTAAGCCAGCATTCCTGGCCCCACTCAAGGAGAACCAGTTCTATCCTCTTGCTTACATGAAAGAGGAGAGACCCATCTCCAACCTGACTTCCAAGTCATCCCAGCATGAGCCGGCTTGTTCCTACAAGCCCAAAATCAAGTCATGCATCACAAGGCCTCCACAAGCACCTGCTAAGGCCTACAAATCTGCAGTTCGACCCTTCATATCTACAGGGGCCGAACTTCAAAAATTCAAAGCTTCGCTGCAACAGGCGAAGGACAGGGTTCGCATCCTGTCCTTGCCCAGCTACAGAGAAGACAGGCTCGGCTGCTGCGCCCGAGGGAGCACATCCTTCATCGTCAAAGCCCAGTCAGAGCTGACCGAAGCTCAAATTGCTCGTCGTATACGCCGCCGCGCGTTATACCGGCAAAAGAGACTAGAGAAGCAAAGGACCCAGCCTCCCACACTTCAAGTCTCTCCCAAATGGGTCGAAAAAGAAAGACCCAACCAAGTTGCTGCCGTCCATATGGTTGGAAAAACCAGAAGGCGCCAAAAATCAGCAACAAAAATTCATGTCCGACGTCCAATGACCCGCAGCGTCTCAAGGACAAGAAGACATTCAGAAGAATCCCCTGCTCCTTCAAGCAAAGGACAGCAGAGTGATCCTTCCTCAAGCTCTTCTTCAAAAAGAATGAGCCCCAGCTCAGTCACCAGGACAGCTTCTTCATTCGAATCACGAAGGATGAATGTCTTGGCTACAAATTCTGAGCCACCACCCCACAATCCACCTCCAGAAGATGCGATCACCCGCATCCAGCAGTTGGAACAGGGCCAGCAGAGGATTGAAACTCTGATGGAAAACCTTCTCCTCGCCTTCCAAAATCAGGCGAACAATGAACCTCCTCCGAATCATCAAGACGACGAGGTAAATAAAGAAGAAAATGAGTCACGCGCCCTTACCAAAAAGGACGTAGACGGTATCCTCGCCAAAGCAAAAGAAGAGGATATACTCAAAGAGCATGGGATCAAGCCACCATATCCCTTATGGATGGACTCGGTCCCGTTCCCCACCAAATTCAAGCATCCTACTCTCCAAACATATACGGGGAAAGGATCAGCCAGACAGCACGTCATCCACTTCAAGATCCTGACGGGAGCTATTGCGGATCAAGATGCACTCAAGATTCGCCTCTTTGCAAGTACCCTAAAAGGTACGGCCTTCGATTGGTACTCCACTCTGCCGGAGGACTCAATCCAAAACTGGGCCATGCTAGAGACACGCTTCCTGACTCACTTCAAAGGTGAGGATCACCCCGCTACTATGGCTCAGTTGTGCAGCCTAAAACAGGGGGAGAATGAGTCAACATATGACTTCATTCACAAGTGGAAAGCAATGGCATACAAATGCTCTGATGTATTGCCACAAGCGTCGCTAGTCGACATCTGCCGAAACAACATGAGAGCCAGAATCCGCTCCATGATCATCGGCAACAAATCAAAAAACCTGGGAGAACTCCTAGAAGCTTCCATGGAAGCTGAAACGGTGATTAAAGACCTCAACAGTCAGAAATCATCAAGAAAAGAGCCAACCGCCATTGCAACCTCTAAACCAAAGAAGAAAGAGGTCCTCAATGTGCAGACCAAGCCAGCTCCTCAGCCATCAAAGAAAGCTGAAAACAAAGCTGCTGGTAAGAGACCTGAACTCTCTGATGCCTTCAAAGAACGAGTAGAGAAGAAATACCCGTTTGATGAAGATGTTGATGAAATCTTCGGGGCTCTTGTGGCAAACGGCAAGCTCACCTTGCCTGAACCAAAAAGACCGGGTGATGTTGGCAAAACCAACGATCCTCGGTACTGCCCATACCACCAGATGATCTCGCATCCTCTCAATCAATGCTTCGTTGTGAGGGAGAAAATAAATGAGATATGGAAAAACGGAGTCATCACCTTTGACAAAAACTATGGGTCTGCCTCCGTCAACATGGTGACATGTGGACAAACATCAAGATCACCGAAGAAGAAGAACACTACTTCCTTCAAGGTGATAAACTCAATCGAAGCGTCCGAGCAACTGGTTCCTTACCCAACACCAGACGGACAACCGATATGGGTACATCCCGATCTCCTGAAAGATGAAAATTGGGAGGTCGTGAAAACAAAGCCTACAGCTCAACAGCGAAGGCAGGCTAGGAAACATCTCCTCAAGCTCAAACGACAAGAGAAGACCCAGCCAAAACTAGAGGTCAAAGAAAAGGCAGAGGCTTCCTCTACCACTTCACTGGAGGTAACAAAAACATCCCTTCCAGAGACTTCAAAGGGGGTAAGGAAATTCACTCTCAGTGATTTCATGCCACCTCAATTCAAAGAAGCCATGCAGGAGACATCATACTCTTGCAATTCGGTAGTTGGATTCTCCATTGATGGATACGAGTCCAGCGACACCGATGATGGATTCGAATCCAACTACACAGATGAGTGGGAAGAGTCCCGTGAAACAGGAGAATATCTCTCCGATGAAGAATGGGTTCCTGAGTCTCATCTTATGCCAGTAATCTGGTATAACCCCCTACAGCCATAAGGATCCTGGTCTGATGATGAAGAAGACCAAGAAGCTGTACAAGAAAATGCTGCTGAACCAGCACCCCTCATTACTCCAGTGGAAATCAACAATGTTGAGCCACAAAGAGATGATGAAGAAGAAGATCCGGCTCCCATGCCTGATCTTGAAGAATATGCAAGGATCTTGCAGCGACTCGCTCTAGAACAAGAGCAAGAACGCGTCAACGAGCCTCCTCGCAATCCAGAGCCTGAAGTCCCTGAAGACCATTAGGTACATCCTCCTCTTAACACACACCAAGCAGTTGCTGAATGCCACCAAGTGGTCGGAAGTCGGATTTCAATCCTTCAAACTTCAATTGGCGACTGGAGGGATCTGTTCATTGATTACATTATGTTCGGAATCCTACCTGAAGATCCAAAAGAACGGGTAAGCATCCAAAGGCGAACCCCAAGCTTCCATTTGGATATTCCTTCAAAAATCCTTTATAGGAAATCCTTCAACGGAGTACTTCTACGCTGCTTGTCACAACAAGAGGCTGAAAGAAACACTCAAAGAAGTTCATGCTGGTCTTTGTGGAGCTCATCAGGCTGGACCTAAGCTCTATGATCAGATAAAAAGGTTAGGATATTACTGGCCTACCATGGTAGCTGACGCAATGCAATTTGCTAAGCGCTGCCAACAATGCCAAGTTCATGGAGATTACATTCACATGCCTCCAGAATGGCTGCATCCTACAGCGATCTCATGGCCTTTCGAAGCCTGGGGTATGGACATCATAGGTCCTATTTCTCCCCCTTCAAGCAAAGGTCATCGCTTCATCTTCGCCGCTACGGATTACTTCTCCAAGTGGTCAGAAGCATTTGCGTTTAACGAAATGAAGACCTCATCAGTCCTTCAGTTCCTACGCACCAACATCATTTGTCGTTTCGGCATACCCAAAAGATTCGTCCATGATAACGGACCACAGTTCCGGGATCATCGATTCTACAGGTTCTGCGACAAATACAAAATTCAAAGCTGTCCTTCGACTCCATACAATCCGGCAGCAAACGGGTTAGCAGAAGCTTTCAACAAGACACTCTGCAAAATCCTCAAAAAAATGGTCTCTAATCACAAAAGAGACTGGAGCGACAAAATGTCTGAAGCTTTATGGGCCTATCGAACCACCGTTCGAGGACCAACCCATAGCACACCATTCTCCTTGGTCTATGGATGCGAAGCTGTCGTAGAAGTACAAATTCCTTCCTTGAGGGTATCCTTGCAAAATGACATGACTCAAGAAAGCAATGTCAAATTGCGGCTCCATGAGCTGGACAATCTCGATGAGAGACGGCTCGAAGCTCAACAAAGCATTGAACTTTACCAAGCACGTATGGCAGGATCTTTCGATAAAAAGGTCAGGCAACGCGCCTACAAAAAGAATGACTTGGTTCTTGCGGTAAAAAGACCAATGGTCTTCGCTCACAAGTCCAAAGGCAAGTTTGAGCCGAAATGGGAGGGACCCTACGTCATCGACAAAGTTTTCTCCAATGGCGCATACGCACTCCTAAACATGGAAGGTGACAGATGTATGCTGCCCATCAATGGCAAGTTCTTAAAGCGGTACTACCCTTGAAGACTTACCCAACTGGGTAAGAGCAATGCCTGTACGGCCAAAACCGGTTTCCAGGTACACGCTCGCTAAACCCACCCTTTTTTAGAATTTTCATATCAAATGTTGAAATTTCTAGAAATCTAAAACAATGCTTACTTTCATCGTTTCATTGTTCAAAAAAAAAATTCCAAGTTTAGGAACCTTTCCCTAACTTGACCAAAATTTTCAACCCTTGAACCCAAAATTCATGGTTTGAAACAAAATCCGGATTCAGGGATTTCCACCCTAGTCCACCCTGCCTTTTACCGCCAAAATGGTTTTAGGTCAAAATTTATGACCCTCGTGTCTTTAAACAAAAAAAAAAAAATGGTTTTTCAAAAAACCCGCGAGGAAGCGATGCTTAGTCGATACTCGCACAAATCGGAAGCAAGCGAACCACGTTCGACACTTCCAAAATCGTAGGGAAGCGACATTTCGTCGATACTTGCAAAATCCAAAACTGTGGAGATGCAACATTTCAGTTGATATCCACAACCCAAATTTCAAAGGTTCGAAAAAACCTAAAAAACTGTTGAGACGCAACATTTCTGTTGATATCCATAACCCAAAGGTTCGAGAAAACCACAAATTTCAAAAATCGTGGGGAAACGACATCAAGTCAGTACCCGCAAAACCAAAATTTTTTGAAAAGCAAGGATGCGACATTCCATCGATACTTGCACCCAAATTCGCGAGGATGCGACATTCCATCGATACTCGCAACCGAATGAGCAAGGATGCGACATTCCATCGATACTTGCAAGAACATTCAGCAGGGAGGCGACTTTTAGTCGATACTTGCATTTTTTGAAAACCAAATCGGCTATAAATGCCATCAAAACAGGCTATAAATGCCATCAAAACAGGCTATAAATGCCACAAACCGGGCTATCAATGCCACCAAAACAAAACCGGCTATCAATGCCACAAACAAAAAAAAACTTGGATTTCAAAAAAAAAAAAAACCGGCTATCAATGCCACCAAAACAAAACCGGCTATAGATGCCACAAAACAAAAAACGGCTATCAATGCCACCAAAAACCGGCTATAAATGCCACAAAACAAACCGGCTATCAATGCCACCAAAATTGGCTATAGATGCCACAACAAAAAAAAAACAGGCTATCAATGCCACAAGAAAAGCTGGCTCTCATGCCAAAATTGGCTTCCATGCCACAAACAAAAAATCTGGCTTTCATGCCAAAACAATCACACTTGACAAAAGATTTTTTCACAAAATGACAACCTTTTGATCAAATCCCATTTAGCAATTACTTTTATCACAAAAAGATTCAAGTGAGCGTAGGGATAACAAAAAAAAAAAAGAGCATCCCATTTAGCAATTACTTTTATCACAAAAAGATTCAAGTGAGCGTAGGGATAACAAAAAAAAAAGAGCATCCCATTTAGCAATTACTTTTATCACAAAAAGATTAAAGTGAGCGTAGGGATAACAAAAAAAAAAGAAAGTGTTCACAAGCACTACACAAAAAAAAAGAGTACAAAAAAAAAATACATGTGGTAACAAAAAAAAAAAGAAAGAAAAAGTGTTCACAAGCACTACAAAAAATAAGTACCAAAAAAAATACATGTGGTACCAAAAAAAAAAAAGAAAGAAAAAGTGTTCACAAGCACTACAAAAAATAAGTACCAAAAAAATACAAGTGGTACCAAAAAAAAAAAGAAAAAGAAAGAAGGATGGTTTCTGTATACAGGAGCTCAATCAAAAATGGTCTCCAGCCAAGAGTTCAGCTCCCCAAGCAAACTTTTAGCCTCAGCCGTCAAGGATTCCAAGGCACGGTTCTTCAGGAACTTGCCATGAGATGCTGGAGTGGGCTGTACCCCTTCTCTCACACCAGGAAGCTTACCTCGAGCAGTTTGCCATTGTTCATCCTCATCAGACTTCCTTTTGAGAACCCGTTCGGCATCTGTAACCTGGTGAATCAGGGCACTCTCCCTGTCGCGAGCCTCTATTATGGCAGTCCACTTGGCAGCGACTTGTGCCTGCAAATGCTCAAGACGTTTCCTGGCCTCATCGACCTCCCTGTCAAGGATGTTGAGGTCATGTGTCAGCCTGATGATGGCTATCTCTTCTAAGTTCCTCTTTCGGACTGCCTGCTTCCTGCTTTCTGTAGCCTCATCCAGGTCAGACTTAGCCTTATCAGCAGGGTCCAGGAACATCTCCTTGAAGAACTGGTCATCAGCCAAACTCACGGTCTCAAACCACTTGTCACCCAGTGCAATGATCCTATCAACGATCGCCCTGGCACCTGTGACATCCAGACCAGCCTCTTCAGCATCACTGAGAATCTCCTGCACATGTTGGATCATGCCAAATCCGACTTCCAAGTGCCCAGAAAAGAGAGTCTCAATCCAAGAGCTCACAACTCGCACCACCACCTTCTTCGCAAAAAGAAGAGATGGCCCAGCTGAGGATTCGCCCAACTCCGTTGGTCGGCTACTCATGTCATCATCTGTTGAAAGAGTAACAAAAGAACTCTTTCCAGCTGAAGCTACTCCTGCCCGGGAAGGAATCTCAGCGCGAGGAATCTCCTCAATATTGTCAGAGCTGGTCCCAGGAATCTCTACCTCTGGATCAACCTCTGGCATCTCTTGCTCTGGAAGCGACGGATCCTCCTCTGCTACTTCAAAACCTGCAAAGGAAACACAAAAAGGTATGAATATGACCCTGTTTGAAAATCATTATCAAAGTTATAACTACAAAATACCTTCTTCGACGACTGGTGGAACACTTTCCTCCTCCATGAACTTATCGGAAGCACCATCAACATTTGCGTCTATCGATGGTTCAAAGTCATCGGAATCCTGTGGCAAGTCAGCTGACAAAAAAAAATGTGTTAGCAAACCGAGTCACAAACTCAAAAAAAAAAAAAAAAAAAAAGAAAGATCAAAAGAAGTCGTACCAATTGGAGATTCTTGATTTACTCCAGAGTCCCTCGGTTCTTCTTCAGGTGCCTCAACAGGATCCATCACCACCTCATCGGTTGGGACCTCAGGCATCACCAAGTCTTCCTCTGCTAAAAAAAAAAAGAAAAGCAGAAACAAGAAGCAAATCATAACATGGAAAAAATCCCATGAAAAGAAATGGAAAGAGAAAAAAGAAGAATCATACCTTCACCAACGGTCTCTTCTTCTCGGCTTCTCTTCTCTGGAGGCTCGTCAGCATCCACTGGCACATCCTCATTGATGGTAAGAGGAACTTCCAAGTTAGGAGAGTCCTCATGCTGCTCCTTGCTGCTATGATGACTCCTCCTCCTCTTACCTCTGCGGGCTCGCTTCTTAGAAGAACCTACCCCACTGTCAGAGTCAGGTTTGCCACTCGACTCCTCACTAGATGGTCTGCTCTAGCCAGTAGGCTCTACGGAAGCTTGCCTCTGTGCCGCCTGCATCCAAGCACCAAGTTCGGCTTCCTCCTGTTCTAGCTGCTCCAAAGCCTCGTCAGGTATTTCTCGAACAGCTTCAGAACCGATGACGCCCTGGTCACCGAGAAAGCCTATCTTGTGCTTCTCTCCAGAAAGGAAGGCCCAAACTTCCTCTCGCCGGATGCCATCCGACTTTCCAAGGCCCTTTCCAGATGCCAGCTTCACATCAAGCTCCTTCTTGGAAAGTCCCCGATATGCCGAGAAGCTCTCCGCGAACCACTTCGCAAAGCCGGCAGTCCGGGAAGTCAGCAACACAGGATAAGAAATCATGGCTGTAGTGTCTTCAGCACTATAGAAAGCCCATGCATTTCTCCCGTCCTGTAAGCCTCCAAAGCGCTTCACCATGCTTGAAGGCGCTCCAACAACGCCTTGAGAAAAGCCCAGCTGCAAAGCAAAGCGAGAAGGTACATACGGCTGGATGTCGACGAAAAGATGTCTACGGTACACCATCGTGCCGACACGTATGCTGAAAAGCCACTCTCTCTCTGCATTTGTCAAGGAATAATGCCTTCCCGACCCCGCCCTGGTAGAGTCTCGGGAGGCACCAAAATCAAAAGCCTTCTTCCGCAACTCCGGAGAAAGCTTTACTGAAGATTGCCCCATCTCGACGTCCCTGAACCGTCGGATCCTCATGCGGGCAAACAAAAGTGATTCAGACACGGCTTTGCCCTTAGCCAGTCGAATCATCAGAGGATCATCATCCTGTGCAGCACCCAGCCGATGGAAGCCAGGGCAGTGGTATACATACCACGAATAAAAGATATGGGCTGAAAATACCCTATTCATGGGAAGCCCAAGCCGAACCAAAAAAGCAGCAGCCTGCAGTTCGGTACACAGGTAGGAGTAAAGAGCTGGCACCAAAGCAACCTGCTCTCCAAACGCCATCTGACAAGCCGGGAAAATACAATGCGGCCTGATGTGCGTTCCATCTCCTCCAGCAAATACAGCCTCACCAAGCCAATAAGTGAGGTAAACAGCGAGATCTCTCCGCAGTGCAATGTCAGGACATATGGCGTTTGTACTTGCACAGAAATCTCTCAACTCTTCTTGCATGGCCAAGATCTTCTTTGAACTTGGATCCTGAGCTCCGGCTTCCTGGGTCACGCTATCAGAAGACTCCCTACTATCAAAAAAGTTGGGGAATGAAGAGCAAAAACTCTTCCAACTGCTGGATCTAACTTTCGAACCCCCCTTCTCCTTCAAAAAATCATAGAAGGCGACGAGTTGAAAGTATAAAAGCCTGAACTCCTCAGACTGCCCCTCGAGGACGCTGTCAATCGGCATAAACTCCTCATAGAGTTTGCCGAGGATGGGCAATCCGGTAATAGCGCTCAGCTCCTTCAAAGAAAAACCAATCTCACCATTCGTCACAACGAAGGTATTGGTTTGTGGGAGGAATGACTCCAGCATAGCCATGAAGGCCTCGTCGGAAAAGATCACGGTCTCCCTAAAGGCGCGGACCGCATCAAAAATCCCGGCTTCCTTCAAAACGGCGCCACCAATCAGCAGGACGCGATCAGTCCACGACTTCCACTCGGAGTCAGCATTGAAGCGGCCACGAAGTCGGAAAGGCTTGATCCAATTGCTGCCGTCACCGCTGAAAATACCAAGGCCCACCGGTCTCAAATCGACCGACGGATAATCAGAGCCCTGGTAGCCGCTGGAGGGCATCAACAAGTCCATGTCAACAGGCGACCTCTCCGTATATCCAGGAGAACCGCCGACAAAAACCCCGGTCTTGATTACATTTGTCCTTCTCACCCAGCTTGGAGGATCTTCCCTCTTAGGGCACGTGGGGGCAAGGCTCAGAATCGAGACGGTGCGATCAAACATCGACCGGGTAGTAACAGTCTTCTTCTCACCATCTGCTGTGAAGGAAAACTGAAAACATCTCCTCTGGTATGTAATGTCATCAGGGACTGCATCACCAAAGAAGAAGGTAGGCTTGGGCAAAACGCTCTGATCTTCCATCACCCATGGACGACTGCTTACCATGATCTTATAGAATTCCTCTCCCTTGAGAGTGATCAGTCGCTGCCTCATCTCATCTCTGTTGAGGGAGTCGCACTCTTCCAGATTTCTCTCAACATACTGGACCTTCTCAAAAGCCTGCTGAACGGCCGGATTAGAATATCTAGAAGATCGACGAGGTACGCTTGTAGCAGGCTCTTTACCTTGTTCGCTCTGGAGGAACCACCTGAAAAGGATGGAAAAGAAAAAGATCAAACATCAAAATGACAGAATCTCGCTAAAAAAAATCTGGCGAAATTTTGACATGATGACAGGGGCAATTCCGAAGAAAAGGAACTATCCCGAAAGAAATAGAAAGCTTGAAGATGGGCTCAACATCGCTGCGAGCTCCGAAACTCCAAACTTTCGAAACCTAAAAGTCTCCGCAAAATCAGGAAGGGCTCAACATCACTGCGAGCTCCAAGTTCCCAAATTTGCAAAAGCTTTCAGGTATGCTATCACATCATGCTACAAATTTAATTTACAAATTAAAGGCATGCATGAACATCTAGGTTTGCAAAAAAAAAATTGCATTATCATGATGAGCAAAAAAAAAAAAGAAGAAAAAGAAACTTTCTCTAAAAAAAAGAGAGGGGAAAGAAAACAAAAAAAAAAAGAAAAGAAAAGAAACTCTCTCAAAAAAGGGGAGGGAAAGAAAAAAAAAAGAAAAAAAGAAGAAAAAAATGAGGGCTGGCCCACAGCCGTGGCCACAGCCAGTGGCCGTACAGCCAGATCGTACGGATCTGTCCGTACGGCCCACACAAAAAAAAAAACAAACATGAAAAAAAAAAAAAGAAAGCAAAAAAAAAAAAAACGTGTGAAAAAAAAGGAGGCAAACACGTGAAAAAGAAAAAAAAAAAGAAGAAGAAAAGAAAAGAAAAGAAAAAAAAAAAAGAGAAAGAAGAACTTTTTTTTTCCTACAATGGAGTTTTCTTGAAAAAAAAAGGGAACTTACTTGAAGCCATTGATGGAGAAGAAGAAGAAAAATCTTGAAGATCTTGAAGAAGAAAAGCTCTTGGTCTTGAAGCCCTCTTGAGATTATTGCAAAAGAAAGTAATAAGAGCAAGAGATCCAACCTTCTCCTTGCTTTTATAGAGGAGAGCAAACCAAAGAAGGAAAGAAGAAAGAGGTAAGTGTAACTAATTAGTAACCTTACCAAAAGAAAGAAATTAGAAAGATTCTTTCCCAAAAGAAAGATATCTTGAGGGATTCTCTCCCAAAAAGAAATCAATGAGAGATTTTCTCCTAAAAGATATAATCTATGACGGATTCTTTCCCAAAAGAAAGATATCTTGAGATATTCTATCCCAAAAATAAAGGGATCATGAGAGATTCTCTCCAAGTAAAGATATTCTTAGATATTCTCTATCCAAATGAGATATTTTTGGATATTCTTTACAAAAATGACACCATATGAGATCTAAGCCATTTCAAAAGCTTAAGGTCCCATGGGTTAACCCATATGAGCCAGGTTTGACCACCTAGGCACAAAAAAAAAGAAGAAATAAATTTTGGGCTTTTAGTCAAAGAGAAATCCCTCTTACCAAGAGCATACAAAAATGGTTCCATGCCTCTTTTGAGTTGATTGGACCATACAAAAGAAAATTCCAAGCCCCATGAGCTTCCAAAAATCAAACCATCCAGCCTCATCTACCAAATTGAGCCAAATCTTGAAATTGACATTCCATCAAACCAAATCCTGGTCCCCTAACTTGCCACATACAGCCTGTTAGGTCACAAGACCAAAACCAAAAACCAAAACCTGATCCCCTAACTTGCCACATACAGCCTGTTAGGTCACAAGATCAAAACCAAAATTGATCCCCCAACATTCCACATACAGCTTGTTGGGTCACACGATCAAAACCAAACCTGACCCCCTAACCTGCCATATATAGCCTGTTAGGTCACAAGGTCAAAACCCAAATCCACATCCCTGATGTCATCTTCAAAACTTTGCCTCGAGATGGTACGTGATCCCTTTCACTACCATAAAATTCCCCTGGAAGCTCAAAAGGCTACAAATACCAAAAAGAAAGATTGCTCAAAGACTCTTGGTCAAGTCACAGGCTCTCCTTAAAAAATCTCTTCGAGGCACATCGACTACAAAAGTTAAGCAACTCGCCGCTGTACCTCGAGGGGGCATTTGTTGACACCAAAAATGTCACTTTGCCTTTTCAAGATCCAAAGAGCTACATGAAGTCGCAACCTGCCATAAATAGGCAATGCTGCTTCCAAAAATCAAATCTTGTCAGAATCAAACAAAAACTGCAAGATTCTTCCAGACAGCCAAAAGAGGAGTACACAAGAAGTTTCGGGCCATTTCAAAATCATTTGGCCTAACTTCGCTTCTCCGACAGCCGAAAAGGAGCTCTCGGCGACAAAAGCTCTCCGGGACCATGGTTTCCAAGACAGAACCTATGGATCATCTTAAAATGACTCCAATAGGTTCCCTGTCAAATTTCAAGTCAATCGGACATCGGTTGACCACACATCAAACCGCGACATCTTCATCGCGACAAAAAGCAAGTCTGCAGGTGATAGGACCCCAAACGGCTTCGAAACTCAAACAAAAGCCTATGGTTGTCTTATTTATGCTCAGGAGGCTTCACAAACACAAATTTCAGGTCATTCCGACATCGTTTGGCCCAGTTTCAGCTTCTGACGGAAATCGGCAGCTCTGCGCGACAAGTCTTCGGCTTTCTCAGGAATTGGAAACTTTGCAAAATAAAATGCAAGGATTCTCATCAGGTTTCCTACAAAGAAATCAGGCCAATGAATTGTCAAATGTCAGGAAAAGTACAGAAGAAAAAAGAATAAAAAAAAAGCAAAAACGGACGCAAAACGGGACACGAAAGGGGGAAAACCCCCCCAGGGTCGCAGAACCCTGCGACCCTGGGCCAGGGTCGCCGGCGACCTTGAACCCCGGGGTCGCCGGGAAAGCCCCGGAAACCCCGGTTTTCGCCGTTTTTTTCGCGATTCGAAGGGCCCAGCCTCTGGTACTTTCCAAAATTCATGCTTTTGAGACACCAAGTCCTCTGACATCCGTCCAAAACACGGGTAAATCATCAAGAGTATCGAAGACAGTATTGATCGCCACCCGGTCAACCAAAAAAGTGTGCTTTCCACCCGACCGATCGAGAAATCGACAGGACAGATGGCACCGACCCGCTGTTGGCAACAAACACCTGAAATTACATGATCATCTGATGTCGATCTACATGAAGATCCATGGATGATCATCAACAGAAGAATCTCAAAAGACGTGGCACGGCCCGCGACTCTTCAGCTGCTCGGCGACCACTTAATGCGATTAATTGACTAGCTTTATTACAGTCATTAATCCATTTCTTTGGACGGCCCAATCAGAAGCAAGCATTCGGGAGTTACATGTCAAGAGATTCATGGCATTTAACCCATGAAACTCCTCCCATCATGGCGATTAAAGGCGATTAAATGCCCTCAATCTCCTCCGGCCAATCAGAAGCCAAGAAAAAGGAGTTACAAAATAAACAATTCAATTTTGTAACTCCTCCCATTATGCGGCTTAATGACAATAAAAGCCCATAAACCCACCTAAAAGGCTACCTAAAAGCCTATAAATAGGAGGGTTCTCCAAGAAGAAAGGACATCAACAAAGATCAGAAACATCAGAGAAAAAAGCACAGACAGCAGACAGAAATCCAGAGAAAGGAAAAAGAGAGAAAACTCTGCGGAAATTCTACACCGGCCACCGCAACAAGGTGACAAAAGTCCCTTGGGGGGTACCCCCCCCCCCCAAGGTCCTTGCCTTCTCCTCCTGCCTCCAATGGTTTAGATATGGCTTTTCAGCCCGTCTACTCGGCTTTTTATTGGACATAGGACCTTCCTTTGGTCTTTGTCCTCTAAAAACCTGAGGTTATAGCCAAGCCAAGCGAATCAAATAGCATCCTCTGTTCTCATCTGCATGGATGATGGCGAAGCCCACATATGGCTTGCGACCGTCAATCTAAACGAGTCCCCCACAATCTCCTGAGAAGTTAGATCCTCCTTTTCTCGCTTTTCATTGTAGTTTGTATTTTTTCAAAAGAGACAAAAATCACAATTCTTGTCTTTCATTGTTGATAAGGATTGTAAATCGGCTATAAACGCCAAAATCGGCTATAAACGCCAAAAATCGGCTATAAACGCCAAAATCGGCTATAAATGCCAAAAAAATCGCCTTTCACGGCAAACTAAGAAAAATGTCTCTTTTCTTAAATATATGTGCAATGGAAAACTTGAAAGAAGTTGATTTCCTTTTTACTTGCGAAGGTTGATTTTCGGATCACCACTTGCAATTCCAAGTAAAAATAGAAAATCTGGCACACCCACAAAAAAAGAAATGTTGATGCACGCCCCTGCCCCCCGGTTACGAAAGGGTCGGACCCAACGGACTCCCACGTCCGCCGACCTCGGTAGGAACCGAGCAGGAGCGCGGTCCATCAGTTGAGGCTTGGTCGGCAAATAGACTTTTCGACCTTTGTGCCAATTGTTTTAGTGGAGTATCGAGATCATATCCTAACCCAAGCGAACGCTTCTCTATATGATGGTAGAGTCTCCAATCTTCCAGTTGGCTTTTAGTCAGGGCGGGCTCCAATGGCGTGAGGATACCACGGCCTCCTCCCAAACTGATCAGATTTTGAGCGTCATATACAATTTTCTTCATAATAGCTTGTGCCATCAGACTATATAGAGATAGTTGAGGCATACTTTAATTTAGAATGGTTCAAGAAGAGAACATGATGGAGAAGCTTCCTGTAAGACCCCGACCCGAGAGACCTCGATTAGTGTTAATTAAGTTGTGTCTTAGCTATAAGTGTGTTTAGTGGATTTGGACTTAGTTTCGGGTTAGAATAGCTTTTATAATAGCTTTGGGGAATTTTGAGAGCCTTTTTGATTTGTGGGACCCTTTAGGGGTTCTTGTTACGGAATTGCGTGAGCTTGGGTGTTATTCGTGATTTTCAAAAATTATGTTTTTAATCCCGTTTGACTTATCTTATTATTCTCTACAACTTTCGTGTGGACCTCGTTCTCATTCGAGGGCCCGAAACTAGACTTTTCTCGATTTGAGGGCAAAATAGTCTTTTTACCCAAAATCTGGACACGATTTTCAATGTCACCAATGTTGGAAATAGGGTGGGCCTCTAGGATAGGTTTCAAAAACTTTTGACCCACTTGACGCAGGGATCAACTATCCAGAAGGCTATAAAACCCAGTCCAAGATCTATGTCCTCAATCTCAGCCATCATGATCAGTAAATACAATCTATCTAGAAGATAGAACCAGCAACATATAAGCTACAAATAAATCTACAATATGCAAGGAAGTGGATTATACCTTTGTTGCTCGGTTGTGCTCTAATGGAGAAGTTGCGTTTTTCTTTGATGATGAAATGCTTTCACTAATCAAATAGGGATCTCCAAGACCTCTTGATCTTCCACGCTATGACCCGTATCAGATTCTCCTTTTTCTCAAGAAGATGGTGGGATCTCCAAGAGAAAACTACTAGGAACTCTAGGGAGGAACTAGAAAGAGAACTAGAAGAGGGAGAGGAGGAAGAGCATGTGCAACTATTGCACAAAAGGGCTTGGGCGTGAATCCCTAGGTGGATTTATGCATGGGACGTCCAAGCCTTGCACTCCTCTATTTATAGATTTTGCAAGCCGCCTCTTCTTTACTAATTACAATAGAAGTCTTACTTCCATTAATTAGTAACTTACCATATCATAATTAGAAGTCTCACTTCAAATATGATTAGTATCTTTCCAATTCCTTTCTAATTAAAATAGAAGCCTCACTTCTACTAAAATTAGTAAGTCTAGTATTATCACTATTAGAAGTCCCACTTCAAATAGAAATAGTAACTTTCCTTTTAGAATTCAACTAGAATTAGATACTTTCTAATAATTGGGCTAGCGTGGGGACCACTAGGGATTCCTGAGAAAGCTGGCTCCAACTGGGACATGCGACCCCACATCTCATGTGTAATCCGGGCCCACAGTTAATTGCAAATAACTCCACTATATAAATGCAATTGAACTCCAGTCTTAGGAATATTACATAGAAGACCCTAAACTTCCACATTACCACAAGTAGACCCCTCTATCAATATCCATGGATCAATTGGACCTGTCTTCCAAACTAGATCCATATCTTATTATCCTTGAGCCCCAATTAATTATAATGATCAATAGGTACCTTTCCAATTAAATCTTAATCGGAATGGGTGCGCACTTACCAATGATAAATCCATTAATTGGCACAAGGGGATATTAGAGATAGATTCCATCTTGACCATTGAATGTTCCCACAGCTCTACTACCACGTACCCAAATCACCGAGGTGTTGACCTACAGTTGGCCTCACTCATTGGTGACTCAAAGCAAATGTATAGATAGAAACTTGAGTTCATTAATGTCTCAGGATTGAGAGCTTATTGCTAGGGAATTATGAGAGCAAACCTTAAAATAAAGACAGAGTTTATAAGGTGCTTCTCATGGTCCTTCAATACATCCAATGTACCATGACTATGATCCAGAATCTTACATTCTGATGATCGAGACAGATCACACTATCTCATAGTGATCAAAGTACTGCAACCTTGTCAGTATGAGATGTCCAGTCTCATCACTGGTTGTGAATATATTTTAAGTATAAGATTTGTCATACATGTCTCCCGTATGTGGATCTCATCCATACACATATATTACATCTAATATACTTGTGGACCCCGGTTCATCTCATGAACCATCATGTCATTCGTATTGGTTATGTGCATGTATATAATAAATCACCATTCATCTCATGAAAGGAAAGCATGAATATACTGATAAATAAAGAAATTAATCAATTTATTATATAATCTACTGGATTGAGTCCATAAAACTTGTAAAACATACACTTTTTGGAAACTAGATATTTCGTCGAACAACTTTGTCTTCTTCGTCAAAGTCATTAGAGGTCCCGAAATCAATGTTTTTAGCCCGGCAAATGTTTTAAGTTGTGGGACCCACTTCACTCTTTGTACCTAAGAGAGCCCATCTTCTTCATTCCATTCTTGACCTAATTCCTGCACAGGAGAAGCTCCAGCAGTAGCCATCGGTTCTCCTTCTTCTTCTTGTTTTCTTCCTCACAAATCACCACCAAACCTTGCTCAAATCTAGTGGAGAGCTTCATCAATCTTGTTCACCTCGTCAAGAGCTTTCATTTGGTACCATTTTTTAGGGGATTCATAGATCTTGAATTAGTCCTTGGGCTAGCCTTGCTTATTTGAAGACCTTCTAGGTATGAGCTCTTTTCCTTCTCCTAGGTTCTTGTTTGTTGAGTCTTAGAGAAGCTCCTTTTCGATTATTGAAAGGTTTCGTTTTGTTTTGCTTGGTTTTTGATTTTTGGGCTTGTATTTGGGATTTTTGTAGATTTGTTGTTCTTAGCTTGGAGAGGTGATTAGTGGGGTGATTTGATTAGCTTTGGACCCAAGGCAAGTGGATGAAATGATTCATTAAATGTTAAAATCAGATTTATGCATGTTCTTAATTTTCTCATTTATGATTTGAGTTGCTTAAATCATGGTTATGACTTGTATTCTATTGATCTCAAATGCACCTATTAATATCTCTTTCTATCTCTTGCAAATGTGCATAGTTGTATGTTAAATTTGAATGGCTTATGTTGTAATGGATTCCACATGATTTGAATGGATGGAAAGGAGGTGTTGGGTGAATGCTTTGGAGATTCAAACGGTGGATTTGGAGTGTTGAGAATGGAAATTTTCAATGTAGAAATGGTGGAGTTTCAACTCAATATTGTGTAGGGATCTGACCCTTAAAAATGAGAAAGGTTTGAAGGAAGGGAGGACTGAAAACAGCTTCAGAAATCAGTCCCATAGCAGTTTCGGTCAGAATTTCAGCTAACCGAAATGTTTTTGGTTCAAATTCAGCGAGTTGCAATTTCTGTCGAATTCTGATTATGGCATTTTGGCTAACCGAAATGTTTCGATTCGAATTCCAGAGAGCTGCAGTTTTTGTTAAATTCTGATTGTGGAGTTTCGGCTAACCGAGAATCTGACCGAAATGTTTCGGTTCGAATTCCAGAGAGCTACTTTCTCCCCATTTCTGTACTCGGTCAGAATTTCGGTCAGCCGTAGGTCAGCCTTTTGGCTAGCCGACAGCCAACAGAAAAGCTGACCGAAACCATAGAATTTAATTGATTATTTTCGAAGAATTATGTGAGACTATAGTGAGGAAGAAGGACCATCATTCCAATCTCGTTAAAGGTCTTTTAGACTTATCAATGGGCGTAAGGTCCCGGATTGTCGCTAATACTTATGGAGTACCAAATGTATATTCAATTGACAAATGAGACCCTATTTACATTGATTCAAATCTTGGACCTTCAACATTTAACCAAGAGAATGTTGGAAATCCATTCACGTTTATCTTGACTCGATTTTAATTGTGCCTTTCAAACATCATATCTTATGATTTTGAGTCCCGAAAGTATTGGAAAGTGCATTTAGCTTTTGCTAAACTGTATATGTCCGACCCGATATGAATGTGTATTTGTGCCTATGGGCACCCTGTTTCGTTTTTATGCATATGATTTGACTTCCCGCATTTGACCTATGAGTCGGCACCACTAAGCTTGGACAACCTTGTCGGTTTGATCCACCGACTTGGAGATCCCTCCCCTCCTGTTTAGTCAGCTGCAGTCTGGAACAAGTAGAGTTTTACTCGGTTCGCTACCGTGGGCCCGCAGACTATATATATGTATATTATAGTATTTTATCATTATCCCTCCTCACCTTGTGTGACCAAGGTCAATGACCCTGTAGGGTATGTGCTCTCATCACTTTTGTGAGAGAGGATTTAGCTTCGTGTGGCTGCCATCTTGATAGTTCCTTATTCTTGGTACCTTATTGTTTTATATTGTTCATGCCTTTACCTAATAAATGATGCATTGTCTTTTACGAAATTCATTATTTATACAAGTTTTCAATAAGTTTCCAAAGGTATCATTATTTCAAATGTATTATCATATCTTTTCACCTACCTGTAAGACCGTCGTGTCTGATCCATTTATTTTGGTACTCAGGTCCCGAACTTATTGCCATTGAGGAGGACCCCGAGGAGGCGGTTGGCGAACCGCAACGAGTAATTGAGTGGCAAGCTGACGATATCATGTAGACATTCATTCAGGCTTTGAGAATGACACTTTTTGGCAGTTTGTGATAATATCTTTTGGGTTTATTCTTTTGTTATGTATTGGTCTTTGTTGACCACTATTTTTGGGGCAACTAATCAACTGATTTTTTGTATATACATTTAACCTTACTTTTGGGAAGTAGGCTAATGATCATTGCTCATTCTGATATCTTGTCATATCAATTATAAATCAGTCTTGTTTATGGAATGGAATAGCGCTAATATGATTTACTACACGCTTCCGCATTCACGAATATATGTTTGATATGTTTATATGTGAGATGATATGTATGGATAATCCTCACTGCGGAACCCTGTGGGAAATCACGTGCACGGATAAATGTTTTCTTAATTCCGTGTGCGGATTAGCCAAAGAGATGCATGTGGCGCGGCATCACTAGTCCCGATCCCGGATTTGGATCCCTAACCCAGTCCGGGGTCGCGACACTTCCGATCTGTGGAAGATGATTGGCTTTTCTTCTACTGAAGTAGCCGGAACAACGAAGGAAGAAGACGCAGCAGGGTCTTCTACGTCGGTAGGTGTCTTCATGGGAGGAGGAATAGGCTGAACTTGTAGAATATCAACTTGGCTTGACGATATATCATATTTTGGCTCTAAATCTGAATCCGTGTCTTGCATGATAGACATGAAGGAGGCCACAAATTTGTCCCCGGACTTTTGTCTTGCCTTCTTTGCTTTGGTTGTGATTACCAAAGGTTTCAAAGGTTTGAGGGAAAAACGAAGGGAGATTAACTGCTCTCTTCGGATTTGTCGGTTTATTTTCTTCTGGTGATTACTGAAGAGCCTTGCCTTTTATCTTTCTGGAGATTTTTGGCGAAGGGTGCTACTTCTTTGTCCTCTTATTCTATTTCTCCCTCGTACAACTTGGAATCTACAAAATGGACCTCTTTACATTTGAAGGGTTTTCTGTCTGCAAACACTCGATGTATCATGTCGTCGTTGCCAATGAACTTGATGCATTGATGTAGAGTTGAAGGACGACACCATTCTCGTGTATCCAGGGGCGTCCGAGAAGAATGTTGTAGTATGAAAGGATTTTTTATTGCGTAACAGTGACTTCAGAGATAAGATCGCAGATATGCAACTTGAACTTGATCTTACCAACAGGCCTTTAAGTGCTTCCATCGTATCCAAAGATAGATATAGATGTGTGACTCAACTTGCTCGGTGGGATACCCAACTCTTCGAGAGCCGAAGTGGAGACGAGGTTGAGTGCAAAACCTGGGTCGATCTGGACTCTGTATATTGGCAATTCCTTGATGTACCCTGTGAAGTACAGGGGTCGGTTGTGCCTTGTTTTGCCAAGAAGGAGGTCTTCATTAGTGAAGGCGACTGTTGTACTTGCTGCTTTTTGAACCGAGAGGCATTTAATGCAAGATCCCTTAATTGTCTTCTTTTCTCCCTTTGAGGAGCTTTTTGATTTTCTGACCCGGTAGTCCATTTCAATTTGTAGGACCTGTGGGGCATGCTTGTCGACATCTGCATTTAGTATTTGTAATTCTAAGATGAGGATATCACGAGTGTGTGTTGACATTCGTAATAAGTCGAAGATGTTCAATCGTGCAGGTATGTGTCTGAAGTGCTCAATCAAGTCATACTTGAAAGTCTCCTTGGGCATGCATTTTCATTATTATTGCCACTTGGGGCATTTACAATACATTTTCCCAAAGGATTTACATAAGTAGAGAAAGAAGAAGGCTGGTTGTGATTTTTGTGGTAATCCCGGCTAGAGCGGTACCTATACCAACTTTAAGTGCTTCTTGAGAAGGGTCCTCATTTGGAAGATCGCCCTCTAGAGCAAGGGGTTGATCATTCTCATTTGCTGAAGACGTGTCTGCAACAGCGTTGCAGTCCTCAGTGATTGTGTTGCATGGAGCGTTTTCCAGGAACAAGTTCGGAACAACATTCAGCAACTTTTCTTCCTTGTCGAATAATTCATCGGTCCAGACATCACCTATGAGGTTCGGTATCTGAGGCCAATTGACTGGGTTTTCATTAAAGAAGACATCATCAGCCGAAGCTTCTTCACGATGATCAGTAGAGAGGGGTGTGAGTTTTGATGTCATAATTTAAGGAGACAAAGCCTGAGAAAGTGATATCTCAATGGAAGTCACTTGAGAAGACGTAGCTCTAGAAGATATACTATCAGATGGGGTCTGAGAGTATGCGGCAACGGAAGATGAGGCTTCAGAAGAACTATCATCCTGAACTATCGCATTACAGGTTGCTTCGACGGGCGATGTTCCAAGAATTGACTGTTGGGAGTTAGACTCATCCTCGGATGTAAGAGGATCATCAATCCAGTAACCTTCTTCATTTTCAGAAGTTAAGGGCGGAGGTACCTGTTGATCTTCAGGTACTTCCGATTTTAGATTTTGATTGCGAAGAAGCTCGTTGATGTAGTCTTGATCCTGTTCAATGGCATGATGCTACAAGATCCTCGCGTATTCTTCAAGATCGGGCATGAGAGCCAAATCTTCTTCTTCGTCTGCTCCTTGTAATTCAACATGGTTGGGATCCACTAGAGCATTGGCACGTGCTGGGTCAACAACATCTTCTTGGACAGCCTATTGTTCTTCTTCACCATCAGACTAGGATCTTTGTGCCTGTAAGGGATTATACCAGATCACTAGTATGAGGTGAGGTTCAGGAACCCATTCTTCATCTGAGAGGTATTCTCCTGTTTCAAGGGATTCCTCCAATTCGTCAGTGTCGCTGGACTCGTATCCAGTAATGGAGAATCTGACTACCGAATTGTAAGAGTATGATGCCCCCTGCGTAGTTTCATTTCTGAGTTGAGGTGACGTGAAGCCACTAAGAGTGAATCTTCTTACCCCCTTTGAAGTCATGTGAAGCGACTTTTCTGTTGCCCCCGGTGAAGCGGTAGAGGAGGTCTCTGCCTCTTCATGGACCTTTTGTTTTGGTTAAGCCTTCTCCCACTGCTTGAGCTTGCGGAGATATCTCTTGGCTTGCATTCGTTGTTGAGCTGTCGGCTTAGTTTTGACAACCTCCCAGTCTTCATCTTCCAAGAGACCGGATGCACCCATATGGGTTATCCGTTTGGTGTTGGGTAAGGAACCAGCTCTTGGGACGTTTGAGTTCTTTTTATCAACTTGAAAGAAGTAGTGATCTTCTTCTTTGGTGACCCCGATGTTTGTCCACATGACACCATGTTGACAGAGGCAGACTCGTAGTTTTTGTCGAAGGTGATAACTCCATTTTTCCACATCTCGTTGACATTCTCTCTCACTACAAGGCATTGATTGAGAGGATGCGAGATCATGTGGTGATATGGACAATACCGAGGATCGCTGGTTTTGCCAACATCTCCCTGTCTTTTGGGGTCAGGCAAGGTGAGTTCGTCGTTTGCTACGAGAGCCTCGAAGATTTCATCAACATCTTCATCGAACGGGTATTTCTTCTCTACTTGCTCTTTGAAGGCATCAGAGAGTTCAGGTCTCTTACCCGTGGTATTGCTTCCAGCTTTCTTTGGTGGCTGAAGAGTTGGCTTAATTTACACATTGAGAACCTATTTTTTCTTTGGCTTTGAGGTCGCAATAATGGTAGGTTCGTTCCTTGATTATTTCTAATTGTCGAGCTCTTTGATCATTGTTTCAGCCTCCATGCATGTTTCCAGGAGTTCTCCTAGGTTTTTTGATTTGTTGCCGATGATTATGGAGCGAATCCTTCCTCTTATGTTGTTACGACAGATGTCGACAAGCGACGCTTGCAGCAACATGTCTGAGCATTTGTACGCCATTGCCTTCCACTTGTGAATGAAGTCGTATGTTGAGTTATTCTCCCCTATTTTAGGCTGCAAAGTTGAGCCATAGTAACAAGGTGGTCTTCACCATTGAAATGGGTCAGGAAGCGTGTCTTAGCATGGCCCAGTTTTGGATGGAGTCCTCCGGCAGAGTGGAGTACCAATCAAAGGTTGTACTTTTAGGGTACTTGCAAAGAGACGGATCTTGAGGGTATCTTGATCCGTAATGGCACCCGTTAGGATTTTAAAGTGGATGTCGTGATGTCTAGCTGAACCTTTCCCTATACATGTCCAGAAACTAAGTTGCTTGAATTTTGTAGGAAACGGGACCGAGTCCATCCATAAGGGATATGGTGGCCTGATCCCATTTTCCTTAAGTGTAGCCCCTTCTCTTGCTTTGGCGAGGATATATTCAACGTTCTTTTTGGCGAGGGCCCGTGAGTCATTTACTTCGTCACTTTGATAGTTCGGGGCAACTTCATCATTTCGCTGATGCTGGCGGGAGAGGAGGTTTTCCATCAAATCAACAATCCTCTACTGACCTTGCTCCAATTGTTGGATGCCCACGGTCACGTCATTATGAGGTGGATTGTGAGGTGGCTCAGAGTTTGTAACCAAGACATTCATCCCTCGCAATTCGAAAGAGGATATCGTCTTGGTGACCGAGCTGGAGCTCATTCTTTTTTATGAGGAGCTGGAGGAAGGTTTACTCCGTTGCCCTTGGCTTGAAGGAGTAGGAGACTCTTCTTGATGTCTTTGTGTCCATGTGACGCTGTGAGTCACCGATCATCTGACACGAATTTTGGTTGCTGACTTTTGGCGTTTCCTGGTTTTGCCAACCATATGGATAGTAGCAACTTGGTCGGGTCTATCTTTTCTAACCCATTTTTGAGACACCTAAAGTGCAGGATGCTGGGCCCTTTGCTTTTCGAGTTTCTTTGTCGATATAATGTACGCCGATGTATGCGATGCTCAATTTGAGCCTTTGTTGGCTCTGGCCGGGCTTTAGCAATGAAGGATGTGCTCCCTCGAGCGCAACAGCCTAGCTTGTCTTTTTTTAAGCTTGGCATGGACATGATCCAGACTCGGCCTTTTGCTTCTTTGAAGCTTGGCATGGACATGATCCAGACTCGGTTCTTTGCCTGTCGGAGCGATGCTATGAACCTTTCGAGTTCAGCCCCTATTGAGATGAAGGGTCGAACCAAAGGAGTATAGGTCTTAACAAGTTTCATCGGAGGCCTTGTGATGCACGATTTGACTTGGGGCTTGTAGGAGCAAATCGGATCGTGTTGAGTTGGTTTTGTTGTTTGGTGGAAGGCGGGTCTCTCCTCCTTCATGTAAGCAAGAGGGTAGAACCGATTTTCCTTGAGGGCGTCAGGTATGCTGGCCTTGTAGATGTTTGAAACCTCCTTTGTTTTGGTGAAGGCTTCGGGGACCAAGTCTTGGGGTAGACCTGATTCCTGATAGGTTGAAGCTTTGCGGAGAGTGCCGTGGGCTTCAGCTTTTTTGGTGTTCACCTGGTGTCAGGGCAGTGACAAGTCCAGAGGTGGTTCTCTGCTTCTTGGCAGATGCGGTTTCTTTTTCGGGGAGTGGCAACGGTCCCGACATTCCGAAGAGAATGGTTCAAGGAGTAGCAGTCGACCCTGTGTTTGGAGAGTTGTCGAAGGAGATGACACTTTGGTAGCTGGCAGGGCACTTATTGGAGCGTGCATTTTGCTTCTCTTGAAGCATGAGCTAGTGCTTATTGTTATCGAAAGTGATGGTCAATAAAGCTGCCATTGATAGTTTCGAAAAATTCTGAAACAAGACCACATCCATTAGTAATCATAAGAATGTAATGATTATAAATGGGAAACTATGGTTTTGTTCTCTTAAATCACTCAAGAGGACTGTTAGACCCCGATTCAGGTTTGTTGTGTTTAGCGTTGTTTAAGCCGATTATTAGTCTCTAAGCAGGGATTAGAGGATGATAAGCTAGGGTTTTAGCTAGATTAGACTTTTGAATAGGTTTGGGGAATTTTGTGAGTCATTGAGCTTGGTTAGACACGGGCCGGGGCGCCCGTGTGACGCGTGTCAGCTTGGAGTATTAGTCTTTTATTTTGAAAAATTCTGATTTTTTGCTCCTTTCGATTTGTTATATTGACCCAACAATTTTTATGTTTCTTTCGTTTTTCGAGAAAAAAAGCAAAAATGACCTTTTACACCAAATCTATGCATGGATTTCTATATTTGCAAATCATGAGGAAAATATACTTTTCGGAAACTAGATTTTTCAACGACCAATTTACTCTTCTTTGTCGATCTCGTCCGGGACCCACAAGTTGGTGTTTTAGCAACTTGAAGCTTTGGAGCCAGTGGGGCCCACTTCCCACTTAAGTCAAAACCCAATTCCTGTTTCTCCCTCCCCATTCATTCCTGTGTTTGAACTGAGCTTGAGAGAGTGTTTGTTGACACCAAAAATGTCACTTTGCCTCTTCAAGATCCAAAGAGCTACATGAAGTCGCAACCTGCCATAAATAGGCAATGCTACTTCCAAAAAATCAAATCTTGTCAGAATCAAACAAAAACTGCAAGATCCTTCAAGACAGCCAAAAGAGGAGTACACAAGAAGTTTCGTGCCATTTCAAAATCATTTGGCCTAACTTCGCTTCTCCGACAGCCGAAAAGGAGCTCTCGGCGGTGAAAGCATCGGAGACACCAAATCTTCGATCAAAGCCGATGGATGGTCGCAAAATACATCCAAAAGGCTCCACGTCAAGTTTCGAGTCAAACCGACAACGTTTGACCCTACATCAACCCTCGAATAGCTAAATCAAGCCTCTCGGCAGCAAGAACCGCCGAGGCCATCACTCATCAGATAGAGCACATGGACGGCTTCAAAATGCTTACAAAGGGCTGCACGTCAAATTTCAGGTCATTTCGACAACATTTGACCATAGTTTGACGCTCGGAAGCCAAATCAGGCCTCTCGGCGGCAAAGCTCTCAGGGACCATGGTTTCCAAGATAGAGCCTATGGATCATCTTAAAATGACTCCAATGGGTTCCCTGTCAAATTTCAAGTTAATCGGACATCAGTTGACCGCACATCAAACCGCGACATCTTCATCGCGACAAAAGTGAGTCTACTGGTGATAAGACCCCAAACGGCTTCAAAACTCAAACAAAAGCCAATGGTTGGTCTTATTTATTCCTTAGGAGGCTTCACACCAAATATCAGGTCATTCCGACATCGTTTGTCCCAGTTTTAGCTTCTGACAGAAAATCGGCAGCTCTACGCGACAAAGTCTTCGGCTTTCTCAGGAAATTAGAAACTTTGCAAACCAAAATGCAAGGATTCTTATCAGGTTTCCTACAGGGAAATCAAGCCAATAAATGGTCAAAAATGGCAAGGAAAAATACAGAAGTAAAAAGAATCGAAAAACAGCAAAAACGGACACAAAATGGGACAAAAAGGGGGAAAACCCCCCCAGGGTCGCAGACCCCTGCGACCCTGGAGCCCGGGATCACCGGGAAGGCCCCTGAAACCCCGGTTTTCGCCGTTTTTTCGCGATTCGAAGCGTCCGGCCTCTTGTAGTTTCCAAAACTCATACTTTTGAGACACCAAATCCTCTAACATCCGTCAAAAACACGGGTCAATCATCAAAAGTATCGAAAACAACATTGATCGCCACCCGGTCAACCAAAAAAAGTGTGCTTTCTACCCGACCGATCGAGAAATCGACAGGACAGATGGCACTGACCCGCTATTGGCAACCAACACCTGAAGTCACATGGTCATCCGATGTCGATCTACATGAAGATCCATTAATGATCATTGCCAGAAGAATCCCAAAAGACGCGGCACGGCCCGCGACTCTTCAACTGCTCGGCGACCACTTAATGCGATTAATTGACTAGCTTTATTACAGTCATTAATCCATTTCATTGGATGGACCAATCAGAAGCAAGCATCCGGGAGTTACAAGTCAAGAGATTCATGGCATTTAACCCATGAAACTCCTCCCATCATGGCGATTAAAGGAGATTAAATGCCCTTAATCTCCTCCGGCCAATCAGAAGCCAAGAAAAAGGAGTTACAAAATAAAGAATTAAATCCTGCAACTCCTCCCATTATGCGCTTTATTGACAATAAAAGCCCATAAACCCTCCTAAATGGCTACCTAAAAGCCTATAAATAGGAGAGCTCTCCAAGAAGAAAAAAAACGGAGAAAATCACAAACACACAGACAATAGACTGCAGGAAAATCCGGAAACTCAGATAGAAAGAGGCATCAGAAATCTAAGAGAGAAAGCTCTGCGGAAATCCTACACCGACCACCGCTACAAGTTGACAAAAGTCCCTAGGGGGTACCCCCCCCCCCCAAGGTCCTTGCCTTCTCCTTCTGCCTCCAATGGCTTAGATGTGGCTTTTCAGCCCGTCTACTTGGTTTTTTATTGGACATAGGACCTCCTTTTGGTCTTTGTCCTCTAAAAACCTGAGGTTATAGCCAAGCCAAGCGAATCAATAGCATCCTCTGTTCTCATCTGCATGGATGATGGCGAAGCCCACATATGGCTTGCGACCGTCAATCTGAACGGGTCCCCCACAATCTCCTGAGAAGTTAGATCCTCCTTTTCTTGCTTTTCATTGTAGTTTGTATTTTTTCAAAAGAGACAAAAATCACAACTCTTGTCTTTCATTATTGATAAGGATTGTAAATCGGCTATAAACGCCAAAATCGGCTATAAACGCCAGAAATCGGCTATAAACGCCAAAATCGGTTATAAATGCCAAAAAAATCGCCTTTACGGCAAACCAAGAAAAATGTCTATTTTCTTAAATATATGTGCAATGGAAAACTTGAAAGAAGTTGATTTCTTTTTACTTGCGAAGGTTGATCTCCGGATCACCACTTGCAATTCCGAGTAAAATAGAAAATCTGGCACACCCACACAACAAAAATGTTGATGCGCGCCTCTGCCCCCCGGTTACGAAAGGGTCGGACCCAACGGACTCCCACGTCCGCCGACCTCGGTAGAACCGAGCAGAAGCGCGGTCCATCAAGCTGGCACACCCGGTGGGACACGTGAAGATGCTTTCCAAGATATCAAGTCATACCTGACAAAACCTCCAGTGTTAGCTGCTCCTACCACTGGAAAACCATTCATCTTGTACACAAGAGCCCTTGATCACTCTTTGGGAGCTCTGCTTGCACAAGAAAATGATCAAAGAAAAGAAGCTGCTCTATATTACCTCAGCTGCATGCTAGTAGGTGCAGAGCATCGCTACTCTCCAGTCAAAAAAGAACGCCTTGCAGTGATGTTCGCCGTACAAAAGTTGCGTCACTACTTGCTTTCCAACAGAGTATACCTGCTCTCGAGGGTCAACCTCTTGAAGGTCCTTGTCACAAAGGCAAGTTCTCTCAACGCTCGACTGGCAAAATGGTCCATCCTTCTGTCACAATTTGATATTAGGTATGTACCACAAAAGGCAATCAAAGGGCAAGCTCTAGCGGACTTCCTCGCAGAGCATCCATTGCCTAAAGATTCTCCACTCAGAGATCATCTCCCAGACGAACCAGTCTACAATGTGGAGACTTTCTCGCAAAGTGCCTCCTGGGACATGTACTTTGACGGTGCAACCAGGACGAATGAAAAAAGACAGTTGATCTCGGGAGTTGGCATCCTCTTTGTTAGCCCCGACAAATACATGATTCCACACGCTTTCTCGCTACTGGAACCATGCACAAACAATGCAGCTGAATATCAAGCTCTAATCCTAGGATTGGAACTCGCCATCGAATCCGGTATCACCATGCTGGAAGTCTTTGGAGACTCTCAACTGATCGTCAACCAGATGAATCAGAAATTTGAAGTCAGGAAGCCTGATTTACTGCCTTACTACAACAAGGCACAATCACTTCTGCAAAAAGTTTGACATCTGTCACATCACCCACATTCGTAGAGGTGAAAAACATACGTGCAGATGCCCTAGCTGGACTTGCCGCATCCATGGAAATTCAGGAAGGGGAAAACATGCAAATCACAGTGTGCGAAAGAAGAATCCTTCCTCCTCTTAACACACACCAAGCTGTTGCTGAGTGCCACCAAGTGGTTGGAAGTAGGATTTCAATCCTTCAAACTTCAATCGGCGACTGGAGGGATCCGTTCATTGATTACATTATGTTCGGAATCCTATCTGAAGATCCAAAAGAACGGGTAAGCACCCAAAGGCGAACCCCAAGCTTTCATTTGGATATTCCTTCAAAAATCCTTTATAGGAAATCCTTCAAAGGAGTACTTCTACGCTGCTTGTCACAACAAGAGGCTGAAGAAAACACTCAAAGAAGTTCATGCTGGTCTTTGCGGAGCTCATCAGGCTGGTCCCAAGCTCTATGATCAGATAAAAAGGTTAGGATATTACTGGCCTACTATGGTAGCTGACGCAATGCAATTTGCTAAGCACTGCCAATAATGCCAAATTCATGGAGATTACATTCACATGCCTCTAGAATGGCTGCATCCCACAGCGATCTCATGGCCTTTCGAAGCCTGGGGTATGGACATCATAGGTCCTATTTCTCCCCCTTCGAGCAAAGGTCATCGCTTCATCTTCGCCGCTACGGATTATTTCTCCAAGTGGTCAGAAGCATTTGCGTTCAACGAAATGAAGACCTCATCAGTCCTTCAGTTCCTGCGTACCAACATCACTTGTCGTTTCGGCATACCCAAAAGATTCGTCCATGATAACGGACCACAATTCCGGGATCATCGATTCTACAGGTTCTGCGACAAATACAAAATCCAAAGCTGTCCTTCGACTCCATACAATCCGGCAGTAAACGGGTTAGCAGAAGCTTTCAACAAGACACTCTGCAAAATCCTCAAAAAAATGGTCTCTAATCACAAAAGAGACTGGAGCGATAAAATGTCTGAAGCTTTGTGGGCCTATCGATTTACCGTTCGAGGACCAACCCATAGCACACCATTCTCCTTGGTCTATGGATGCGAAGCTGTCATGCCCTTGGAAGTACAAATTCCTTCCTTGAGGGTATCCTTGCAAAATGACATGACTCAAGAAAGCAATGTCAAATTGCGACTCCATGAGCTGGACAATCTCGATGAGAGACGGCTCGAAGCTCAACAAAGCATTGAACTTTACCAAGCACGCATGGCAAGATCTTTCGATAAAAAGGTCAGGCAACGCGCCTACAAAAAGAGTGACTTGGTTCTTGCGGTAAAAAGACCAATGGTCTTCGCTCACAAGTCGAAAGGCAAATTTGAGCCAAAATGGGAGGGACCCTACGTCATCGACAAGGTTTTCTCCAACGGCGCATACGCACTTCTAAACATGGGAGGTGACAGATGTATGCTGCCCATCAACGGCAAGTTCTTAAAGCGGTACTACCCTTGAAGACTTACCCAACTGGGTAAGAGCAATGCCTGTACGGCCAAAACCGGTTTCCAGGTACACGCTCGCTAAACCCACCCTTTTTTAGAATTTTCATGTCAAATGTTGAAATTTCTAGAAATTTAAACAATGCTTACTTCCATCGTTTCATTGTTCAAAAAAAAAAAAAAAAAACCCAAGTTTAGGAACCTTTCCCTAACTTGACCAAAATTTTCAACCCTTGAACCCAAAATTCATGGTTTGAAACAAAACCCGGATTCAGGGATTTCCACCCTAGTCCACCCTGCCTTTTACCGCTAAAATGGTTTTAGGTCAAAACTTATGACCCTCGTGTCTTTAAACAAAAAAAAAAATGGTTTTTTCAAAAAACCGCAGGGAAGCAACGCTTAGTCGATACTCGCACAAATCGGAAGCATGCGAACCACGTTCGACACTTCCAAAATTGCAGGGAAGCGACATTTCGTCGATACTTGCAAAATTCAAAAACCGTGGAGACGCAACATTTCAGTTGATATCCATAACCCAAAGGTTCGAGAAAACCACAAATTTCAAAAATCGTGGGGAAACGACTTCAAGTCAGTACCCGCAAAACCAAAATTTTTGAAAAGCAAGGATGTGACATTCCATCGATACTTGTACCCACATCCGTGAGGATGCGACATTCCATCGATACTCACAACCGAATGAGCAAGGATGCGACATTCCATCGATACTTGCAAGAACATTCAGCAAGGAGGCGACTTTTAGTCGATACTTGCATTTTTGAAAACCAAACAGGCTATAGATGCCACCAAACCAAAACGGCTATAAATGCCACCAAAACCGGCTATCAATGCCACCAAAACAAAACTGGCTATCAATGCCACAAATAAAAAAATTGGCTTTCAAAAACCCCGGCTATCAATGCCACAAACCAAAAACCGGCTATCAATGCCACAAATTCGGCTATCAATGCCACAAAAAAAAAAAAAAAGCTGGCTCTCATGCCAAAATTGGCTTCCATGCCACGAGCAAAAATCTGGCTTCCATGCCAAAACAATCATTTGACAAAAGATTTTCACAAAATGACAAGCTTTTGATCAAATCCCATTTAGCAATTACTTTCATCACAAAAAAGATTTAAGTGATCGTAGGGAAAACAAAAAAAAAGAGTACCAAAAAAAAAATACATGTGGTACCAAAAAAAAAAGGTAGTGTTCACAAGCACTACAAAAAAAAAAGGAGTACCAAAAAAATACATGTGGTACCAAAAAAAAAAGAAAGTGTTCACAAGCACTACAAAAAAAAAGAGAAAAGTATCAAAAAAATACAAGTGGTACTAAAAAGAAGAGAGAGAAGGATGGTTTCTTTTTTTTTTTAAAAAAAATAACATAGGAGCTCAATCAAAAATCATCTCCAGCCAAGAGTTCAGCTCCTTAAGCAAACTTTTGGCCTCAGCCGTCAAGGATTCCAAGGCACGCTTCTTCAGGAATTTGCCATGAGATGCTGGAGTGGGCTGTAACCCTTCTTTCGCACCGGGAAGCTTATCTCGAGCAGTTCGCCATTGTTTGTTCTCATCTGACTTCCTTTTAAGAACCCGATTGGCATCTGCAACCCGGTGAATCAGAGCAGTCTCCCTTTCACGAGCCTCTGTTATTGCAATCCACTTGGCAGCGACTTGTGCCTGCAGATGCTCAAGATGTTTCCTGGCCTCATCGACCTCCCTATCAAGGATGTTAAGGTCATGTGTCAGTCCAATGATGTTTAGCTCTTCTAAGTTCTTCTCTCGGACTACCTGCTTCCTAATTTTTGTAGCCTCATCCAGGTTAGACTGAGCCTTATCCGCAGGGTCCAGGAACATCTCCTTGAAGAACTGGTCATCAGGAAAACCCATGGTCTCAAACCCCTGTCACCCAGCTCAATGATCCTATCAACGATCGCCCTGGCACTTGTGACATCTAGACCAGCCTCTTCAGCATCACCGAGAATCTCACGCACATGCTGGATCATCCCAAATCCGGCATCTAAGTGCCCAGAAAGCAGAGTCTCAATCCAAGAGCTCAGAACTCGCACCACCACCTTCTTCGCAAAAAGAAGAGATGGCCCAGCTGAAGATTCGCCCAACCCCGTTGGTCGGCTACTCATGTCATCATCTGTTGGAAGAGTAACAAAAGAACTTTTTCCAGTTGAAGCTGCTCCTGCTCGGGAAGAATCTCAGCACGAGGTATCTCTTCAACATTGTCAGAACTGGTCCCAGGAGTCTCTACCTCTGGATCAACCTCTGGCATCCCTTGCTTTGGTTCTGAAGGAATTGACGGACCCTCCTCCGTCACTTCAAAACCTGCCAAAGAAACAAAAAAAGGTATGAATATGATCCTGTTTGAAAATCATTATCAGGGTTATAACTACAAAATACCTTCTTCGACGACTGGCGGAACACTTTTTTCCTCCATGAACTCATCGGAAGCATCATCAACATTTGCATCCATCGATGGTTCAAATTCATCGGAATCCTGTGGCAAGTCAGCTGGCAAGAAATGTGTTAGCAAACCAAGTCATAGACAAAAAAAAAGAAAGCAAAAGAAGTCGTACCAATTGGAGATTCTGGATTCACTCCAGAGTCCCTCGGTTCTTCTTCAGGTGCCCCGACAGGATCCGTCACCACCTCATCGACTGGAACCTTAGGCATCACCAAGTCTTCCTCTGCTAAAAAAAAAAAAAAAAGAAAAGCAGAAATAAGAAGCAAATCAGAACATGGAAAAATCCCATGAAAACAAATGGAAAGAGAAAAAGGAAGAATCATACCTTCACCGACGGTCTCTTCTTCTCGGCTTCTCTTCTCTGGAGGCTCTTCAACATCCACTGGCACATCCTCATTGATAGAAAGAGGAACTTCCAAGTCAGGAGAGTCCTCATGCTGCCCCTTGCTGCGATGATGACTCCTCCTCCTCTTACTCCTGCGGGCTCGCTTCTTGGAGGAACCTGCCCCGCTGTCAGAGTCAGGTTTCCCACTTGACTCCTCACTGGATGGTCTACTCTTGCCAGTAGACTCCACGGAAGCTTGCCTCTGTGCCGCTTGCGTCCAAGCACCAAGTTCGGCTTCCTCCTGTTCTAGCTGCTCTAAAGCCTCATCAGGTATTTCTCGAACAGATTCAGAACCAATGACGCCCTGGTCACCGAGAAAGCCTATCTTGTGCTTCTCTCCAGAAAGGAAGGCCCAAACTTCCTCTCGCCGGACGCCATCCAACTTTCCAAGGCCCTTTCCAAATGCCAGCTTCACATCAAGCTCCTTCTTGGAAAGCCCCCGATATGCTGAAAAGCTCTCCGCGAACCACTTCGCAAAGCCGGCAGTCCGGGAAGTCAGCAACACAGGATAAGAAATCATGGCTGTAGTATCTTCAGCACTATAGAAAGTCCATGCATTTCTCCCGTCCTGTAAACCTCCAAAGCGCTTCACCATGCTTGAAGGCGCTCCAACAACGCCTTGAGAAAAGCCTAGCTGCAAAGCAAAGCGAGAGGGTACATACGGTTGGATGTCGACGAAAAGATGTCTACGGTACACCATCGTGCCGACACGTATGCTGAAAAGCCACTCCCTCTCTGCATTCGTCAAGGAATAATGCCTTCCCGACCCCGCCCTGGTAGAGTCTCGGGAGGCACCAAAATCAAAAGCCTTCTTCCACAACTTCGGAGAAAGCTTCACTGAAGACTGCCCCATCTCGACGTCCCTGAACCGTCGGATCCTCATGCGGGCAAACAAAAGTGATTCGGACACGGCTTTACCCTTAGCCAGTCGAATCATCATCCTGTGCAGCACCCAGCCGGTGGAAGCCAGGACAGTGGTACACGTACCACGAATAAAAGATATGGGCTGAAAATACCCTATTCATGGGAAGCCCAAGCCGAACCAAAAAAGCAGCAGCCTGCAGTTCGGTACACAGGTAGGAGTAAAGAGCTGGCACCAAAGCAAGCTGCTCTCCAAACGCCATCTGACAAGCCGGAAAAATACAATGCGGCCTGATGTGCGTTCCATCTCCTCCAGCAAAAATAGCCTCACCAAGCCAAGAAGTGAGGTAAACAGCGAGATCTCTCCGCAGTGCAATGTCAGGACAAATGACGCTTGTACTTGCACAGAAATCTCTCAACTCTTCTTGCATGGCTAAGATCTTCTTCGAACTTGGATCCTGGGCCCTGGCTTCTTGGGTCACACTATCAGAAGACTCCCTACTGTCAGAAAAGTTGGGGAATGAAGAGCTAGAACTCTTCCAACTGCTGGATCTAACTTTCAAACCCTCATTCTCCTTCAAAAAATCATAGAAGGCGACGAGCTGAAAGTACAGAAGCCTGAATTTCTCAGACTGCCCCTCAAGGACGCTGTCAATCAGCATAAACTCCTCATAGAGTTTGCCGAGGATGGGCAATCCAGTAATGACGCTCAGCTCCTTCAAAGAGAAACCAATCTCACCATTTGTCACAACGAAGGTATTGGTTTGTGGGAGGAATGATTCCAGCATAGCCATGAAGGCCTCGTCGAAAAAGATCACGGTCTCCCTAAAGGCACGGACCGCATCAAAAATCCCGGCTTCGTTCAAAACGGCGCCACCAATCAGCAGGACGCGATCTGTCCACGACTTCCACTCGGAATCAGCATTGAAACGGCCACGGAGTCGAAAAGGCTTGATCCAATTGCTGCCATCACCGCTACAAATACCAAGGCCCACCGGTCTCAAATCGACCGACTGATAATCAGAACCCTGGTAGCCGCTGGATGGCATCAACAGGTCCATGTCAACAGGCGACCTCTTCGTATATCCAGGAGAACCGCTAACAAAAACCCCGGTCTTGATTACATTTGTCCTTCTCACCCAGCTTGGAGGATCTTCCCTCTTAGAGCACGTGGGGACAAGGCTCATGATCGAGACGGTGCGATCAAACGTCGACCGGGTAGCAACAGTCTTCTTCTCACCCTATGAAAGAGAACTGAAAACATCTCCTCTGGTATGTCATGTCATCAGGGACTGCATCACCAAATAAGAAGGTAGGCTTGGGTAAAACACTCTGATCTTCCATCACCCATGGACGACTGCTTACCATGATCTTATAGAATTCCTCTCCCTTGAGAGTGATCAATCGCTGCCTCATCTCATCTCTGTTGAGGGAGTCGCATTCTTCCAGATTTCTCTCAACATACTGGACCTTCTCAAAGGCCTGCTGAACGGCCGGATTAGAAGATCTAGCAGATCGACAAGGAGTGCTTGTAGCAGGCTCTTTACCCTTGTTCGTTCTGGAGGAACCACCTGCAAAGGATGGAAAAGAAAAAGATCAAACATCAAAATGACAGAATCTCGCTAAAAAAAATTTTGGCGAAATTTTGACAAGATGACGGGGCAACTCCGAAGAAAAGGAACTATCCCGAAAGAAATAGAAAGCTTGAAGATGGGCTCAACATTGCTGCGAGCTCCGAAACTCCAAACTTTCGAAGCCTCAAAGTCCCCGCAAAATCAGGAAGGGCTCAACATCGCTGCAAGCTCCAAATTCCCAAATTTGCGAAAACTTTCAGGTATGCTATCACATCATACTACAAATTTAATTTACAATTGAATGCATGCATGAACATCTAGGTTTGCCAAAAAAAAAAGGGGCATTATCATGATGAGCAAAAAAAAAAAGGGAAAATAGAAAAGAAACTTTCTCAAAAAAAAAAAGAGGGGAAAGAAAACAAGAAAAGAAAGAAAAGAAACTTTCTCAAAAAAAAAAAGAGGGGAAAAAAACAAAAAAAAAAGAGAAAATAAACTTTCTCGAAAAAAAAAAGGAGGGAAAGAAAACAAAAAAAAAGGAAAAAAAAGGGGATGGCCCACAGGCCGTGGCCCACAGGCCACGTGGCCGTACGGCCAGATTCGTACGGATCTGTCCGTACGGCCCACAAACAAAAAAAAAAAACAAAACATGAAAAAAAAAAGAAAGAAGAAAAGAAAGCAAAACAAAAAACGTGTGAAAAAAAAGAAGCAAACACGTTAAAAAAAAGAGAAGAAGAAAAGAAATAAAAAAAAAGAAGAACTTTTATTTTTCCTACAATGGAGTTTTTCTTGAAAAAGGGGAACTTACTTGAAGCCATTGATGGAGAAGAAGAAGAAAAGTCTTGAAGATCTTTGAAGAAGAAGAACTCTTGGTCTTGAAGCCCTATTGGGATTGTTGCAAAAGAAAGTAATAAGAGCAAGAGATCCAACCTCCTCCTTGCTTTTATAGAAGAGAGCAAACCAAAGAAGGAAAGAAGAAAGAGGTAAGTGTTACTAATTAGTAACCTTACCAAAAGAAAGAGATTAGAAGGATTCTTTCCCAAAAGAAAGATATCTTGAGGGATTCTCTCCCAAAAAGAAATCAATGAGAGATTTTTTTCCAAAAGATAGAAATCAATGAAGGATTCTTTACCAAAAGAAAGATATCTGAGATATCCCATCCCAAAATAAAGGGAACATGAGAGATTCTCTCCAAGTAAAGATATTCTTAGATATTCTCTATCCAAATGAGATATTTTTGGATATTCTTTACAAAAATGACACCATATGAGATCTAAGCCATTTCAAAGCTTAAGGTCCCATGGGTTAGCCCACATGAGCCAGGTTTGACCACCTAGGCACAAAAAAAAAAAATTGGGCTTTTAGTCAAAGAGAAATCACTCTTACCAAGAGTATACAAAAATGGTTCCATGCCTCTTTTGAGTTGATTCGACCATACAAAAAAGAATTCCAAGCCCCATGAGCTTCCAAAAATCAAACCATCCAGCCTCATCTACCAAATTGAGCCAAAATCTTGAAATTGACATTCCACAAAAACCAACCAATCCTGGTCCCCTAACTTGCCACATACAGCATGTTGGGTCACAAGACCAAAACCAAAAACCAAAACCTGATCCCCTAACTTGCCACATATAGCCTGTTGGGTCACAAGATCAAAACCAAAATTGATCCCCCAACATTCCACATACAGCTTGTCGGGTCACACGGTCAAAGCCAAACCCGACCCCCTAACCTGCCACACACAGCCTGTTAGGTCACAAGGTCAAAACCCAAATCCACATCCCTGATGTCATCTTCAAAACTTTGCCTCGAGATGGTACGATGATCCCTTTCACTACCATAAAATTCCCCTGGAAGCTCAAAAGGCTACAAATACCAAAAAGAAAGACTGCTCAAAGACACTTGGTCAAGTCACAGGCTCTCCTTCAATAGGCAATCCTACATGAAGTCGCAACCTGCCATAAATAGGCAATGCTACTTCCAAAAAATCAAATCATGTCAGAATCAAACAAAAACTGCAAGATCCTTCAAGACAGCCAAAAGAGGAGTACACAAGAAGTTTCAGGCCATTTCAAAATCATTTGGCCTAACTTCGCTTCTCCGACAGCCGAAAAAGGAGCTCTCGGCGGGCGAAAGCATCGGAGACACCAAATCTTCGATCGGAGCCGATGGATGGTCTCAAAATACATCCAAAAGGCTCCACATCAAGTTTCGAGTCAAACCGACAATGTTTGACCCTACATCAACCCTCGAACAGCTAAATCAAGCCTCTCGGCAGCAAGAACCGCCGAGGCCATCACTCATCAGATAGAGCACATTAACGGCTTCAAAATGCTTACAAAGGGCTGCACGTCAAATTTCAGGTCATTTCAACAACATTTGACCATAGTTTGACGCTCGGAAGCCAAATCAGGCCTCTCGGCGGCAAAGCTCTCAGGGACCATGGTTTCCAAGATAGAGCCTATGGATCATCTTAAAATGACTCCAATGGGTTCCCTGTCAAATTCCAAGTTAATCGGGCATCGGTTACCGCACATCAAACCGCGACATCTTCATCGCGACAAAAGCGAGTCTACTGGTGATAAGACCCCAAAGGCTTCAAAACTCAAACAAAAGCCTATGGTTGGTCTTATTTATGCTCAGGAGGCTTCACACCAAATTTCAGGTCATTCCGACATCGTTTGACCCAGTTTTAGCTTCTGACAGAAAATCGGCAGCTCTGCGCGACAAAGTCTTCGGCTTTATCAGGAAATTAGAAACTTTGCAAACCAAAATGCAAGGATTCTTATCAGGTTTCCTACAGGGAAATCAAGCCAATAATGGTATCAAAATGCCAAGGAAAAATACAGAAGAAAAAAGAATCGAAAAACAGCAAAAACGGACACAAAACGGGACAAAAAGGGGGAAAACCCCCCAGGGTCGCAGGCCCTTGCGACCCTGGCCCAGGGTCGTAGGCGACCCTGGAGCCCGGGATCACCGGGAAGGCCCCGGAAACCCCGGTTTTCGCCGTTTTTTCGCGATTCGAAGCGTCCGACCTCTGGTAGTTTCCAAAACTCATACTTTTGAGACACCAAATCCTCTAACATCCGTCAAAAACACGGGTCAATCATCAAAAGTATCGAAAACAACATTGATCGCCACCCGGTTCAACCAAAAAAGATGTGCTTTCTACCCGACGATCGAGAAAATCGACAGGACAGATGGCACCGACCCGCTGTTGGCAACAAACCACCTGAAGTCACATGGTCATCCGATCTCGATCTACATGAAGACTCCATCGATGATCATTGCCAGAAGAATCCCAAAAGACGCCAGCACGGCCGCAAACTCTTCAACTGTCGGCAACCCCACTTATATGCGGATTAATCTGCTAGCTTTATTACAGTCATTAATCCATTCTTTGGAGGCCCACTCAGCAGCAAGCCTTCTGGGCGTACACGTAAGAGATTCAGGCATTACCCATGAAACTCCTCCATCATGAGATTAACGGCGATTTTAAATTGGTCTGCCCCCATCTCCTTCCGGCCAACCGAAGCCAAGAAAGGAGTTACAACAATAATAACTCCTTTACTCCTCCCATAGCGATTAATGCAATACAAGCCAATAACCCTCCTAAATGGCTACCTAAAAGCAGTTATAAATAGGGAGCTCTCTAAGAAGAAAAAAATCACCGGAGAAAATCACAAACACACAGACAATACGACTGCCAGTAAAATCCGGAAACTCAGACAGAAAGAGGCATCAGAAATAGAGAGGAAAAGCTTTACGGAAATCTACCCCGACCACCGCTTACAAGGTGAACAAAAGTCCCTTGGGGGTACCCCCCAAGGTCCTTGCCTTCTCCTTCTGCCTCCAATGGCTTAGATGTGGCTTTTCAGCCCGTCTACTCGGTTTTTTATTGGACATAGGACCTCCTTTTGGTCTTTGTCCTCTAAAAACCTGAGGTTATAGCCAAGCCAAGCGAATCAATAGCATCCTCTGTTCTCATCTGCATGGATGATGCGAAGCCCACATATGGCTTGCGACCGTCAATCTGAACGGGTCCCCCACAATCTCCTGAGAAGTAGATCCTCCTTTTCTTGCTTTTCATTTGTAGTTTGTATTTTTCAAAAGAGACAAAAATCACAACTCTTGTCTTTCATTATTGATAAGGATTGTAAATCGGCTATAAACGCCAAAATCGGCTATAAACGCCAGAAATCGACTATAAACGCCAAAATCGGCTATAAATGCCAAAAAAATCACCTTTTACGGCAAACCAAGAAAAATGTCTCTTTTCTTAAATATATGTGCAATGGAAAACTTGAAAGAAGTTAATTTCTTTTTTACTTGCGAAGGTTGATCTCCGGATCACCACTTGCAATTCCGAGTAAAATAGAAAATCTGGCATACCCACACAACAAAAATGTTGATGCGCGCCTCTGCCCCCCGGTTACGAAAGGGTCGGACCCAACGGACTCCCACGTCCGTCGACCTCGGTAGAACCGAGCAGAAGCGCGGTCGATCAGTGTTCTTCCTCCCTTTCTTCTCCCCTTCTTGCCTTTGCATGCCCCACTTAGTGTGCTCAAAGTGGAGATCTAATTACACCATTCTCTTCCTTATCCCTCAAGCTTACCATGGATGCCATTTTCAAGAGCTTTCAGCTGGGACTTCTTTCTCTTTGAGACCTATCTCCATTGTTAGAGCTCTTCAAGGTTGGCAATGGCTTCCTTCTTTTAATATTGGTTTTATGTGGTCCTTTAGAATTTTTAATGCATACATGCAAGGTTTTCTATGGAGAAACCCTTTTTGTCTTTCCATAATGTTGAGTTTTTGAGTGGTGTTTTCTTGGGGGTTTTTGTGTAGATTGGAGGCTGCTGTGATAGAGGAGTTTTTGGAGTGGTTTAGGACCCTTTTGGACTTGAGGCAAGTGAATAACATGATTTGAGAATGCATGTCAAAAATTCAGTTTCTTCCTAAATTTCTTAGCTAGTAACTACGGTCCTTTCAATTGGTTATTTTGGATTATGAATGGTGTGGTTTGGAAATGTTAAAATTAAGGCTTATGTTTGTATTCCTTATGTTATTTCTTTTAACAACATGGATCTGCCTCATTAACTGTTGCTTGTAAGTTATTGATTTACATTTCCACTTTCTTTGGTGGTTAAGCCATGTTTTTGCTGAAATTGATTAAGTGATTTAAATGATTGAGATATTGGGGGTTGAATGGAGTTGGATAGAGCTAATGGGTGCTCAGTTTATGTATGAAGGATGGAGGAAGTGAATGAAGGAAAAGAAGGGGCTTGGATGCATGACGAAGAGCATAAAATCTACTGTAATCGAGCAGCAGGCAGTACCACGGCTTGCTTGAGCGGGCCTATGGCCACTCGAGCGAGCCAGGCCCTGTCTGGTGCAGGAGCTGGCAGAAGCTCTGTCCGCTCGAGCGAGCCTGGGTCCGCTTGAGTGAACAAGCTTCTGGAAGGCTCCGCTTGAGCGGAGGTTCCCTCGCTCGAGCAGATCTGGGCTCTGCCCCAGGGTGTTTTCCTGCACATTGTTTGTCCATTTTTTGGATGTGTAGACCCCTCCTGAAGGCCCTGGATGCTAGGGAAAGAGGATTTGGAAAACAAAACACATGGTGTAGTGGAAATAAAGGGGGGGGGGTGCTGGGGGATTACTACAAGCCTTGATGCACACTTTATGCTCTCAAATGTCGGAGATCTTCAGAGGCATCAAATCCTTCGTTCACAGATCGACACTAAGAAACTAAGTGTATAATGAGACGACCTATGTAAACCAATCAACCACTTCACTTTTCCTCATTCCGAGTTAGGAGATTTATACGCCTTTCTTATAAATCGATTTGAAATAGATTTGAGTGGTTCACTACGTTTGAAAAATATCGGTAAGGCTACTCATTTTGATTGCTCCGTATTTGATAGTTGTGCTTTGATCAGAGTAGTCTTCTTATCGATTTTGAAATATATTATAATGATTTGATTTATATCGATTCAGATTTTGATTGGCACCACTAAGCTTGGGTCACCTAGTCGGGTTGATCACCCGACTTGGGATCCTCAAATATATTGCCAACTGCAGTTTGGACCTTATTAATTGATTGCTCCGGCCATGGCAATGGTTATTAAGTGTTCCGCCCATTTTATATGGCGACAGTTATTGATTGTTCTAGCCATTTTATATGGCAACGGTTACAGTTATCGATTGAGTACTCCTCTTACTTCGGTAATAGGATAATATAACTAACTATGGATTGCCTTTGTTTTATTCGGTTTGTCATATTCTTTAAAAATTGTCAATGTTTTAGTAATTGTTTCTTTACTTCATTGATACTTATGTTTAGACTTTCAAATGTATTATAATGATTCTATAATGTTTTTCAAACACTTGTCATTCTATCATCTACTTTATTTGCTTGCCAGACAGTCGTGTCTGATACTCTTTGTTTGGTGCTAGATCTTAACCCTGTTGCCCACGAGGCGGAGCGAGCGGAGGAGGCGATAGAGCTGCCGGTTGGACGTCAGTGGCAGTCCGACGATGTCCTCTAGACATCGGGTTGGGTTATGAGACTCGTATCACATTTTGGGGGTGACCATCACTATCTTTCGAAAAACTTAGTACTTTAGTCTTTGTTGGCTATATTTTTGGGAATTGTATAACTTTAACCAACTTTTGTGATGTGTTAAACTTAAACCTAGCTTTGAGGTTTGCTTATGAATGTTTCTCCTTTTGATACAAGGCTTGATTGTCTTTTTATGCGTTCTATTTGATTAAGTGTTTGCTACATTGCTTCTGCGCATTTGTGTACATTGTGAATTTGATTCTCATATCATGATGGATCGCAATTGGAATCCTCACCATGGAAACCTGTGGGAAATAGCGCAAGCAGGCAAAATTTTCTAGCCCACCACGCCACGGCTCTGGATTAGGGACTTGGCCGGCTCGGACTCGGTCCAGGGCCATGACAAGGATAGAGTCTAACTCCATAAAAATTCACTGTGGTTAACCAAACCAAACCGTATTTTACAGTTCGGTTAACCGCACACAGTTAACCGTACCGTTATATAAATAAAGGAAAAAAATAAGAGGCTGTATGAAAGTTTATGCAAACAAAACAAACCCTAGCTCATTACTCATTAGCTCTCAACTCCCAGCCCCTCTCTGTTTCTCGCCTTTCTCTCGACTCCTAGCCCCTTCTCGCCTCTCTCTCTCTCTTGACTCCCAACCCAGCCAGCCGCACAAAGCCATGAAGACACGAACTAAGAAGAAGAAGAAGACGCCTCCCTTTCTCTTGCTACTCTCTCTCTCTCTAGCCTCATTCGCCAGATCCAGGTTTGTTTATGTTCTTATCATGATTCTAGGGTTTTTTTTGTATATTTTGTTTAAGAAAGGCTAAAAGGCTGATGATTTTGGTTTTGAGATTTTGGATCTGCTCTGATCCGTGTAATGGCTCCGATCTGCTATGATCTGTTTGTCAAAGATGGCGTTTTGTGATTCTCGGTTGTATTTGGAGACACTTTCACCACTCGAGTTGATGATGTATCGCATAGATTTGGGGCGCTGGGAACACATTCCTGCAAAGTTTCCATTTCCACAGTCTCTGTTGGATGGTTATCTTGTTGCTGGTGCTTAGAACTCAGAAGCGCTTATTTTTTGTTGGCAGGACTTCACACTTTACAACACACTTCAGAGCATGTGGCCGCTTTTTGCCTTTTTTTTTCTTTCTACCATTTCCACTCTCTAAGGTGTAGGAACTTGTGATTTGAGTTTCCGTGACTTGGAATTGATTTAATTGAATGCGATAGCGAATCTTCTTTCTGGTTTTGGAATGTAGGAGTTGGATTTTTCTAGGAATTTTTTTTTGATTCTTGTAATTGCTGGTTCATGAGAAATGAATTTGATGTTCTAGATTCATGAGAAGTGAGGTCCACTCTGATGATTTGGGAAGCACGACCATTGAGGTTGACCCTAATCAATGACTTGCAAACAGATGGCAAGTGGTTTAGGTTGAGTCTGAACTGGTTGTTTTGAGATTAAGATTCTCTCAAAATAAAGGGTCCATTCCATATCTAACCCAGTTATTATATGGGTTTTACCTTTAACCTGATGGTGATGCAACCCACCTAATTTTTTTAAGATGTGGGTTTCTCTCGCTTTCTTTTGTGCCCTATTTACATTTACCTATGTAATGTACCTTTACAAATTACAAGTTAATCATTTCAGCACATGAGAAGTATTCGCATGACATTCATTTTGATGTAGAAGTAGAACCTCACAAATCATTTGATGCACCATGTATAAGAAAGAGAAGAGGGGTTACAGTCTTATAGAGAATGAATATGAATAGTTTGATTTTTGTGTTGGAGCTGAATGAAACTCACTGAGTTAACAACCATATAGTCTACCTAATATTACTTTACTAATTGTTACTCGTAAGACATATATGTGCAACACTGGAATTCATGTCATGTTGGGTTTTCATTTTCACAGTATAGGAAAAAGGCAGCTCTGACCACAAACTTCTGCATCATGTCCACCAGTGGAAGCAATTTTCCACGGAGTAGAAACATCAGTTAAAAATTTCTGCACGAAAAAATGATACTTGAATAAAATCAGGCCCCTTTTCCCAGCCTCCTCATGTATCATTTGGTCACTAGTAGGGCTGTTAGATTTTTCCACAGTTATTAACCGTAACCGAACCATCTAATACGGTTAACCGTGGTTCGGTTTTTCATGGTTTTTGGTGGACACAGTTACGATTATGGTTTTTAAAGACAAAAAACCGCGGTTACGTTCGGTTAACGGTTTCCCCAAAATGACCGGTTAACCGAACCGTTACACCCCTAGAGGACATAGTCCAACTTAAGCAAGATAAGAAGGCAGAAAGCCATATAAGGTACAATTGTTCTGGTTGCAGTTATGGTAAGCTCAGAATGAGCATTCCAATAACTGCTAGAAGCAATTGTAAGCCTTAATTCAAATTACAGAGGAGCAAAGCTCACTCGAGATAAGACGAATATAAGGTTATAAGGTTAGAGGTGCAAATGTGTATGTCGCGAATACAGTACACCCGAAGGGCGTACTAGCACCGCTTGGCACAAATGTTGGAGGAAGCAAGTGTATCGGTCGTGAATACAGTAGACCCGAAAGGGCGTACTAACACCGCTAGGCACAAATGTTGAAAATCGTATCCATGGAATGGACACAATAAGGGATTTTTTTGAAAGGTCAAGATTGAATTCATCAAATAAACCAAATGGTATTCCAATCCGAACGCAAACTCAAACATTTCTGCGAGCTTTTATCCGAAAGGGAAAGAACCAGAATTTCTCAAATGCGATTCCAAAAGTGACCAAAGGGATTTTTTTGAAAGGTCAATATTGAATTCATCAAAGAGAGAAAATGGTATTTCAATCCAAACGTAAACTTAAACATTTTTGCGAGCTTTTATCCGAAAGGGAAAGAATCCGAATTTCTTGAATGCGAAGCCAAAAGTGACAGAAGGGATTTTTTTTGAAATGTTAAGATTAAATTCATCAAAGAGAGAAAATTGTATTCCAATCCGAACGCAAAGTCAAACATTTCCGCGAGCTTTTATTCGAACGGGAAAGAACTAGAATTTCTCGAATCTGAATCCAAAAGTGAAATATCAGATTTTTGTTTTGAATTTTTTTTTCTTATTTGTATTTTGTTTTGAAAGATCACTAATGGACCCATCAAAAAGAGTAAATGGTATTTCAATCCGAACACAACTTAAATATTTCTGTGAGATTTTATCTAAAAGGGAAAGAAACACAATTTCTCAAATCTGAATCCAAAAGTGAGAAATTAGATTTTTAAAAGGTTTTTTTTTTTGAAAGATCACCAATGGACCTATCAAAGAGAGTAAATGACCTCCCCCCCCCCCCCCCCCCGATTCGGATGCAAGTTCAGCTTTTCCGCGATCTTTTATCCGAAGAGGAAAGAAACCAAAATTTCTCAAATTTGAATCCAAAAGTGAGAAATTTGATTTTTTTTTTTGAAAAAAAGAAAAGGGTGGAATTAAACTCAAAGGTAGAATTAGAAATTCCTATAAATCCCTTCTCATGTTTTTTTTAGATGCAAACACAGACATAGGCCACCAACTAGAAAGGAGCCAATGAATTCATAATAGAAGCATAAACATAGAGCAAAATATGTGAATGTTTCTTTTCTAAGCACCATGTTATCAAATGAACGGGTCTCACCGGGTGTGCCAGCTTGATCAGCTCGCTTGTTCGTTTGCGCGACTACCGTTGTCAGCAGATGTGAGAATCCATGGGGTCGAACTCTTTTGTGACCATTGACAAAGTGAACATCAACTTTCTTTGTACGGGTATGCCAAAATTTCTACTCTACTTAGAAATAACAAGCGGTGGTCTGTGGACCCACCTTCACAAGTAGAAAAGAAAAGAGACATGATTTGAATTTGGATGTCGTGAAAGGTGATGTTTTTATCGTGAAAGGCGATTTACAGTTCTTATAAAAAGAAAAGACAAAAGTTGTGATTTTTATGTCTGTTTAAAAAAATACAAATGCAATGAAAAGGAAGAACGGGAGATCTAACTTCACAGGAGATTGCGGGGACTCGTTTAGATTGACGGTCACAAGTCATGTTTGGGCTTTGCCGTCATCCTTTAGATGATAAAAGAGGATGCTTTTGATTCTCTTGGCTTGGCTTGAACATCAGATTTTTAAAGAATAAGGACCAAGAGGATGTCCAATATCCAATAAAAATCTAAGTAGATGGGCTGAAAAGCAGCGTCTAAGCCATGGAGACAGAAGGAGAGAGCATTGGGGGGTGCCCCCCCCCCTAAGGGACTTTGGTCACCTTGCAGTGGTGGTCGCTGCAGAGCTTCTCCAACGGAGGAAAGATCGTCGTTGGAGTTTCGTAGCAACGTTGTAGAGTTTCTTTTAGGATTTTTCACGTCATGCACAACACATCGTCCCCTGGAATGGTGGAAATGGCCTCCTTTTATTGGCTTTTGGTAGCCATGGTGTCTTTTGGAATTCTACCAGTGGCGTAGGGAGCCTTGGTCGCCGATGGATTTTTCATGCCGATTGTTGTCGGATGATCATGTAATTTCAAACATTAATTGCTACCAGTGGACCGATACCATTTGTCCTGTCAATTTCTCGATTGGTCGGGCAGAAAATGTGCCTTCTTGGTCGGTCGGTTGGTGATTTTGAAGTGTCCGGTGGTGAACCTATGGTTTCGATGGAGAATCCATGACGTTGTCGAAGATTGACTGATTTCATGTGCCGAAAATCAGATTTTTGGAAATTCACAGAGGCCAAACAGCTCGAAAGACGAAAAGGGACCCAAAGCTGGGTTTTCGGCGAAAATTCAGAGACCTGAATTTCCAGGGTCACCAGCGGTCATGCACTTATTGGTCACCTTTTCGGCCTTTTTTCTGGTTTTTTACTCTTTGACAATTTTCTTGGATTTTCTTGTACAATGTTTGGCATGATTTCCATATAGAAAACTTGATGAGAAGCCATGCAGATCAAAGGGCAAAGTTTCTGATTTTCCAGGAAAGCCGTGGCATTTAGTTTATTTGGCTAAGTAAGAAACATAAAAGCAAGAGGATTTTACCACAAAAACTGTACCAAAAAGGCCCTTTTAGTTGTGGTTGCACGGAATTGGTCAATTCATTTTCTTTTGTGAATGAAAGGAGGTTCAATATCAATCCTCAGCATGTGAAAAAAAAAATTATGTCACCTTCCTCCCCCTCTCTTCCCTAAACCCAACCCAATGGGGACGACCAAATGAAGAGAAAATGCTACATCGGTTTGGAGATATGATTGTTTTGTTAATATGAGGATTCCCATGGAGGAAGAAGAAGAGATTTGATGGGGTTCCAATCTGGGATGAAGATCAGATTAGACCCCTGTAAATCTCCTCTTCTTCCTCCGCGGGAATCCAATGTCCTCTTCTTCGCCCTCATAATAGGCTCTTATTTGTATGTTTGTCAAGCGTGTTTTTGGAAATATATCTAATTGGATTAGATATTACTGCATGTCTTACCAAATGGTCGGTTTGTAAAATGGTCTATTTGGAACATAACTATTTCAAACAGAACTATTTTGAACAGATCGATTCCGATCATATAAGACTTTCCAAACAAACCCTAAATATAGATGTAATTTGACATGAGAATATAGAGATTTTAGGAATTTAGTTAGACCAAAGTTTTGATTTTTGATTTGCGTTGAAAATTCCTAGATAGTAATCTTGGGCATGATTTTAGTGTAACCAACTTTCTCTCATGGAGATCTTTGAAAGAGATAAGGGTCAGTCCATTCAAAATAGGAAATGTGATTAAGATTTGATAATAATGTGAGATATGAGAGGAATATTTATTTTATTTTAGGAATCATCGATTTATTCAAAACTAAAAAATTGAGAGTGCTGTCATAGCACTCTCCAAAGCAGGGCTCCCTATTACTTTAATATATATATGGGAGGTGCTCCTGTGAGAGCATCTCTCACCTTATTATGAGAGATAAGGTGGGGACCCTCACATTTAAGTTGTTGGCATTGGATATGGATGTGAGGGCCCCCACCTTATCTGTCATAGTATGGTGAGAGCATCTCTCATAGGAGCATCTCCCTATATATATATATTGAAATTCTCTAAAACTCCCATATCTCAAAAGGGGAGTTTATGCCCCTATCTAATAGCCAATGATTTGTTAGTATTTTAAGAGATCCACCTTTGTAGGAGAATATTTAGGAGAGAGAATCGGATATGTGTATCATTGATGACACGTGTCACACTTTGATTGGCTAAAAAAAAGTTTTGTACGTAGCGTAACTCATATATATATGGGCCAGGCTCTCCTAAGTTTAAGCTTAGGATAAGATTTCGTAAGCTAACGCTTCTGGGGCCCATCCTTTGTTCATCCAAATGGACCAAACACACGACGACCCTAAATTGCACATGTCCATCAACTTTTGATCAAATCCGAATTTACTAAACCGTTGGATCGATTGTGTACCGATCTGAATGGACTGTTGACCATTAAACTTTTGGTGCCCATATGCAGATGATAGAAACCACGGCTGTGGCTGATTTTTTGCAAAGAAGAGGGTCTCATGGCCCATTATATTGTTGACACCAAAAATGTCACTTTGCCTCTTCAAGATCCAAAGAGCTACATGAAGTCGCAACCTGCCATAAACAGGCAATGCTGCTTCCAAAAATCAAATCTTGTCAGAATCAAACAAAAACTGCAAGATTCTTCCAGATAACCAAAGAGGAGTACACAAGAAGTTTCGGGCCATTTCAAAATCATTTGGCCTAACTTCGCTTCTCCGACAGCCGAAAAGGAGCTCTCGGCGGCAAAAGCATCGGAGACACCAAATCTTCGATCAGGGCCGATGGATGGTCTCAAAATACTTCCAAAAGGCTCCACGTCAAGTTCCGAGTCAAACCGACAACGTTTGACCCTACATCAACCCTCGAACAGCTAAATCAAGCCTCTCGGCGGCGAGAACCACCGAGGCCATTACTCATCAGATAGAGCACATGGACGGCTTCAAAATGCTTATAAAGGGCTACACGTCAAATTTCAGGTCATTTCCACAACATTTGACCATAGTTTGACGCTCAGAAGCCAAATCAGGCCTCTCGGCGGCAAAGCTCTCCGAGACCATGGTTTCCAGACAGAGCCTATGGATCATCTTAAATGACTCCAATAGGTTCCCTGTCAAATTTCAAGTCAATCGGACATCGGTTGACCGCACATCAAACCGCGACATCTTCATCGCGACAAAAGCAAGTCTACTGGTGATAGGACCCCAAACGGCTTCAAAACTCAAACAAAAGCCTATGGTTGGTCTTATTTATTGCTCAGGAGGCTTCACACCAAATTTCAGGTCATTCCGACATCGTTTGACCCAGTTTCAGCTTCTGACGGAAAATCGGCAGCTCTGCGCGACAAAGTCTTCGGCTTTCTCAGGAAATTGGAAACTTTGCAAAATAAAATGCAAGGATTCTCATCAGGTTTCCTACAAAGAAATCAGGCCAATAAATGGTCAAAATGTCAAGGAAAAATACAGAAGGAAAAAGAATCGAAAAACAGCAAAACGGGACACAAAACGGGACACAAAGGGGGGAAAACCCCCCCAGGGTCGCAGACCCCTGCGACCCTGGGCCAGGGTCGCCGGCGACTTTGGAGCCCGGGGTCGCCGGAAAGGCCCCGGAAACCCCGGTTTTCGCCGTTTTTTCGCGATTCGAAGAGCCCAGCCTCTGGTACTTTCCAAATTTCATGCTTTTGAGACACCAAGTCCTCTGACATCCGTCCAAAACACGGGTCAATCATCAAGAGTATCGAAAACAATATTGATCGCCACCCGGTCAACCCAAAAAAAGTGTGCTTTCTACCCGACCGATCGAGAAATCGACAGGACAGATGGCACCGACCCGCTGTTGGCAACAAACACCTGAAATTACATGGTCATCTGATGTCGATCTACATGAAGATCCATCGATGATCATCGACAGAAGAATCCCAAAAGACGTGGCACGGCCCGCGACTCTTCAGCTGCTCGACGACCACTTAATGCGATTAATTGACTAGCTTTATTACAGTCATTAATCCATTTCTTTGGACGGCCCAATCAGAAGCAAGCATTCGGGAGTTACAAGTCAAGAGATTCATGGCATTTAACCCATGAAACTCCTCCCATCATGGCGATTAAAGGCGATTAAATGCCCTCAATCTCCTCCGGCCAATCAGAAGCCAAGAAAAAGGAGTTACAAAATAAAGAATTCAATTCTGTAACTCCTCCCTTTATGTAGCTTTATGACAATCAAAGCTCATAAACCCTCCTAAATGGCCACCTAAAAGCCTATAAATAGGAGAGCTCTCCAAGAAGAAAAACACAGATCATCAGAAAAAAGCACAAACACACAGAAAGACAGAAGCACAGAAATCCAGAGAAAGGAAAAAGAGAGAAAACTCTGCGGAAGTTCTACACCGGCCACCGCAACAAGGTGACAAAAGTCCCTTGGGGGGTACCCCCCCCCCCAAGGTCCTTGCCTTCTCCTCCTGCCTCCAATGGCTTAGATGTGGCTTTTCAGCCCGTCTACTCGGCTTTTTATTGGACATAGGACCTCCTTTTGGTCTTTGTCCTCTAAAAACCTGAGGTTATAGCCAAGCCAAGTGAATCAATAGCATCCTCTGTTCTCATCTGCATGGATGATGGCGAAGCCCACATATGGCTTGCGACCGTCAATCTAAACGGGTCCCCCACAATCTCCTGAGAAGTTAGATCCTCCTTTTCTTGCTTTTCATTGTAGTTTGTATTTTTTCAAAAGAGACAAAAATCACAATTCTTGTCTTTCATTATTGATAAGGATTGTAAATCGGCTATAAACGCCAAAATCGGCTATAAACGCCAAAAATCGGCTATAAATGCCAAAATCGGCTATAAATGCCAAAAAAATCGCCTTTCACGGCAAACCAAGAAAAATGTCTCTTTTCTTAAATATATGTGCAATGGAAAACTTGAAAGAAGTTGATTTCCTTTTTACTTGCGAAGGTTGATCTCCGGATCACCACTTGTAATTCCAAGTAAAAATAGAAAATCTGGCACACCCACACAAAAAAAAAGAAATGTTGATGCACGCCCCTGCCCCCTGGTTACGAAAGGGTCGGAACCAAACGGACTCCCACGTCCGCCGACCTCGGTAGGAACCGAGCATCGGAGTGCGGTCCATCAAGCTGGCTCCACCCGGTGGGACCCGTTTATTTGGGAACACGATGCTAGAAATGAAATATTTGCATATCATATATTTTGCTCTATGCTTATATTTCTTTTCTCGATTCCTTGGCTACTTTATAATTGGTGGCCTATGTTGAATTCCGCATAAAAAAAAATGAGATGAGATTTTTTGTTTGGAAATTTCTAATTCTTTGAATTTATTTCCACTCTTTCTCTTTTCAAAAAAAAAAAAAAAAACAAAAACAAAAAAAAATCAGATTTTTCAGTTTGGATTCAAAATTGAGAAACTTTGATCCTCTCCCTTCTGGGCACTGGCGCTCACGGAAATCGCTGAGACCGTGTTCGGATCGGGGGTTGGGCCATTGTTTCTCTTCGATGAGTTCATTAAAGATCTAAAAAAAATATATATATATATAAAATATAAAAAAAAAATTTAGATTTCTCAATTTGGATTCAAAATTGAGAAACCTTGATCCGTTCCTATCGTTCATCGCGCTTGCAGAAATGTTGAGCCTGTTCGACTAAGGTTTTGGGCCATCGTTTCTCTTCGATGAGTTCATTAAAAAAAAATAATAATAAAAAAAAAAAGACATAGACCACTAAGGTTAAACCAACTGTGTTCTTTGATCATGGTTGATTCAAAGAAAAGCCTTGTCCAGAGTGTGGAGACAGCTTGACTGTTCTAGGCAAGGGTCCTCCAAACGGGTTCATTAAGTAATCCTACCCTTACCTGGGGGCAATTCTATCAATCAAGATTTCATAAGACCGGGTTAGGAGGCCTATGTGTACTCTCTCGTCTTTTAAATAAATTAAAAAAAAAAATTAAAAAAAATTTTAAAATAAAAAATAAAAATAAAAAATTTTTTAAAAAAAAAAAATCTTAAAAATAAAAATAAAATAAAAATAAAAAAAATAAAAAAAATAAAAAAAAAAGATTTTAAAAAAAAAAAATCTTCAAAATCTTCAAAAAAAAAAAAAAACTTCCGTCATTTTGCGTTTAGATTGGAGAAATCTTGGTCTTCTCCTTTCTGAGCACTGGCGCTCGCGGAAATCGCTGAGCCCGTGTTCAGATTGGAGTGCCTTTTGCTCTCTTTGATGAACCCGATATTGACTTTTCAAAAAAAAAAAAAACTCGTCATCTTTAGATTCAGATCCGAGAAATTATGGTTCATTTCTTTCTGAGCACTGGCGCTCGCGGAAATCGCTGAGCCCGTGTTTAGATCGGAATACCATCTGCTCTCTTTGATGAATCCAATCTTGACCTTTTAAAAACAGAGAATCTCATCTCATGGATGCGGTCTCAAAACATTTGTGTCTAGCGGTACTAGTACGCCCTTTCAGGGTCTACTGTGTTGCGACCGGCACATCTGTAACTCCAACTTTATATTCTTCTTACCTCGAGCAAGCTCTGCTTCTCGATAAGTCGAATTTAAGTTCACAATTGCTTCTAGCAGTCACTGGGATGCTCATTCTGGGCTTACCATACCTGCGATCAGAACAATTGTACCTTCTATGGCATTTTGCCTTCCTCATATTGCTTGGGTCATCTACCTCGAGCAATTTGAAAAGACGAAACCATAGAACTTCCCATTTATGATCATTATATTCTTGTGATTACTAATGGATATGGTCTTGTTTCAGAAATTTTCGAAAACTAACAATGGCAGCTTCACTAACCATTACTTTCGATGAAAACAAGCACCAACTCATGCTTCAACAGAAGCAAACCACGCGCACCTACAAGCGCCCCATCAGCTGCCGAAGCGTCAACTCCCTCGGCAACTCTCTGAACTCCGGGTCGACCTCGACTCCCCGGACTATCGTCTTTGGGACGCTGGGACCATTCCACTTCCTGAGGAACAAACTGCTCCCTCCAAGAAGCAGAAACTCGCCTCTCAACGTGTCACTACCGTGACACCAAAGCGAGCACCAGAAGGCCCGAAGCCCGTGGCAGCCCCACGAAGCCTCGACCTGCAAACAACCAGGTCTACCCCAAGACTTGGTCCCCAAGACCTTCACCAAAACAGAGAAGGTCCCAGACATCCACTAAGCCAGCATTCCTGGCCCCACTCAAGGAGAACCAGTTCTATCCTCTTGCCTACATGAAAGAGGAGAGACCCATCTCCGACTCGACTTCCAAGTCATCCCAGCATGAGACGGCTTGTTCCTACAAGCCCAAAATCAAGTCATGCATCACAAGGCCTCTACAAGCACCTGCTAAGGCCTACAAACCTGCAGTTCGACCCTTCATCTCTACAGGGGCCGAACTTCAAAAATTCAAAGCTTCGCTGCAACAGGCGAAGGACAGGGTTCGCATCCTGTCCTTGCCCAGCTACAAAGAAGACAGGCTCGGCTGCTGCGCCCGAGGGAGCACATCCTTCATCGTCAAAGCCCAGTCAGAGCTGACCGAAGCTCAAATTGCTCGTCGTATACGCCGCCGCGCGTCATACCGACAAAAGAGACTAGAGAAGCAAAGGACCCAGCCTCCCACACTTCAAGTCTCTCCCAAATGGGTCGAAAAAGAAAGACCCAACCAAGTTGCTGCCGTCCATATGGTTGGAAAAACCAGAAGGGCCAAAAATCAGCAACAAAAATCCATGTCCGACGTCCGATGACCCGCAGCGTCTCCAGGACAAGAAGACATTCAGAAGAATCCCCTGCTCCTTCAAGCAAAGGACAGCAGAGTGATCCTTCCTCAAGCTCTTCTTCAAAAAGAATGAGCCCCAGCTCAGTCACCAGGACAGTTTCTTCATTCGAATCACGAAGGATGAATGTCTTGGCTACAAATTCTGAGCCACCACCCCGCAATCCACCTCCAGAAGATGCGATCACCCGCATCCAGCAGTTGGAACAGGGCCAGCAGAGGATTGAAACTCTGATGGAAAACCTTCTCCTCGCCTTCCAAAATCAGGCGAACAATGAACCTCCTCCGAATCATCAAAACGACGAGGTAAATGGAGAAGAAAATGAGTCACGCGCCCTTACCAAAAAGGACGTAGACGGTATCCTCGCCAAAGCAAAAGAAGAGGATATACTCAAGGAGCATGGGATCAAGCCACCATATCCCTTATGGATGGACTCGGTCCCGTTCCCCACCAAATTCAAGCATCCTACTCTCCAAACATATACGGGGAAAGGATCAGCCAGACAGCACGTCATCCACTTCAAGATCCTGACGGGAGCTATCGCGGATCAAGATGCACTCAAGATCCGCCTCTTTGCAAGTACCCTAAAAGGTACGGCCTTCGATTGGTACTCCACTCTGCCGGAGGACTCAATCCAAAACTGGGCCATGCTAGAGACACGCTTCCTGACTCACTTCAAAGGTGAAGATCATCCCGCTACTATGGCTCAGCTGTGCAGCCTAAAACAGGGGGAGAATGAATCAACATATGACTTCATTCACAAGTGGAAAGCAATGGCATACAAATGCTCTGATGTATTGCCACAAGCGTCGCTAGTCGACATCTGCCGAAACAACATGAGAGCCAGAATCCGCTCCATGATCATCGGCAACAAATCAAAAAACCTGGGAGAACTCCTAGAAGCTTCCATGGAAGCTGAAACGGTGATTAAGGACCTCAACAGTCAGAAATCATCAAGAAAAGAGCCAACCGCCATTACGACCTCAAAACCAAAGAAGAAAGAGGTCCTCAATGTGCAGACCAAGTCAGCTCCTCAGCCACCAAAGAAAGCTGAAAACAAAGCTGTTGGTAAGAGACCTGAACTCTCTGATGCCTTCAAAGAACGAGTAGAGAAGAAATACCCGTTTGATGAAGATGTTGATGAAATCTTCGGGCTCTTGTGGCAAACGGCAAGCTCACCTTGCCTGAACCAAAAAGACCGGGTGATGTTGGCAAAACCAACGATCCTCGGTACTGTCCATACCACCAGATGATCTCGCATCCTCTCAATCAATGCTTCGTTGTGAGAGAGAAAATAAATGAGATGTGGAAAAACGGAGTCATCACCTTTGACAAAAACTATGGGTCTGCCTCCGTCAATATGGTGACATGTGGACAAACATCAAAATCACCGAAGAAGAAGATCACTACTTCCTTCAAGGTGATAAACTCAATCCAAGCGTCCGAGGGACTGGTTCCTTACCCGACACCAGACGGACAACCGATATGGGTACATCCCGATCTCCTGGAAGATGAAAATTGGGAGGTCGTGAAAACAAAGCCTACAGCTCAACAGCGAAGGCAGGCTAGGAAACATCTCCTCAAGCTCAAACGGCAAGAGAAGACCCAGCCAAAACTAGAGGTCAAAGAAAAGGCAGAGGCTTCCTCTACCGCTTCACTGGAGGTAACAAAAACATCCCTTCCAGAGACTTCAAAGGGGGTAAGGAAATTCACTCTCAGTGATTTCATGCCACCTCAATTCAAAGAAGCCATGCAGGAGGCATCATACTCTTGCAATTCGGTAGTTGGATTCTCCATTGATGGATACGAATCCAGCGACACCGATGATGGATTCGAATCCAACTACACAGATGAGTGGGAGGAGTCCCTTGAAATAGGAGAATATCTCTCCGATGAAGAATGGGTTCCTGAGTCTCATCTTATGCCAGTAATCTGGTATAACCCCCTACAGCCACAAGGATCCTGGTCTGATGATGAAGAAGACCAAGAGGCTGTACAAGAAAATGCTGCTGACCCAGCACCTCTCATTACTCCAGTGGAAATCAACAATGTTGAGCCACAAAGAGATGATGAAGAAGAAGATCCGGCTCCCATGCCTGATCTTGAAGAATATGCAAGGATCTTGCAGCGACTCGCTCTAGAACAAGAGCAAGAACGCGTCAACGAGCCTCCTCGCAATCCAGAGCCTGAAGTCCCTGAAGACCACCAGGTACATCCTCCCTTAACTCCTGAAAATGGAGAAAATTGCTGGATAGACGATCCTCTCACATCCGAGGATGAGTCTGACTCCGATCAGGCAACGTCTTTCGTCAGAGCTTCCTGTAATGTGATAATTCGGGATTATAGCTCTTCCGAAGCATCGTCTGATGAGAGCACTTACACTCCGGCGACGCCTAGCAATATATCTTCTGGAGCCACCTCGTCTCACGTGACTTTCACTGAGATGACACCCTCTCTGGTTTCTTCTCCTGAGACTGTGACTTCAAAGTTCACACCCTTCCTGACTGAAGAATTCCCAGCCATTGATGCTTGGGACGATGAATTAGTCAACGAAGAAGAAAGATTGCTGGATGCTGTTCAGGACTTGTTCCCGGAAAATGCTCCATGCAACACAATCACTGAGGATGGTAACTCTGCTGCTGATACATCCTCAGCAAATGAAAAACGACAGCCTCTTGATCCTGAAGACAATCTTCCAAACGAAGACCCTTCTCAAGAAGCTCTCGAAGTTGGTAGAGGCACCCGCTCTGGCCGGGACTACCACAAAAATTACAACCAATCTTCCTTTACATATGTAAATCCTTCAGGAAAAGATGTTGTAAGCGCCCCTAGTGGCAACAATGATGAACATGCAGGCCCTAAGGAGGCTTTCAAGTATGACTTGATTGAACACTTCAAGCACATACCTGCACGTCTGCACATCCTAGATTTGTTGCGAATGTCTCCGCACACTCGTGATAATCTCATTTCGGAATTACAAAAGCTGAATGAGGATGTCGACAAACATGCCCCGCAAGTCCTCCAAATTGAAATGGATTACCGGGTCAAAAACTCAGAAGCCTCCTCAAAGGGAGAAAAGAAGAAAACTGAGGGATCATGCATTGAATGCCTCTCGGTTAAAAAAGCAGCCAGTGCAACCATCGCCTTCACAAAGGACGACCTCCTGCTTGGAGAAACCAGGCATAACCGACCCCTGTACTTCACAGGGTATATCAAGGAAATGCCTATGCACAGAGTTCAGATCGACCCAGGTTCTGCACTCAACCTCATCTCCACATCGGCTCTTGAAGAGTTGGGCATCCCACCCAGCAAACTAAGCCACACATCTGTATCTATCTTTGGATACGATGGGAGTACTCAAAGGCCTATCGGTAAAATCAGGTTCAAGTTGCAGATCGGTGATCTTATCTCTGAGGTCACAGTGTATGCAATAAAGACCCCTTCATGCTACAACATCCTTCTCGGACGCCCTTGGATCCACGAGAATGGTGTTGTCCCTTCAACTCTACATCAATGCATCAAGTTTGTTGGCGACGACGGCATGATACATCGAGTCTTTGCGGACAGAAAACCCTTCAAAGGTAAAGAAGTCCACTTCGCAGACTCACAGATGTATGAAGGTGAAAAAGAAGAAGAGGAAAAGCACACAGCATCCTTTGCCGAAAATCTCCAGAAAGATAAAGGCAAAGCTCCTCAACAATCACCGGAAGAAAACAAACCATCCGGTAAATCTGAAGAGAGCATTCAAACTCCCTTCATCATCTCCCTCAAATCTTCAAAGCCTTTGGTCATCACAACTAAAGTGAAGAAGGCAAAACAAAAGCCTGGGGGCAAATTTGTTGTCTCTTTCGTGTCTATCATGCAAGACACGGACTCGGATTCAGAGCAAGAAGATGACACATCGTCAAGCCAAGCTGACACCCAGCAAGTTCAGCCTGCTCTTACTCCAATGGAGACAACTTCTGACATAGAAGATCCTACGTCAGCTTCCTTCGTTGTTCCAGCAACTTCAACAAAGGAAAAGCCGATCTTCTTCCATAGATCGGATGCTTCTTCATCAAACTCCATGCTTGAACCTTTCCAAAATAAAGGTACGCCTCAACTATCCTTATACAGTTCTGTGGCACAAGCTATTATGAAGAAAATGGGCTATGACGCTCAAAACCCAGTCGGTTTGGGAGAAGGACGCGGTATTCTCACGCCATTGGGGCCCGTCTTGACCAAAAGCCAGCTGGAAGATTGGAGACTCTACGGCTATGTAGAAAAGTCTTCACACGGGTTAGGGTATGATCCTGACACTCCCTTGAGACAGTTGACACAAAGGCTTAAAAGTCAATATACTGACCAAGCCTCAACATCTCAAGTCCATGAAGACATCGATCTCCCTGGATATCTTTTTGATGAGTCACCTGACAAAGATCCAGGAAGCTCATCCAATTGGCACGATTTCTCCGAAAATGAAGAGGAGTTGTCCGATGGCACAGACGTGTGGACTTCTGACCCAGAAGAATCCTCATCTCCAAAAGAAGTAGCCTACTTCGACTCGGTTTCAACAGGCGATTGGGATCATCTCATAGCAAGCCTTGGGAAAATTACCGATCAAGAAGACCCGTGGAAAGGAACAAAACCTTGGTCTGGAAATGCCCTTGAAACCCCAGAAGGTTTCGTTGAGCTGGAAGCCTCCGAAAATATTGTGGAGGAACCACCTTCGAACCTTCCAACAGAAGATCCTGTTCAAAAGATAGACTTGGGAACACCAGATAACCCACGTCCTGTATTCATAAGCAAGAATATAAAGGATGATGAGTTACCCGAGTATATCGCCTTTCTTCGTGAGTTCGTTGATTGCTTTGCATGGTCTTACGCTGAAATGCCAGGCTTAGACCCCAAAATAGCAGTTCACAAACTCAATCTTCAAGAAGACATCAAGCCTGTCAAGCAAGGCCAAAGAAGATTCCGTCCAGATGTGATGGATAAAATTGAACAAGAAGTTCAAAAACTCAAAAGCGTCGGCTTCATCCGTGAGGAACAACATCCTGAATGGTTGGCCAACATTGTCCCCGTGACAAAGAAAAATGGGCAGATCAGGGTCTGTATTGATTATAGAGACCTGAATGGCGCATGCCCAAAAGATGAATTTCCGCTCCCCATACCAGAGGTAATGATTGATAATACCTGTGGATTCGAGCGAATGACATTCATGGATGGTTTCTCTGGCTACAATCAGATAAAGATGCATCCTGAGGATGAAAAACATACATCCTTTCGAACCCCATTTGGCGTGTATTGTTACACTGTCATGCCATTTGGTCTGAAGAATGCTGGTGCCACATATCAGAGGGCTATGATGAAAATATTCCAAGATATGCAGCACAAGACGGTTGAATGTTACGTTGATGACCTCGCCGTCAAAAGCAAAAGAAAAGAAGATCATCTCGAAAACCTTCGAGAAGTCTTCCTCCGGCTTCGCAAACACAAACTGCGAATGAATCCATTGAAATGCTTCTTCGGCGTCTCGTCGGGTAAGTTCCTCGGATTCTTAGTTCGGAAAGCTGGAATAGAGCTTGACCCCATAAAAGTCAAAGCCATTCTAGAAATGCCCTCTCCAAGAACCTTGAGAGAACTCAAAGGGCTTCAAGGGAGATTGGCCTACATCAGACGGTTCATCTCCAATCTTTCGGGGAAATGCCGTCCATTCTCCCGGTTGATGAAAAAGGGTGTAAACTTTGTCTGGGATGCTGACTGTGAAGCTGCTTTCCAAGACATCAAGTCATACCTGACAAAACCTCCAGTGTTAGCTGCTCCTACCACTGGAAAACCATTCATCTTGTACACAAGAGCCCTTGATCACTCTCTGGGAGCTCTGCTTGCGCAAGAAAATGATCAAAGAAAAGAAGCTGCTCTATATTACCTCAGCCGCATGCTAGTAGGTGCAGAGCATCGCTACTCTCCAGTCGAAAAAGAATGTCTTGCAGTGATGTTCGCCGTACAAAAGCTGCGTCACTACTTGCTTTCCAACACAGTCTACCTGGTCTCGAGGGTCAACCTCTTGAAGGTCCTTGTCACAAAGGCAGGTTCTCTCAATGCTCGACTGGCAAAATGGTCCATCCTTCTGTCACAATTTGATATTAGGTATGTACCACAAAAAGCAATCAAAGGGCAAGCTCTAGCGGACTTCCTCGCAGAGCATCCATTGCCTAAAGATTCTCCACTCAGAGATGATCTCCCAGACGAACCAGTCTACAATGTGGAGACTTTCTCACAAAGTGCCTCCTGGGACATGTACTTTGACGGTGCAACCAGGACAAATGAAAAAAGACAGCTGATCTCGGGAGTTGGCATCCTCTTTGTTAGCCCCGACAAATACATGATTCCACACGCTTTCTCGCTACTGGAACCATGCACAAACAATGCAGCTGAATATCAAGCTCTGATCTTAGGATTGGAACTCGCCATCGAATCCGGTATCACCATGCTGGAAGTCTTTGGAGACTCTCAACTGATCGTCAACCAGATGAATCAGAAATTTGAAGTCAGGAAGCCAGATTTGTTGCCCTACTACAACAAGGCACAATCACTTCTGCAAAAGTTTGACATCTGTCACATCACCCACATTCGTAGAGGTGAAAACATACGTGCAGATGCCCTAGCCGGACTTGCCGCATCCATGGCAATCCAGGAAGGGGAAAACATGCAAATCACAGTGTGCGAAAGGAGAATCCTTCCTCCTCTTAACACACACCAAGCAGTTGCTGAATGCCACCAAGTGGTCGGAAGTCGGATTTCAATCCTTCAAACTTCAATCGGCGACTGGAGGGATCCGTTCATTGATTACATTATGTTTGGAATCCTACCTGAAGATCCAAAAGAACGGGTAAGCATCCAAAGGCGAACCCCAAGCTTCCATTTGGATATTCCTTCAAAAATCCTTTACAGGAAATCCTTCAACGGAGTACTTCTACGCTGCTTGTCACAACAAGAGGCTGAAGAAACACTCAAAGAAGTTCATGCTGGTCTTTGTGGAGCTCATCAGGCTGGACCTAAGCTCTATGATCAGATAAAAAGGTTAGGATATTACTGGCCTACCATGGTAGCTGACGCAATGCAATTTGCTAAGCGCTGCCAACAATGCCAAGTTCATGGAGATTACATTCACATGCCTCCAGAATGGCTGCATCCTACAGCGATCTCATGGCCTTTCGAAGCCTGGGGTATGGACATCATAGGTCCTATTTCTCCCCCTTCAAGCAAAGGTCATCGCTTCATCTTCGCCGCTACGGATTACTTCTCCAAGTGGTCAGAAGCATTTGCGTTTAATGAAATGAAGACCTCATCAGTCCTTCAGTTCCTACGCACCAACATCATTTGTCGTTTCAGCATACCCAAAAGATTCGCCCATGATAACGGACCACAGTTCCGGGATCATCGATTCTACAGGTTCTGCGACAAATACAAAATCCAAAGCTGTCCTTCGACTCCATACAATCCGGCAGCAAACGGGTTAGCAGAAGCTTTCAACAAGACACTCTGCAAAATCCTCAAAAAAATGGTCTCTAGTCACAAAAGAGACTGGAGCAACAAAATGTCCGAAGCTTTGTGGGCCTATCGAACCACCGTTCGAGGACCAACCCATAGCACACCATTCTCCTTGGTCTATGGATGCGAAGCTGTCGTGCCCTTGGAAGTACAAATTCCTTCCTTGAGGGTATCCTTGCAAAATGACATGACTCAAGAAAGCAATGTCAAATTGCGACTCCATGAGCTGGACAATCTCGATGAGAGACGGCTCGAAGCTCAACAAAGCATTGAACTTTACCAAGCACGTATGGCAGGATCTTTCGATAAAAAGGTCAGGCAACGCGCCTACAAAAAGAGTGACTTGGTTCTTGCGGTAAAAAGGCCAATGGTCTTCGCTCACAAGTCCAAAGGCAAATTTGAGCCAAAATGGGAGGGACCCTACGTCATCGACAAGGTTTTCTCTAATGGCGCATACGCACTCCTAAACTTGGAAGGTGACAGATGTATGCTGCCCATCAACGGCAAGTTCTTAAAGCGGTACTACCCTTAAAGACTTACCCAACTGGGTAAGAGCAATGCCTGCACGGCCAAAGCCGGTTTCCAGGTACACGCTCGCTAAACCCACCCTTTTTTAGAATTTTCATATCAAATGTTGAAATTTCTAGAAATCTAAAACAATGCTTACTTTCATCGTTTCATTGTTCAAAAAAAAATATCCAAGTTTAGGAACCTTTCCCTAACTTGACCAAAATTTTCAACCCTTGAACCCAAAATTCATGGTTTGAAACAAAATCCGGATTCAGGGATTTCCACCCTAGTCCACCCTGCCTTTTACCGCCAAAATGGTTTTAGGTCAAAACTTATGACCCTTGTGTCTTTAAACAAAAAAAAAATGGTTTTTCAAAAACCGCGAGGAAGCGACGCTTAGTCGATACTCGCACAAATCGGAAGCAAGCGAACCACGTTCGACACTTCCAAAATCGCAGGGAAGCGACATTTCGTCGGTACTTGCAAAATCCAAAACTGTGGAGATGCAACATTTCAGTTGATATCCACAACCCAAATTTCAAAGGTTCGAAAAAACCTAAAAAACTGTGGAGACGCAACATTTCAGTTGATATCCATAACCCAAAGGTTCGAGAAAACCACAAATTTCAAAAATCGTGGGGAAACGACATCAAGTCAGTACCCGCAAAACCAAAATTTTTGAAAAGCAAGGATGCGACATTCCATCGATACTTGCACCCAAATCCGCGAGGATGCGACATTCCATCGATACTCGCAACCGAATGAGCAAGGATGCGACATTCCATCGATACTTGCAAGAACATTCAGCAGGGAGGCGACTTTTAGTCGATACTTGCATTTTTTTGAAAACCAAACCGGCTATAAATGCCATCAAAACAGGCTATAAATGCCACAAACCGGCTATAAATGCCATCAAAACAGGCTATAAATGCCACAAACCGGCTATCAATGCCACCAAAACAAAACCGGCTATCAATGCCACAAACAAAAAACTTGGATTTCAAAAAAAAGAAACGGCTATCAATGCCACCAAAACAAAACAAACCGGCTATCAATGCCACCAAAACTGGCTATAGATGCCACAAAAAAAAAACTCGGCTATCAATGCCACAAGAAAAGCTGGCTCTCATGCCAAAATTGGCTTCCATGCCACAAACAAAAACCTGGCTTTCATGCCAAAACAATCACTTGACAAAAGATTTTCACAAAATGACAACCTTTTGATCAAATCCCATTTAGCAATTACTTTTATCACAAAAAGATTCAAGTGAGCGTAGGGATAACAAAAAAAAGAGCATCCCATTTAGCAATTACTTTTATCACAAAAAGATTCAAGTGAGCGTAGGGATAACAAAAAAAAAGAAAGTGTTCACAAGCACTACAAAAAAAAGGTACCAAAAAAAAATATACATGTGGTACCAAAAAAAAAAGAGTGTTCACAAGCACTACACAAAAAAAAAGTACCAAAAAAATACAAGTGGTACCAAAAAAGAAAAAAGGGATAGTTTCTGTTATAAAAAAATATATATACAGGAGCTCAATCAAAAATGGTCTCCAGCCAAGAGTTCAGCTCCTTAAGCAAGCTTTTGGCCTCATCCGTCAAGGATTCCAAGGCACGCTTCTTCAGGAACCTGCCATGAGATGCTGGGGTGGGCTGTAACCCTTCTTTCGCACTGGGAAGCTTCCCTCGAGCGGTTTTCCATTGTTTGTTCTCATCAGACTTCCTTTTGAGAACTCGATTGGCATCCGCAACTCGGTGAATCAGAGCAGTCTCCCTTTCACGAGCCTCTGTTATTTCAGTCCACTTGGCAGCGACTTATGCCTGCAGATGCTCAAGACGTTTCCTGGCCTCATCGACCTCCCTATCAAGGATGTTAAGGTCATGTGTCAGCCCAATGATGGTTAGCTCTTCTAAGTTCCTCTCTAGGACTGCCTGCTTCTTGCTTTCTGTAGCCTCATCCAGGTTAGATTGAGCCTTATCCGCAGGGTCCAAGAACATCTCCTTGAAGAACTGATCGTCAGGAAAACCCATGGTCTCAAACCACTTGTCACCCAGCTCAATGATCCTATTAACGATCGCCCTGGCATCTGTGACATCCAGACCAGCCTCTTCAGCATCACCGAGAATCTCACGCACATGCTGGATCATGCTAAATCCGGCTTCCAAAAGCCCAGAAAAGAGAGTCTCAATCCAAGAGCTCAGAACTCGCACCACCACCTTCTTCGCAAAAAGAAGAGATGGCCCAGCTGAAGATTCGCCCAACTCCGTTGGTCGGCTGCTCATGTCATCATCTGTTGAAAGAGTAACAAAAGAACTCTTTCCAGTTGAAGCTGCTCCTGCTCGGGAAGGAATCTCAGCGCGAGGAATCTCCTCAACATTGTCAGAACTGGTCCCAGGAGTCTCCACCTCTGGATCAACCTCTGGCATCCTTTGCTCTGGAAGCGACGGACCCTCCTCTGTCACTTCAAAACCTGCCAAAAGAAACATAAAAAGGTATGAATATAATCCTGTTTGAAAATCATTATCAGGGTTATTACTACAAAATACCTTCTTCGACGACTGGCGGAACACTTTCTTCCTCCATGAACTCATCGGAAGCATCATCAACATTTGCGTCCATCGATGGTTCAAAGTCATCGGAATCCCGTGGCAAGTCAGCTGGCAAGAAATGTGTTAGCAAACCAAGTCACAGACACAAAAAAAAAAAGAGAAGTCATACCAATTGGAGACTCTGGAATCACTCCAGAGTCCCTCGGTTCTTCTTCAGGTGCCTCGACAGGATCCGTCACCACCTCATCGACCGGAACCTCAGGCATCATCAAGTCTTCCTCTGCTAAAAAAAAAAAGAAAAGAAAAGCAGAAACAAGAAGCAAATCATAACATGGAAAAAATCCCATGAAAAGAAATGGAAAGAGAAAAAGGAAGAATCATACCTTCACCGACGGTCTCTTCTTCTCGGCTTCTCTTCTCTGGAGGCTCGTCAGCATCCACTGGCACATCCTCATTAATAGTAAGAGGAACTTCCAAGTCAGAAGAGTCCTCATGCTGCCCCTTGCTGCGATGATGACTCCTCCCCCTCTTACCTCGGCGGGCTCGCTTCTTCGAGGAACCTGCCCCGCTGTCAGAGTCAGGTTTCCCACTTGACTCCTCACTGGATGGTCTACTCTTGCCAGTAGACTCCACGGAAGCTTGCCTCTGTGCCGCTTGCATCCAAGCGCCATGTTCGGCTTCCTCCTGTTCTAGCTGCTCTAAAGCCTCATCAGGTATTTCTCGAACAGCTTCAGAACCAATGACGCCCTGGTCACCGAGAAAGCCTATCTTGTGCTTCTCTCCAGAAAGGAAGGCCCAAACTTCCTCTCGCCGGACGGCATCCGACTTTCCAAAGCCCTTTCCAGATGCCAGCTTCACATCAAGCTCCTTCTTGGAAAGCCCCCGATATGCCGAAAAGCTCTCCGCGAACCACTTCGCAAAGCCGGCAGTCCGGGAAGTCAGCAACACAGGATAAGAAATCATGGCTGTAGTGTCTTCAGCACTATAGAAAGCCCATGCATTTCTCCCATCCTGTAAGCCTCCAAAGTGCTTCACCATACTTGAAGGCGCTCCAACAACGCCTTGAGAAAAGCCCAGCTGCAAAGCAAAGCGAGAGGGTACATACGGCTGGATGTCGACGAAAAGATGTCTACGGTACACCATCGTGCCGACACGTATGCTGAAAAGCCACTCTCTCTCTGCATTTGTCAAGGAATAATGCCTTCCCGACCCCGCCCTGGTAGAGTCTCGGGAGACACCAAAATCAAAAGCCTTCTTCCGCAACTCCGGAGAAAGCTTCACTGAAGACTGCCCCATCTCGACGTCCCTGAACCGTCGGATCCTCATGCGGGCAAACAAAAGTGATTCGGACACGGCTTTGCCCTTAGCCAATCGAATCATCCTGTGCAGCACCCAGCCGATGGAAGCCAGGACAGTGGTATACATACCACGAATAAAAGATTTGGGCTGAAAATACCCTATTCATGGGAAGCCCAAGCCGAACCAAAAAAGCAGCAGCCTGCAGTTCGGTACACAGGTAGGAGTAAAGAGCTGGCACCAAAGCAAGCTGCTCTCCAAACGCCATCTGACAAGTCGGAAAAATACAATGCGGCCTGATGTGCGTTCCATCTCCTCCAGCAAAAACAGCCTCACCAAGCCAATAAGTGAGGTAAACAGCGAGATCTCTCCGCAGTGTAATGTCAGGACATATGGCGTTTGTACTTGCACAGAAATCTCTCAACTCTTCTTGCATGGCCAAGATCTTCTTTGAACTTGGATCCTGAGCTCCGGCTTCTTGGGTCACGCTACCAGAAGACTCCCTGCTATTAGAAAAGTTGGGGAATGAAGAGCTAAAACTCTTCCAACTGCTGGATCTAACTTTCAAACCCCCCTTCTCCTTCAAAAAATCATAGAAGGCGACGAGCTGAAAGTATAGAAGCCTGCACTCCTCAGACTGCCACTCGAGGACGCTGTCAATCGGCATAAACTCCTCATAGAGTTTGCCGAGGATGGGCAATCCAGTAATGGCGCTCAGCTCCTTCAAAGAAAAACCAATCTCGCCATTCGTCACAACGAAGGTATTGGTTTGTGGGAGGAATGACTCCAGCATAGCCATGAAGGAATCGTCGGAAAAGATCACGGTCTCCCTAAAGGCGCGGACCGCATCAAAAATCCCGTCTTCCTTCAAAACGGCGCCACCAATCAGCAGGACGCGATCAGTCCACGACTTCCACTCGGAGTCAGCATTGAAACGGCCTCGAAGTCGAAAAGGCTTGATCCAATTGCTGCCGTCACCGCTGAAAATACCAAGGCCCACCGGTCTCAAATCGACCGACGGATAATCAGAGCCCCGGTAGCCGCTGGATGGCATCAACAGGTCCATGTCAACAGGCGACCTCTCCGTATATCCAGGAGAACCGCCAACAAAAACCCCGGTCTTGATTACATTTGTCCTTCTCACCCAGCTCGGAGGATCGTCCCTCTTAGGGCACGTGGGGGCAAGGCTCAGAATCGAGACGGTGCGATCAAACGTCGATCGGGTAGCAACAGTCTTCTTCTCACCATCTGCTGTGAAAGAAAACTGAAAACATCTCCTCTGGTATGTCATGTCATCAGGGACTGCATCACCAAAGAAGAAGGTAGGCTTGGGCAAAACGCTCTGATCTTCCATCACCCATGGACGACTGCTTACCATGATCTTATAGAATTCCTCTCCCTTGAGAGCGATCAGTCGCTGCCTCATCTCATCTCTGTTGAGGGAGTCGCACTCTTCCAGATTTCTCTCAACATACTGGACCTTCTCAAAAGCCTGCTGAACGGCCGGATTAGAAGATCTAGAAGATCGACGAGGTACGCTTGTAGCAGGCTCTTTACCCTTGTTCGCTCTGGAGGAACCACCTAAAAAGGATGGAAAAGAAAAAGATCAAACATTAAAATGATAGAATCTCGCTAAAAAAAAATCTGGCGAAATTTTGACATGATGATGGGGCAATTCCAAAGAAAAGGAACTATCCCGAAAGAAATAGAAAGCTTGAAGATGGGCTCAACATCGCTGCGAGCTCCGAAACTCCAAACTTTCGAAACCTCAAAGTCTCCGCAAAATCAGGAAGGGCTCAACATCACTGCGAGCTCCAAATTCCCAAATTTGCGAAAACTTTCAGGTATGCTATCACATCATGCTACAAATTTAATTTACAATTGAATGCATGCATGAACATCTAGGTTTGCCAAAAAAGAGGGGCATTATCATGATGAGCAAAAAAAAAAAAAAAAAAGAAAAGAAACTTTCTCAAAAAAAAAAGGGGAAAGAAAACAAAAAAGAAAAGAAAAGAAACTTTCTCAAAAAAAAAAAGGAGGGAAAGAAAACAAAAAAAAAAAAAGGGAGATGGCCCACAGGCCACGTGGCCGTACGGCCAGATCCGTACGGATCTGTCCGTACGGCCCACAAACAAAAAAAAAAACAAAACAAAACAAAAAAAAAAGAAAAAGAAAAGAAAGCAAAAAAAAAAAAAAAGAAGACGTGTGAAAAAAAAAGAAGCAAACACGTGAAAGAAAAAAAAAAAGAAGAAAAGAAAAAGAAACAAAAAAAAGAAAGAACTTTATTTTCCTACAATGGAGTTTTCTTGAAAAAAAAGGGAACTTACTTGAAGCCATTGATGGAGAAGAAGAAGAAAAGTCTTGAAGATCTTGAAGAAGAAGAACTCTTGGTCTTGAAGCCCTCTTGAGATTATTGCAAAAGAAAGTAATAAGAGCAAGAGATCCAACCTTCTCCTTGCTTTTATAGAGGAGAGCAAACCAAAGAAGGAAAGAAGAAAGAGGTAAGTGTTACTAATTAGTAACCTTACCAAAAGAAAGAGATTAGAAAGATTCTTTCCCAAAAGAAAGATATCTTGAAGGATTTTCTCCCAAAACGAAATCGATGACGGATTCTTTCCCAAAAGAAAGATATCTTGAGATATCCTATCCCAAAATAAAGGGATCATGAGAGATTTTCTCCAAGTAAAGATATTCTTAGATATTCTCTATCCAAATGAGATATTTTTGGATATTCTTTACAAAAATGACACCATATGAGATCTAAGCCATTTCAAAAGCTTAAGGTCCCATGGGTTAGCCCATATGAGCCAGGTTTGACCACCTAGGCACAAAAAAAAAAAATTTATTATTATTATTTTGGGCTTTTAGTCAAAGAGAAATCCCTCTTACCAAGAGCATACAAAAATGGTTTCATGCCTCTTTTGAGTTGATTGGACCATACAAAAGAAAATTCCAAGCCCCATGAGCTTCCAAAAATCAAACCATCCAGCCTCATCTACCAAATTGAGCCAAAATCTTGAAATTGACATTCCACAAAAATCAAACCAAATCCTGGTCCCCTAACTTGCCACATACAGCCTGTTAGGTCACAAGACCAAAACCAAAAACCAAAACCTGATCCCCTAACTTGCCACATATAGCCTGTTAGGTCACAAGATCAAAACCAAAATTGATCCCCCAACAGTCCACATACAACTTGTTGGGTCACACGATCAAAACCAAACCCGACCCCCTAACCTGCCACATATAGCCTGTTAGGTCACAAGGTCAAAACCTAAATCCACATCCCTGATGTCATCTTCAAAACTTTGCCTCGAGATGGTACGTGATCCCTTTCACTACCATAAAATTCCCCTGGAAGCTCAAAAGGCTACAAATACCAAAAAGAAAGACTGCTCAAAGACTCTTGGTCAAGTCACAGGCTCTCCTTCAAAAATCTCTTCGAGGCACATCGACTACAAAAGTTAAGCAACTCGTCGCTGTACCTCGAGGGGGCATTTGTTGACACCAAAAATGTCACATTGCCTCTTCAAGATCCAAAGAGCTACATGAAGTCGCAACCTGCCATAAACAGGCAATGCTGCTTCCAAAAATCAAATCTTGTCAGAATCAAACAAAAACTGCAAGATTCTTCCAGACAGCCAAAAGAGGAGTACACAAGAAGTTTCGGGCCATTTCAAAATCATTTGGCCTAACTTCGCTTCTCCGACAGCCGAAAAGGAGCTCTCGGCGGCAAAAGCATCGGAGACACCAAATCTTCGATCAGGGCCGATGGATGGTCTCAAAATACTTCCAAAAGGCTCCACGTCAAGTTTCGAGTCAAACCGACAACGTTTGACCCTACATCAACCCTCGAACAGCTAAATCAAGCCTCTCGGCGGCGAGAACCACCGAGGCCATTACTCATCAGATAGAGCACATGGACGGCTTCAAAATGCTTATAAAGGGCTACACGTCAAATTTCAGGTCATTTCCACAACATTTGACCATAGTTTGACGCTCGGAAGCCAAATCAGGCCTCTCGGCGGCAAAGATCTCCGGGACCATGGTTTCCAAGATAGAGCCTATGGATCATCTTAAAATGACTCCAATAGGTTCCCTGTCAAATTTCAAGTCAATCGGACATCGGTTGACCGCACATCAAACCGCGACATCTTCATCGCGACAAAAAGCAAGTCTACTGGTGATAGGACCCCAAACGGCTTCAAAACTCAAACAAAAGCCTATGGTTGGTCTTATTTATTGCTCAGGAGGCTTCACACCAAATTTCAGGTCATTCCGACATCGTTTGACCCAATTTCAGCTTCTGACGGAAAATCGGCAGCTCTGCGCGACAAAGTCTTCGGCTTTCTCAGGAAATTGGAAACTTTGCAAAATAAAATGCAAGGATTCTCATCAGGTTTCCTACAAAGAAATCAGGCCAATAAATGGTCAAAATGTCAAGGAAAAATACAGAAGGAAAAAGAATCGAAAAATAGCAAAACCGGACACAAAACGGGACACAAAGGGGGGAAAACCCCCCAGGGTCGCAGACCCTTGCGACCCTGGCCCAGGGTCGCAGGCCCCTGCGACCCTGGCCCAAGGTCGCCGGCGACCTTGGAGCCCGGGGTCGCCGGGAAGGCCCCGGAAACCCCGGTTCGCGATTCGAAGAGCCCAGCCTCTGGTACTTTCCAAAATTCATGCTTTTGAGACACCAAGTCCTCTGACATCCGTCCAAAACACGGGTCAATCATCAAGAGTATCGAAAACAATATTGATCGCCACCCGGTCAACCAAAAAAAAGTGTGCTTTCTACCCGACCGATCGAGAAATCGACAGGACAGATGGCACCGACCCGCTGTTGGCAACAACCACCTGAAATTACATGGTCATCTGATGTCGATCTACATGAAGATCCATCGATGATCATCGACAGAAGAATTCCAAAAGACGTGGCACGGCCCGCGACTCTTCAGCTGCTCGTCGACCACTTAATGCGATTAATTGACTAGCTTTATTACAGTCATTAATCCATTTCTTTGGACGGCCCAATCAGAAGCAAGCATTCGGGAGTTACAAGTCAAGAGATTCATGGCATTTAACCCATGAAACTCCTCCCATCATGGCGATTAAAGGCGATTAAATGCCCTCAATCTCCTCCGGCCAATCAGAAGCCGAGAAAAAGGAGTTACAAAATAAAGAATTCAATTCTGTAACTCCTCCCTTTATGTAGCTTTATGACAATCAAAGCTCATAAACCCTCCTAAATGGCCACCTAAAAGCCTATAAATAGGAGAGCTCTCCAAGAAGAAAAACACAGATCATCAGAAAAAAGCACAAACACACAGACAGACAGAAGCACAGAAATCCAGAGAAAGGAAAAAGAGAGAAAACTCTGCGGAAGTTCTACACCGGCCACCGCAACAAGGTGACAAAAGTCCCTTGGGGGGTACCCCCCCCCCAAGGTCCTTGCCTTCTCCTCCTGCCTCCAATGGCTTAGATGTGGCTTTTCAGCCCGTCTACTCAGCTTTTTATTGGACATAGGACCTCCTTTTGGTCTTTGTCCTCTAAAAACCTGAGGTTATAGCCAAGCCAAGCGAATCAATAGCATCCTCTATTCTTATCTGCATGGATGATGGCGAAGCCCACATATGGCTTGCGACCGTCAATCTAAACGGGTCCCCCACAATCTCCTGAGAAGTTAGATCCTCCTTTTCTTGCTTTTCATTGTAGTTTGTATTTTTTCAAAAGAGACAAAAATCACAATTCTTGTCTTTCATTATTGATAAGGATTGTAAATCGGCTATAAACGCCAAAAATCGGCTATAAACGCCAAAATCGGCTATAAATGCCAAAAAAATCGCCTTTCACGGCAAACCAAGAAAAATGTCTCTTTTCTTAAATATATGTGCAATGGAAAACTTGAAAGAAGTTGATTTCCTTTTTACTTGCGAAGGTTGATCTCCGGATCACCACTTACAATTCCAAGTAAAAATAGAAAATATGGCACACCCACACAAAAAAAAGAAATGTTGATGCACGCCCCTGCCCCCTGGTTACGAAAGGGTCGGAACCAAACGGACTCCCACGTCCGCCGACCTCGGTAGGAACCGAGCATTGGAGCGCGGTCCATCATATATATATATGGAAAATATTCATGTGCATCTATCCCTCCCCACATTATGGTGAGGGACAACATAGTGGGGCCACTTTATGATTCATCCAAATCATCTACACACATGGAACCCCGTAAATTACAATGGATCAATGAGTTTTCATTAATTCGATTGGAATGGACCGTTGGATTGAGGGTCAAAATTTTTCTTTAATATAAAGTCATTAAATTTATAGGCCATGGATGAAGGGGTTAAAGACTTGGGATTCACCTCAAACTTGATATATGGTCTCATCTCATATGACTCTTTCCATCCCCCCTAAGTCCCATGATCAGTGGGACCCTAGGTGGGCCCCATTGAGTTTGTCCCTCACCATATGGTGAGGGAAGGATGCACATGAATATTGCCATATATATATTCGTTCCTTTTTTTTTCTATTTCCATGTTTTACTTCATTCATCTATACTCTTTCTCACCCATCTAACTTCACTACCATTGCGTATCTTCCCATGGCCCACCTTCCAAACACATCACCTCCTTTCATATATCTGCATCCATATCTTCATCACATCTTATTCCCATAATCAAACAACATCCTCACTGTCTGCATTAACACCCACCACATACCCAACCTAGCCACCCGTGCATACCAAACCTCTACCATCTCAACCTCTTCATCACAGCCATGTCTCTTACATTTCACTTTCTTTATTGCATCATACACGAACCCACTTCAACTCTCATAGCCAAAGTCTTATCGAACCACCTTTAAACAGTCAACACTTTCCTTCACATCTCAACCCATCTCTCGTCCTCCTTACCCACTCAAGTTCCAAGCACAAAACCGAGCCCACCACTCTCTACTAGCCACCAAGTCACATATCTGTAAGTTCACCAATCCATCCCCCATCCTTTGTTCAACTTTCCCATAGGCCCCTCATCTATCTAGCCAAACAACACTTCATGTAACATCCCGGAATTCTGCGGTTGTAATTAGCTTAGTTAATTGTGCTTTTAGTTAATTAAGCTCATTTATTAGCTAAATAGGTCCGATTATCTTTAGGATCGCACGTGTGAAGTTGGGTTGAGATCTGAGCCCATTTGGGTACAGTAGGGGTATGTGTCGCTATTTCCGAAAAGTCCCGAGGGCTTTTTAGTATTTTCCGCTTTTCGAGATTTTGGCACCATCGGGTAGATTACCTAATTTCCGGGACTTTGTCCTTATACCTCATCCCGATCCGGACCCTCGAACCTGACCCGAACCCACTCAAGCCCATTGTATCATTTCCCAAAAATTAAACCCCACCCCACCTAACCTAATCCCATATGAACCCACCTCATTCCTGTTGCGACCCCGGACCGGGTTAGGGAACCAAATCCGGGATCGGGACCTGTTGATGCCGCGCCACGTGCATCTCTTTGGCTAATCCGCACACGGAATTAAGAAAACATTTATCCGTGCGCGTGATTTCCCACAGGGTTCCGCGGTGAGGACTACACATCCCACTCATTTACAAATAAACATATCAGATATACATTTGATATTGCGGAAGCGTGTAGTAAACCATATTAGTATCATTCCATTCCACATACAAAACTAATTTATAAATGATATGACAAGATATCAGAATGAGCAATGATCATTAGCATATTTCCCAAAAGTAAAGTTAAATGTAGATACAAAAGATCAGTTGATTAATTTCCCCAAAATAATGGTCAACAAAGACCATACATCAACTAAAAACCCAAAAGATGTTATCACAAGTTCCCAAAATGTCGTTCTCAAAGCCTAAAAAAATGTCTACATGACATTGTCAGCTTGCCACTCTATTACGCGCTGCGGCTCACCGACCGCCTCCTCAGGCTCCTCCTCGATGGAAATAGGTTCAGGACCTGAGTACCAAAATAAATGGACCAGACACGACGGTCTGGCAGGTGGGTGAAAAGATATGATAATAAAACAAAACAATGATACTTTGCAAGAGTGTAGAAAATCTGAGTATAAATAATGAATCTCATAAAAGACAATACATCATTTATTAATTAACGACATGAGCGATATAAAGTAATAAAGGTACCAAGAATAGGGAACTGTCAAGATGGCAACCACACAAAGCTAAACCTCTCTCACTAAAGTGAAGAGAGCACATACCTTACAGGATCATTGACCTCAGTCACACAAGGTGAGGAGGGACAACGATAAAATACTATAATATACATATATATACTCTGCGGGACCACGGTAGCGAACCGGGTAAAAACTCTGTGGATTCCAGACTGCAGCTGACTAACAGGAGGGGAAGGGTCTCTAAGTCGGTGGATCAAACCGACAAGGTTGTCCAAGCTTAGTGGTGCCGACTCATAGGTCAAATACAAGAAATCAAATCAAATGCATAATAACGGAACGGGGTGCTCATAGGCACAAATACACATTCATATCAGGTCGGTCATATACAGGTTAGCAAAAGCTAAATACGCTTTCCAATACTTTCGGGACAAGTCAAAATCATAAGATATGATGTTTGAAAGGCACAATTAAAAATCAGGTCAAGATGAACATGAATGGATTTCTAATATTCTCCTAGCTAAGTGTTGAAGGTCCAAGATTTGAATCAATGTAGATAGGGTCTCGTTTGTCAATTTGATATTTATTTGGTACTCCATAGGAATTAGAGACAACCCGGGACCTTAAGCACATTGACAAGTCTACCAGACCTTTAACCAGATTAGGGTGATGAGGGTTTTTCTACAGTATAATCCCATATATTTCTCCAAAAGAAACCAGGAAGAAATTGACCATCGGTTAGCTCCTCGGCTGATGTCGGTCAGCTGGCAGGGTTTTGTCGGTCAGCCGACACTACAGTATCAGAGTTTGTGGAAAAAATGCAGCTCTCTAGAAATGGGGACCGAGAGTCTGTCGGTTGGCTATCGGTCGACCGGCATGGGAATGTCGGTCAGCCGACAGCTGACCCACAGAAATTCTGGCTGATTGCAGCTTTCTGGAATTGGGACCGAACTGGTGTCGGCCACCTGTCGGTTAGCCGACACCTCTGCATCAGAAAGTTTAAGAAGTTTGCAGCTCTCTGGAAATGTAACCGAGAGCTGTCGGCTCGCTGTCGGTTGGATGTCGGTCAACCGACAAGTTGACCGACAGCTGCGAACACAGCATTTCTGAAGCCGATTTTTAGTCCTTCCTTCCCCCAACTTTTCTCATTTTTAAGGGTCAAATCCCTATACAATATTGAGTTAAAAACTCCACCATTTCTACATTAAAATTCCCATTCTTCAGTTCCACCATTGAATCTCCAACACATTCACCCCACACTCCCTTTTCCTTCCATTCAAATCACTTAGAAACCAATATAACATAGGCCATTCAAATTTGACATAGAGTTATGCACATTTACAAAAGATGGAAAGACACATTAATAGGTGCATTTGAAAACAATAGAAGACAAGTCTAAATCATGATTTAAGCAAATCCAATCATAAATGAGAAAATTAAGAAAATGTATAAATCTGATTTCCACATTAAAAGCATCAATTCATCCACTTGCCTTTGGTCCAAAGCTAGCAAATTAAGCTCTAATCACCTCTTAAGCTCAAAATCAAACACCTATACAAAGACCCCCAAATCCAACCCTAGAATATCAAAATCAAGCCAAAACAAAGGGAAAACTTCCAATAATCGAAATGGAGCTTCTCTAAGGCTCAATAAACAAGAACCTAGGAGATGGAAGAGAGCTCTTACCTAGAAGGTCCTCAAATAAGCAAGGCTAGCCCAAGGACGAGTTCAAAGTCTATGAATCCCCTCAAAAACGGTACCAAATGAAAGCTCTTGCAAAGGGTAGAAAGATTTGTGAAGCTTCCATCACGATTTGAGCAAGCTTTGATGATGATTTGTCAGGAAGAAACAAGGAGAAAAATATAGAAAGGTGGCTACTGCTGGACCTTCTCTTGTGCAGGAATTAGGGCAAGAAAATGGAATGAGGAAGGTGGGTTCTATATATACAAAGAAGAGAGTGGGTCCCACAACTTAAAATACTTCTCGGGCTCAAAACATTGATTTCGGGGCCTCTAATGACTTCGACGAAGAAGACAAAGTTATTCGACGAAATATCTAGTTTCCAAAATGTATATATTTTACAAGTTTTGGTGACATTGAAAATCGTGTCCAGATTTTGGGTAATAAGACTGTTTTGCCCTCAAATTGAGAAAAGTCAGGTTTAGGGCTCTTGAATGGGAACGATGTCACCATGAAAGTTGTAGGGATTAACAAGATAAGTCAAACGGGATTAAAACATAATTTTTGGAAATCATGGATAAACCCCCAATCTCACACAACTTGTAGCAAGAACCCCCAAAGGGTCCCACAAGTAAAAAGGCTCTCAAAATTTCCCCAAAGCTATTATAATCCCAAACTAATTCAAAAACCACTAAACACACTTAAAGCTAAAGCATAACTTAATTAACTCTAATCGAGGCCTCTCGGGTCGGGGTCTTACATCCTCCACCCCTTAGGACATTTGGTCCTCCAAATGTAAATTAAAACTCACCTCCGGTAGGAGATGTGGGTACTTCTTTTGAACTTGATCCCGCAATTCCTAAGTTGTTTCTTTCGGTCCATGATTCTCCCAAAGCACTTTGACCCACTGAATAGTGCGTGCCCTCAACTCTTGTCCCTTGGTGTCAATAATTTGCTTAGGCTATTAACATATGTAGCATCTTCTCAGATTTCCAACGGCTCATAACGGAGTATATGCAATCTATCAGGGACGTACTTCTTCAACATAGATACATGAAAAACGTTGTGTACGCCGGAGAGTTCGGGTGGTAAGGCTAATCTGTAAGCCACGTCACCAATCCTACTCACAATATCATACGGTCCGATGTATCTCCGAGACAACTTACTTTTATGCCCAAACCTCAATGTTCCACGAGTAGGTGACACTTTCAAGAAAACCTTATCTCCTTCTTTGAACTGTAAGTCCCTTCTGTGAGAATCTGCATAGCTCTTCTGCCTACTCTGAGCCACTTTCAGATGTTCTTGGATCAATTTGACCTTGTCACTTGTCTCACTAACAATAGTCGGTCCATGGAAACTGCGAGTGCCAACTTCTTCCCAACAAACAGGTGTCCTACACCTTCTGCCATACAAAGCCTCAAAAGGCGTCAACCCTATACTCGAGTGGAAACTATTGTTGTAAGCAAACTCACACAACGGTAAGGCTTCGTCCCACTGAGTCTTGAAATCCAACACACAAGCTCTGAGCATGTCCTCAAGTGTCTGAATTATCCTCTCTGACTGACCATCGGTCTGTGGGTGATAGGCTGTGCTGAACTGCAACTTCGTACCCATAGACTCATGCAATGTCTTCCAGAATCTCGAGACGAATCTGCTGTCTCTATCGAATGTGATGGAAACCGGTTGTCCATGCCAACTGACAATCTCTGTGACAAACAACTGTGCCAAAGGCAACATATGCATCTTCTTCCCAGTCTTCATCGGTAGGAAATGAGCTGACTAGTGAGACGGTCCACGATGACCCAAATAGCATCATTGCCTCTCTAGTCTTTGGTAATCCTGATATGAAATCCATGGTAAGGTGCTCCCATTTCCATTCCGGAATCTCTAATGGCCGTAGCAACCCTGGAGGCTTCTGATGTTCCGCTTTGATCAACTGACATGTCATACATCGAGAGGCAAATGCTGCAATTTCCCTCTTCATGTTGTTCCACAAAAATCTGTTCTTCAAGTTCTAGTACATCTTCGTGCTACCCGGATGTATGGAATACTTGGTATTGTGAGCCTCTGTCATGATATCATTCCTCAAGTCCTCCAAGTTAGGTACACATAGATGGTCTCGGTAGTACAAAACTCCATCCACAACACGAAAATCCGGACGATCTGCTATGTGCTCTGAAATCTTGGCCAACTCTGGGTCTTGTAACTGATTCTCTTTGATCTTTTGAATGAAAGAAGGCTCTGACACTGACATATTTGCTAACATAACGCCCTTCCTTAGAGGCTGAAAATCTACTCCCAACTCCTCGAACTGCTAGAAAACATAACTTCCCCAAAGACTGGCCATGCTAACTGACTTCCTGCTCAAAGCATCTGCAACGACATTCGCTTTCCCCGGGTGATACTTGATTGGAAAATCATAATCCTTGATATATTCCATCCATCTCCTCTGCCTCATGTTCAACTCTTTTTGGGAAAATAAGTATTGTAGACTACGGTGGTCGGAGTGAACCTCAAACTTCTCTCCATATAGATAGTGTCTCCACATCTTCAACGCTAAAACCACTGCTGCCAACTCGAGATCATGTGTTGCATAGTTCTTCTTATGATCTTTCAATTGCCGGGATCCATATGCAACTACCTTCCCATCTTGCATTAGAACACACCCGAGTCTAACATTGGAAGCATCGGTATAAATGGTGAAACCGCCGCTCCCTGATGGCAAAGTAAGGACTGGAGCTATAGTCAATCTCTTCTTCAGCTCTTGGAAACTAGCTTCACACTTGTCTGTCCATACATACGGTGTATTTTTCCTAGTCAACTTCGTCAAAGGTGATGCAATCGACGAAAATCCTTACACAAACCTCCGATAATACCCTGCCAATCCAAGAAAACTCCTGATCTCGGATGCATTCTTCGGTCTGTCCCAATTCATAACTGCCTCAATCTTGGACGGGTCCACTGATAATCCTTCCTTGGAGATGATATGACCCAAAAATGTGACTTGGTCCAACCAAAATTCACACTTACTGAGTTTTGCAAACAACTGATTTTCTCTCAAAAGCTGGAGTGTTATCCTCAAATGTTCTTCATGCTCTTCTTTGGTCTTGGAATACACCAAAATATTATCAATAAACACTACTATGAACTGATCCAAATACTCTGCAAATATCTTGTTCATCAATGCCATGAATACTGTCGGTGCATTAGTCCATCCAAATGGCATCACTAGAAATTCATAGTGTCCATATCTTGTCCGAAAGGCTGTCTTTGGTACATCTGAATCTCTAACTCTCAACCGATGGTAGCCGGATCTCAAATCAATCTTCGAAAAGTAAGCAGCTCCTTGCAACTGATCAAATAATTCATCTATCCTTGGCAATGGATACTTGTTCTTGATGGTCACTTGGTTCAATCTCCAGTAGTCAATGCACATTCTCAAAGAACCATCTTTCTTCTTCACAAACAAAAATGGTGCTCCCCACGGTGAGACACTAGGCCTCACAAAACCTTTGTCCAAAAGTTCTTGCAACTGTATCTTCAACTCTCCCAATTCTGCCGGAGCCATTCTATAGGGTGTAATAGATATCGGAGCGGTCCCCGGTAACAACTCAATAGTGAAGTCTATCTCTCTAATGGGTGCAATCTTGGTATCTCCTCCTGGAAAACATCCGGAAATTCGCAAATAATTGGGATCTCCTCCACCCCTCGGGACCGTTTATCCTCCGTGATAAACGCCAAATAAGCCTCACAACCACTTCTTAGAAGTCTATCAGCCTTCAACGCTGAAATAAACCCTGCACCAGGACTACTCCTCTCTCCCTGAAATAACACCCCTGCTTGGGTCTCCTCTAACTTAAAAGTTAGGGTCTTATGGAAACAATCCATAGTAGCATGGTATCCTGCTAACCAATCCATCCCTAGGTTGACATCAAAATCCTGCATCTCCAATAAAATGAGATCTGCCGGTAATACTACTTCTCCTATCATGACTGAACAATTAGGGTAAAAAGTCCTACAAATAACTTCCTTACCTAAAGGGGTAGCCACAGTCAAAATGAAATCCAATTCTCTAGCATGCATATTAATCAACTTAGCAAATTTTGGAGATAGGAATGAGTGAGTAGAGCCAGGGTCAATCAAAACTCTAGCATCAAAACCACAGATGAGAAATGTACCTTCCACTACATTGCCTTCCGCCTCTGCATCAGCTCTATTGACAGCATGGAGCTGTGCCCTCTGTTGTGGCCTGTTCTGGACTTGCTGCTACCTACCTTGCTGTGCATTCCTATTCCGATTCTGAGGACGCTGATTCTGATTCTGATTTTTCCCTAGCTGACGGGCCTGTTGTTGCTGCTGTGGCCTATACTGCTGTTGTGGTGCCTGATTTTGGACCACTAACGCATTCTGAGGTGGTGCCTGACGCTGTACTCCCTGCTGCTGTCTATTCTGTCTTTCTGGCCTTGGGCATTCCCTCATCTGGTGGTCCATCGAACCACATTTAAAACATGCCCCTGTGATATTGGGCATTCCCATGATATTTCCCACAGTGGATGCAAGCCCCTGGATTCTGTGCATTCTGTTCTTGTCTTGGCCTCTTATTCTGATTGTTCCTCTGCTGATTGTTCTGCTGCTGGTGGCCTTGACCCTTTCCTTGGTTCTTGATGGTCTTGTTATGAAAGTTCTCAAACTTGTATGCTCTTTTGACAGCTTCTTCGAAGGTGACGGGTGGTACAACCCCGGTAGCATTTCTCTCAATGATTGGGTGAAGTCCCTCAAGGAACTTAGTTATCTTCTTTTCTACCGTGTCCACCAATTCTGGTGCATACCTTGACAATCTCTCGAATTTGGTGAGGTATTCGAGGACTACCATATTCCCTTGCACAAGTTGCTGAAATTCTGCTGCCTTCTGCCTCTTGACATGGGCAAGTACATATTTCTCTACAAATTGCCTCTTGAAGTTAGTCCAAGCTTCTGCATCAGCCATTGTCCGGTATTCTGCCTTGATGGTCTTCCACCATATATCCGCTAAGCCCGTGAACATAGAAGCTGCGAGCTACACTTGTTCTACACCCGTACATGTGAAGATTTTGAATATATTCTCTGTGTACTCAAGCCAGTCATCTGCTGCCATTGGATCCTCTATTCCCATGAACTCCTTCGGTCCTCTCTTCCAGAACCGTTCGTACAACACATTAGGATCATTCCCTCTATTGTTGACCGGGCCCGGTGGTGCAACTGGGATTGGTTCCGGTCTCCTCTCTAGCACACCCAACAACTGTGCTTGCATTTAAGCCATTTCCATAGCATGATTTTCATATTTCTTAAGCATTTGCTCCGGCAATCTGGCTTGTGTTTCATGTGCTTGTGCTTGGAGTCTAGCCTGGTTCTCATTGGCCTGACGTTGCTGGTCTAACATGGCCTGCATCATCTGTTGAAATTGGTTCTGCATGTTGTTGTCCTATGTATCCTCTGCAATAGGCCCTGTATTATCACTATTACTAGCAACGTAGTTACAATATGATGCTCGTTTGTGAGGTGGCATAATGCTGCAAAACAAATTATTAGCACATATATATCAAGTACAGGGCGGTTATACATGTTGGGATTGGTGTATGCCCTAAAGCCCACTAGCTGCACTTTCATCTTTTGTTACTGGATATTTACTGGTTATTTAATTGAAAGACTCTTTTATGCTTAAACATGTATATATGTATGGTTGCGTAAGGCCCATTGTTTCTAGTAAATGAATTAGGTGTGTAGTGTCTACACACAGATAGGTCTAATTCATGGACAACTGGAAACATCATATTTGTTCATAACTGAAAGATGGAGCTGGGCACTTTATCTTGGTAGAAGTTATAATGAGATACTCTCCTATATAGGGTGACATACCTAAGTCACGGGAGGGCTTTCCCGGATCTATCTCATTAGTGCATGTGTCATGCATTGAACAGGACCGTTGTAGGTGTGATCTCTAAAATAGTACTATCACAGAAAAGAGATCAAGTCACCTCATGCTACTAAGTAACCGGTGCTCTTAATCTTGAGCATTTGTGGATGAACTGACGAAGTCAAGTTCTTGTACTTTAATTCACTATGGGTGAGATTCTATTCATGGGTCAACAGCTCTGTGTTTTGGGTACTCGGACTTGATCAGTTGGGACGTGCAGATGCAATATAGAATCTATGCCATCTGATGATGGAATAATCGTCCCCTTAGAATTATCTGATTAATCATCAAAATCTAAGATCTTAGTATATGGATGTTCCATATGGATATTGAACTTGTGGGTCGCTCCCTGGATCAAGAGAATGATATTCGAATGATGATTATGTTTAAGGATATGAAGTTCTAAGGTTTAGATGTAATCGGGAAGGTTGATAGTACATATGAGAACCTGACTCGATTATGGATGTTACATAGAGGGGCATTCAGGTCATTACACTTAGTAGGTCGAAGACAACCGTCATTTTATGACGAGCTTATTATATTATATATTTGTCCTTGGAGTTCAACCATAACTCTTTAGTGGAATGAGTTAAGGTTAAAATGGTCTTTATGTTGCTATGGGTTTAGCATGGACATTTTGGTCATTTTGGGAGCCAATGGAAAATATGTCTTTTGGTCCCTTCTCTAGTCACTTACCAAGATTGGCATGGTTTCCTAAGATGTTTAGATAACATAAGGATGAATTATTTTAGTGGAAAAATAATTTTGAGTTTAAATTCAAATAGGCCTTTGATGGCATACATGAATTTAACTCTAGACAAATTGTATGTGGGCCATGGTGTGCATAGATATGTGGGACGTCCATAATAGGATTTCCATGGGTAAGGTTTCCAACTTTCAGTAGGACTCTCTACTTGGAAAGTTGGACTCCTCTTTGGATTAGTATTCCTATGAGTTAGTTTCCTTTTTGGATTAGGGACTTAAAATTAGTAAGTGTTCTACAACTAGGATTACTAATTGTATGGAAAGTTCCTTTTGGTTTCCTTTTCTAATTAGAGTGTTTCTTAAAGGAAATAAGTCTTTCCTTTTTGAACAACAATAAGAATTAGAAGAGATAGCTTCTAGGAAAAGGTTTCCATAGTTTCTATAAAAGGAGACTTGTTCCCCTTTTGGACGTCCATGCCTTTGCAAGTTTCACAAGAGTCCCACACGCCCAGCCCTTGAAGTAGTTTCTTCTTCATTGAAGAAACTTTAAGATCTGAGTTTTTCCCTTGGAGAAATAGTTCTTGTTTCCTAGATTAAGATCCCACCATCTTAGCCAATCAGATTTGGAAGTGAGATAGAGGAGAAGATCAAAAGCAATACTAGTGCAGGAAAATTCCAGCAACTTGTTTGCAAATTGCAAGTCTGAGTTCGGGCCTTTGGATCTATTTTTTCAGAGATTTGAAGTCTACAAATCTTCGAGGTAATAGTCTTCTATCATCTCTATTAATTAGACACATGTTGATCATGATTTAATGGAGTTTCTATGCGATTCTTTATGGCTGATTTCCGCTGCATAGTGCAGAAATCAGATTTTTTTAAAATCTGTCATGCTTTGCATCAGCCATAGTAGTCTCTTTATGAGAAGTTTCAGATCTGAATCGCGATTTCCTTCAGTGGTATCAGAGCCACTCCATGTGAAATCATGATCCCATGTTGTGTGTAATTAATCCTAGATTGATTATGGGTATGGTGGCACCCTATTATAGTTATGTTGTGATGCATGTTGTGTGCAAGTTTCATTAACATTGCTGGAATTTATTTTCCAAATTTGTTTAATGATGCACATAGTGAGTTTGCATGCACTAACCTCTTTGTTTGCAGCCATGTATTGCATCCTTGATGGTTTGCATGATTGTTATGTGGATTTGGATGTTTTTTAATTAGTTGGAAAGTGTACCATTGCGCGGTTAGCAATCATAGGAAGTTGTAAAGTTTCCTTAATTTTATTCCAACTAGTCTTGATGTAAGCTTTCTTGAAAAGCATAGGAATCTCCAATGTAATTTTGGTTTTGTTTTTCATGGGTTTGCTTGTATAAATCCATTTATAGAAACAAGCAAGAAAAGGAAAGTTTCAAGACAAGAAGGTTGCAAGAAATTAGAGTCCTTGGAGATGAAGGAGTCAAGACTTCTAGATGCATGAGGAGTCCTAATTCGATTAGGATTTGAAATCCTAAAAACAGGGAGCCATCAAGGAATGCATACTTTTATTTGCTTTTATATATGGAATGCATGGTTGAGTGCTTTATATAATTGCTATAATTGTCACCTAGAAACATGGCCACCATTAGGCTCTAAAATTGGCATCTTTATTGTATTAGATTGTTTTTAGTTTGGCAAATTGTTTTAAACGGAACTTAGACCAGCACCTTCTATTTGTCTAAGGTTTAAAATTGGATAGGGTTTAGTTTATCTTGGTACCCTTGGTTTCTAAAGAAGGCTAAACTAAAATCTAATTAGATGCTACCTATGGGTTTTCGTAACCCAAGATAGGTTTTTGACTCTTTGAAGGGATTTGCTCAAATGTTTTAAAGCAAAGGTTATTTGATTTTAAGATGACTTAAGTCATAAATTTAATTAACCAAGTTTGCTAGATTTAAAAAGAGCTTTTGAGTAAAACAATGTAAAGGTCAAAAAGTATAAACCCTAGCGATAAATAATCAAGTGGGAGAGGGGTTTTAGGAAAGACCCCACGGCCTTCCATTCTCGGTTCATGTTATCTCATTAAAGTGTTAGTGGGAACGGCCATCCCTTCGGTGGAGTTCTTTAACTGAAGACCGCTTTGATGGGTTAATGGGTGAACTAATGTGAATATTCGTAATGAGGTGTTAGTAGGAGCGGCCATCCCTTCGGTGGAGTTCTTTACTAAAGATCACTTCTATAGAATGTCAATGAAGTGTTGGTGGGAGCGGCCATCCCTTCGGTGGAGCTCTTTACTAAAGTTCACTTCTAGGAAGGATAAAAGTCTCTTCCCTTCGGAAGACTTAATCATAGACATTCTGGGAATTTCATAAGAGATGGTTATACACTTGACATAAGACGGTGATGACCTCTCCTTAGGAGTTAAGGGTTATTTGTCATATGAGGCCAAACCAATCAGTGATTGGACTACCACTGGATGTGTGTCCAGATAGTGATAATCCAAATAAGTCTGCCTTAATTCAACGTGACTGTAGGCTCGGCCATCCCTTCGATGGAGGGTCTATGAGGAGGTTGAGACACTGATACATTATGATTGGGGTTGAATAATGTAAAAAGTTTCGTGCTTTGTTTTTCCTTTTATAACAAGCACCATATGCATATTACATATATACTGCATGTCTAATTATAAACCGTTTTATATCCAGAAAAAGATGGGTAGAGATTCTTTTAGTCCGTTGATGTGCATTCTTCGTGAGAATAAACTGACTGGCCCTAACTACGTAGATTGGAAGAGAAATCTTGACATAGTACTCACTGCTGAGGAGTACAAGTATGTCTTGCTGGAAAACTGTCCCGATATTGATGCTAATTCTACTGATGATCAGCGAGAGGCTGAAAGAAAATGGAAGAAAGCGAACAGCATGGCTAAATGCAACATGCTCGCTTCCATGTCCAACGTGTTGCAAACACAGCACGAGCAAATGGACACAGCCTATGAAATCATGATGTCCTTGTCTGAGATGTTCGCAGACAAGAGCAGGCCAGCTAGGCAAGCTGCTATGAGGACTATCATGAATGCTAGGATGGCTGAGGGAACACCTGTCAGAGAGCATATGCTCAAGCTGATAGATTGTTTCAATGAAGCTGAGATTCTAGGGGCTGAGATTGATGTAGGGAGTCAAACTGACATGATTCTCGAAACTCTGTCGGATTCTTTCAATCAGTTCAAGCTCAATTTCAATATGAGCAAGATGGACATGACTCTACCTGAGTTAATGAAAGAACTCCAGGCGGCAAAGGCTATCATGAAGCCCAAAGCCCAAGCTCATTTTTTCCAGTCTTCCTCTAAACTGAACCCGAAAGGGAAGAAGTTCAAGAAGAAGCAGAATAAGGGAAAAGGGCAGAAAAAGGACAATGCTGGAAATAAGAAGGACAAGGGTACAGATGGAAAGCCCAAAGGGAAATGCTTCAAGTGTGGCCTCAAAGGTCATTGGAAGAAAGATTGTCCCAAGTTCCTGGCCTCAGTTAAGAAAGGTACATCTTTTTCATACTACATTGAAACTTGTCTAGTGGTTGATTCTACTGACTCATGGATAGTAGACTCAGGAGCCACTAATCATATCTGCAATTCATTGCAGGGGTTTCAGATAATGCAGAGAATTGAGAAAGGAGAGTTTGCCTTTAGAGTCAGAACTGGAGCTAAAGTTTGGGCAGTTGCAGTAGGAGTTGTTACCTTACATTTTCCATGTAATAGGATATTAGTTTTAAATAATGTTTTCTATGTTCCGGACATGAGGAAGAATTTAATTTCAGTTTCCAGATTGATTGAATTTAATTATTCAGTTTCTTTCCATTCTGGTGTTGATATCAGTAGAGATGGAAATATTATATGTTCTGGTAGAATACATGACAACTTATTTTATATATATCCTATTGCTCCCACACTGCATAATGTACAACAAGAAAGCTCAACTTCCCTTAAGAGAAAGGTATCTTCAATCAATGACACATATCTTTGGCACTTACGTTTGGGTCACATTAACCTAAAACGGATTCAGAGGTTGGTAGAAGATGGGCCTTTAAGCTCATTAGATTTCGAACCTTTTCCTCAGTGTGAATCTTGTCTCAAGGGAAAGATGACCAAACGGTCATTCTCTGGAAAGGGACTAAGGTCAAAGGAGTTGTTAGAATTGATTCACACTGATGTGTGTGGTCCTATGAACAAACCGGCTCGAGGAGGGTATGAGTATTACATCACCTTCACCGATGATTACTCTAGATATGGATATGTATACCTAATGCGACGCAAGTCTGAGGCGTTTAATAAGTTCAAACAATTCAAGGCTGAGGCGGAGGCGGAGCTACAACTAGGAAAACATATCAAAGCCCTTCGATCTGATCGAGGTGGCGAGTACCTCCTGGGTGAGTTTAAGGAGTACCTCACACAACATGGGATTGTGTCTCAGTTGTCTGCACCGGGTACACCCCAGCAAAATGGTGTAGCGGAGAGAAGAAACCGTACCCTTCTTGATATGGTAAGGTCCAGATGAGTCATGCAACCCTACCTATATCTTTTTGGGGATATGCCTTAGAAGCAGCAGCATACATTTTAAATTTGGTACCATCTAAGTCAGTACCTAGGACACCACAAGAAATGTGGACAGGTCGAAAACCTAGTTTAAATCATATCCACATTTGGGGTTGTCCAGCTTATGTACTGAATGATAAAGCTACCAAGCTAGAACCCATATCAGAAATGTGCTACTTCATTGGGTATCCTAAGGGAACGAGAGGTGGCATCTTTTATCATCCAAAGGAGCAAAAAGTGCTCATCAGCACTCATGCTAGGTACTTGGAGGATGATTGTATGATGCACCAAGAGCTTAGTTGTAAAGAAACCCTTGAGGAGATTCTTCCGGGATCTCCTATAACATCTGTACCAGATCCTGTAGACAGTAGATGAACAAGATATTCCTTTAAACACTCCGGAGCCTCGTCGTAGTGGGAGAATTTCTAGACAGCCATAAAGATATCTAGGAGTGTCTTTTAAGACAGACTCTGAAGATCTGGTTGAGGATCCTACTAGTTATGATGAAGCAGTAACGGATATAGATGCTGACATGTGGCAGCAAGCGATGAAATCTGAAATGGATTCTTTGTATTCCAATCAAGTCTGGGAACTTGTAGATGCACCTGAAGGGATTAAACCCATAGGGTGCAAGTGGATCTACAAGAGAAAGAGAGGAGTGGATGGGAAGGTGGAAACCTTCAAAGCAAGACTGGTGGCGAAAGGATATACTCAGAAAGAGGGCATCGATTATGAGGAAACCTTTTCACCAGTGGCTATGCTTAAGTCCATAAGGACTCTCTTGGCCATCGCATGTCATTATGACTACGAGATATGGCAGATGGATGTCAAGACAGCTTTTCTTAATGGAAGTCTTGACGAATGCATCTATATGATGCAACCAGAGGGCTTCATTGCTAGTGGCCAAGATAACATGGTTTGTAAACTTAAGAAGTCCATCTATGGACTTAAGCAAGCATCTAGAGCATGGAACATCAAGTTTAATCAAGGCAGTCAAATCCTTTGGCTTTGATCAAAACATTGATGAACCATGTGTGTATAAGAAAGGAAATGGGAAAGCAGTTACATTTTTGGTTCTATATGTAGATGACATATTACTCATAGGAAATGATGTAGGTTTATTGTCATCCACAAAGGTTTGGTTATCCTCTCAATTTCAGATGAAGGATTTGGGTGAGGCCAGCTATATCTTAGGGATCAAGCTTTTGCGTGATCGCAAGAATAAGATGTTAGCCCTATCCCAATCTTCTTACATTGAGAAGATATTGGTCAAGTTTAACATGCATGACTCCAAGAAGGGCCTCCTACCTTCTAGACATGGAGTACCACTGTCCCGAGATCAATGTCCAAAGACATCTGAAGAGATAGAGACCATGAAGAGAGTTCCATATGCATCCGCTGTTGGAAGCCTCATGTATGCTATGTTATGTACTAGACCAGATATTTGCTTTGCCGTTGGCATGGTTAGCAGATATCAGTCAAACCCTAGACCTATGCATTGGACAGCTGTTAAAGGCTTGGTCAGTATATTGACTTTTAAGCCTTTCTGTCAACTGTCTCAAGGGAGTGTCAGGATCATACCCAAACCCGTGTGAAGACTTTTCTACATAGCCGTAGAGTCTCCAATCTTCCAGCTGGCTTTTGGTCAAGACGGGCCCCAATGGCGTGAGAATACCGCGTCCTTCTCCCAAACCGACTGGGTTTTGAGCGTCATAGCCCATTTTCTTCATAATAGCTTGTGCCACAGAACTGTATAAGGATAGTTCAGGCATACCTTTATTTTGGAAAGGTTCAAGCATGGAGTTTGATGAAGAAGCATCCGATCTATGGAAGAAGATCGGCTTTTCCTTTGTTGAAGTTGCTGGAACAACGAAGGAAGCTGACGTAGGATCTTCTATGTCAGAAGTTGTCTCCATTGGAGTAAGAGCAGGCTGAACTTGCTGAGTGTCAGCTTGGCTTGACGATGTGTCGTCTTCTTGCTCTGAATCCGAGTCCGTGTCTTGCATGATAGACACGAAAGAGACAACAAATTTGCCCCCAGGCTTTTGTTTTGCCTTCTTCACTTTAGTTGTGATGACCAAAGGCTTTGAAGATTTGAGGGAGATGATGAAGGGAGTTTGAATGCTCTCTTCAGATTTACCGGATGGTTTGTTTTCTTCCGGTGATTGTTGAGGAGCTTTGCCTTTATCTTTCTGGAGATTTTCGGCAAAGGATGCTGTGTGCTTTTCTTCTCCTTCTTTTTCACCTTCATACATCTGTGAGTCTGCGAAGTGGACTTCTTTACCTTTGAAGGGTTTTCTATCCGCAAAGACTCGATGTATCATGCCGTCGTCGCCAACAAACTTGATGCATTGATGTAGAGTTGAAGGGACAACACCATTCTCATGGATCCAAGGGCGTCTGAGAAGGATGTTGTAGCATGAAGGGGTCTTTATTGCATACATTGTGACCTCAGAGATAAGATCACCGATCTGCAACTTGAACCTGATTTTACCGATAGGCCTTTGAGTACTCCCATCATATCCAAAGATAGATACAGATGTGTGGCTTAGTTTGCTGGGTGGGATGCCCAACTCTTCAAGAGCCGATGTGGAGATGAGGTTGAGTGCAGAACCTGGGTCGATCTGAACTCTAGTGCATAGGCATTTCCTTGATATACCCTGTGAAGTATAGGGGTCGGTTATGCCTGGTTTCTCCAAGCAGGAGGTCGTCCTTTGTGAAGGCGATGGTTGCACTGGCTGCTTTTTTAACCGAGAGGCATTCAATGCATGATCCCTCAGTTTTCTTCTTTTCTCCCTTTGAGGAGGCTTCTGAGTTTTTGACCCGGTAATCCATTTCAATTTGGAGGACTTGCGGGGCATGTTTGTCGACATCCTCATTCAGCTTTTGTAATTCCGAAATGAGATTATCACGAGTGTGCGGAGACATTCGCAACAAATCTAGGATGTGCAGACGTGCAGGTATGTGCTTGAAGTGTTCAATCAAGTCATACTTGAAAGCCTCCTTAGGGCCTGCATGTTCATCATTGTTGCCACTAGGGGCGCTTACAACATCTTTTCCTGAAGGATTTACATATGTAAAGGAAGATTGGTTGTAATTTTTGTGGTAGTCCCGGCCAGAGCGGGTGCCTCTACCAACTTCGAGAGCTTCTTGAGAAGGGTCTTCATTTGGAAGATTGTCTTCAGGATCAAGAGGCTGTCGTTTTTCATTTGCTGAGGATGTATCAGCAGCAGAGTTACCATCCTCAGTGATTGTGTTGCATGGAGCATTTTCCGGGAACAAGTTCTGAACATCATCCAGCAATCTTTCTTCTTCGTTGACTAATTCATCATCCCAAGCATCAATGGCTAGGAATTCTTCAGTCAGGAAGGGTGTGAACTTTGAAGTCACAGTCTCAGGAGAAGAAACCTGAAAGGGTGTCATCTCAGTGAAAGTCACGTGAGACGAGGTGGCTCCAGAAGATATATTGCTAGGCGTCGCCGGAGTGTACGTGCTCTCATCAGACGATGCTTCGGAAGAGCTATAATCCCGAATTATCACATTACAGGAAGCTCTGACGGGAGACGTTGCCTGATCGGAGTCAGACTCATCCTCGGATGTGAGAGGATCGTCTATCCAGCAATTTTCTCCATTTTCAGGAGTTAAGGGAGGATGTACCTGGTGGTCTTCAGGGACTTCAGGCTCTGGATTGCGAGGAGGCTCGTTGACGCGTTCTTGCTCTTGTTCTAGAGCGAGTCGCTGCAAGATCCTTGCATATTCTTCAAGATCAGGCATGGGAGCCGGATCTTCTTCTTCATCATCTCTTTGTGGCTCAACATTGTTGATTTCCACTGGAGTAATGAGAGGTGCTGGGTCAGCAGCATTTTCTTGTACAGCCTCTTGGTCTTCTTCATCATCAGACCAGGATCCTTGTGGCTGTAGGGGGTTATACCAGATTACTGGCATAAGATGAGACTCAGGAACCCATTCTTCATCGGAGAGATATTCTCCTATTTCAAGGGACTCCTCCCACTCATCTGTGTAGTTGGATTCGAATCCATCATCGGTGTCGCTGGATTCGTATCCATCAATGGAGAATCCAACTACCGAATTGCAAGAGTATGATGCCTCCTGCATGGCTTCTTTGAATTGAGGTGGCATGAAATCACTGAGAGTGAATTTCCTTACCCCCTTTGAAGTCTCTGGAAGGGATGTTTTTGTTACCTCCAGTGAAGCGGTAGAGGAAGCCTCTGCCTTTTCTTTGACCTCTAGTTTTGGCTGGGTCTTCTCTTGCCGTTTGAGCTTGAGGAGATGTTTCCTAGCCTGCCTTCGCTGTTGAGCTGTAGGCTTTGTTTTCACGACCTCCCAATTTTCATCTTCCAGGAGATCGGGATGTACCCATATCGGTTGTCCGTCTGGTGTCGGGTAAGGAACCAGTCCCTCGGACGCTTGGATTGAGTTTATCACCTTGAAGGAAGTAGTGATCTTCTTCTTCGGTGATTTTGATGTTTGTCCACATGTCACCATATTGACGGAGGCAGACCCATAGTTTTTGTCAAAGGTGATGACTCCGTTTTTCCACATCTCATTTATTTTCTCTCTCACAACGAAGCATTGATTGAGAGGATGCGAGATCATCTGGTGGTATGGACAGTACCGAGGATCGTTGGTTTTGCCAACATCACCCGGTCTTTTTGGTTCAGGCAAGGTGAGCTTGCCGTTTGCCACAAGAGGCCCGAAGATTTCATCAACATCTTCATCAAACGGGTATTTCTTCTCTACTCGTTCTTTGAAGGCATCAGAGAGTTCAGGTCTCTTACCAACAGCTTTGTTTTCAGCTTTCTTTGGTGGCTGAGGAGCTGACTTGGTCTGCACATTGAGGACCTCTTTCTTCTTTGGTTTTGAGGTCGTAATGGCGGTTGGCTCTTTTCTTGATGATTTCTGACTGTTGAGGTCTTTAATCACCGTTTCAGCTTCCATGGAAGCTTCTAGGAGTTCTCCCAGGTTTTTTGATTTGTTGTCCGATGATCATGGAGCGGATTCTGGCTCTCATGTTGTTTCGGCAGATGTCGACTAGCGACGCTTGTGGCAATACATCAGAGCATTTGTATGCCATTGCTTTCCACTTGTGAATGAAGTCATATGTTGATTCATTCTCCCCCTGTTTTAGGCTGCACAGCTGAGCCATAGTAGCGGGATGATCTTCACCTTTGAAGTGAGTCAGGAAGCGTGTCTCTAGCATGGCCCAGTTTTGGATTGAGTCCTCCGGCAGAGTGGAGTACCAATCGAAGGCCGTACCTTTTAGGGTACTTGCAAAGAGGCGGATCTTGAGTGCATCTTGATCCGCGATAGCTCCCGTCAGGATCTTGAAGTGGATGACGTGCTGTCTGGCTGATCCTTTCCCCGTATATGTTTGGAGAGTAGGATGCTTGAATTTGGTGGGGAACGGGACCGAGTCCATCCATAAGGGATATGGTGGCTTGATCCCATGCTCCTTGAGTATATCCTCTTCTTTTGCTTTGGCGAGGATACCGTCTACGTCCTTTTTGGTAAGGGCGCGTGACTCATTTTCTTCTCCATTTACCTCGTCGTTTTGATGATTCGGAGGAGGTTCATTGTTCGCCTGATTTTGGAAGGCGAGGAGAAGGTTTTCCATCAGAGTTTCAATCCTCTGCTGGCCCTGTTCCAACTGCTGGATGCGGGTGATCGCATCTTCTGGAGGTGGATTGCGGGGTGGTGGCTCAGAATTTGTAGCCAAGACATTCATCCTTCGTGATTCGAATGAAGAAACTGTCCTGGTGACTGAGCTGGGGCTCATTCTTTTTGAAGAAGAGCTTGAGGAAGGATCACTCTGCTGTCCTTTGCTTGAAGGAGCAGGGGATTCTTCTGAATGTCTTCTTGTCCTGGAGACGCTGCGGGTCATCGGACGTCGGACATGGATTTTTGTTGCTGATTTTTGGCCCCTTCTGGTTTTTCCAACCATATGGACGGCAGCAACTTGGTTGGGTCTTTCTTTTTCGACCCATTTGGGAGAGACTTGAAGTGTGGGAGGCTGGGTCCTTTGCTTCTCTAGTCTCTTTTGTCGGTATGACGCGCGGCGGCGTATACGACGAGCAATTTGAGCTTCGGTCAGCTCTGACTGGGCTTTGACGATGAAGGATGTGCTCCCTCGGGCGCAACAGCCGAGCCTGTCTTCTTTGTAGCTGGGCAAGGACAGGATGCGAACCCTGTCCTTCGCCTGTTGCAGCGAAGCTTTGAATTTTTGAAGTTCGGCCCCTGTAGAGATGAAGGGTCGAACTGCAGGTTTGTAGGCCTTAGCAGGTGCTTGTAGAGGCCTTGTGATGCATGACTTGATTTTGGGCTTGTAGGAACAAGCCGTCTCATGCTGGGATGACTTGGAAGTCGAGTCGGAGATGGGTCTCTCCTCTTTCATGTAGGCAAGAGGATAGAACTGGTTCTCCTTGAGTGGGGCCAGGAATGCTGGCTTAGTGGATGTCTGGGACCTTCTCTGTTTTGGTGAAGGTCTTGGGGACCAAGTCTTGGGGTAGACCTGGTTGTTTGCAGGTCGAGGCTTCGTGGGGCTGCCACGGGCTTCGGGCCTTCTGGTGCTCGCTTTTGGTGTCACGGTAGTGACACGTTGAGAGGCGAGTTTCTGCTTCTTGGAGGGAGCAGTTTGTTCCTCAGGAAGTGGGAATGGTCCCAGCGTCCCAAAGACGATAGTCCGGGGAGTCGAGGTCGACCCGGAGTTCAGAGAATTGCCGAGGGAGTTGACGCTTCGGCAGCTGATGGGGCGCTTGTAGGTGCGCGTGGTTTGCTTCTGTTGAAGCATGAGTTGGTGCTTGTTTTCATCGAAAGTAATGGTTAGTGAAGCTGCCATTGTTAGTTTTCAAAAATTTCTGAAACAAGACCATATCCATTAGTAATCACAAGAATATAATGATCATAAATGGGAAGTTCTATGGTCTCGTCTTTTCAAATTGCTCGAGGTAGATGACCCAAGCAATATGAGGAAGGCAAAATGCCATAGAAGGTACAATTGTTCTGATCGCAGGTATGGTAAGCCCAGAATGAGCATCCCAGTGACTGCTAGAAGCAATTGTGAACTTAAATTCGACTTATCGAGAATCAGAGCTTGCTCGAGGTAAGAAGAATATAAAGTTGGAGTTACAGATGTGCCGGTCGCAACACAGTAGACCCTGAAAGGGCGTACTAGTACCGCTAGACACAAATGTTGGAGACCGCATCCATGAGATGAGATTCTCTGTTTTTAAAAGGTCAAGATTGGATTCATCAAAGAGAGCAGATGGTATTTCGATCTAAACACGGGCTCAGCGATTTCCGCGAGCGCCAGTGCTCAGAAAGAAATGAACCATAATTTCTCGGATCTGAATCTAAAGATGACGAGTTTTTTTTTTTTTTTGAAAAGTCAATATCGGGTTCATCAAAGAGAGAAAAGGCACTCCAATCTGAACACGGGCTCAACGATTTCCGCGAGCGCCAGTGCTCAGAAAGGAGAAGACCAAGATTTCTCCAATCTAAACGCAAAATGACGGAAGTTTTTTTTTTTTTTGAAGATTTTGAAGAATTTTTTTTTTTTAAATCTTTTTATTATTATTATTCTTTTTTTTATTTTTTATTTTTATTTTTAAGATTTTTTTTTTTGAAAAATTTTATTATTTTATTATTTTTTATTTTAAAATTTTTATTTTTTTAAAAAAAAATTATTTTTTTTTAATTTATTTAAAAGACGAGAGAGTACACATAGGCCTCCTAACCCGGTCTTATGAAATCTTGATTGATAGAATTGCCCCCAGGTAAGGGTAGGATTACTTAATGAACCCGTTTGGAGGACCCTTGCCTAGAACAGTCAAGCTGTCTCCACACTCTGGACAAGGCTTTTCTTTGAATCAACCATGATCAAAGAACACAGTTGGTTTAACCTTAGTGGTCTATGTCTTTTTTTTATTATTATTATTTTTTTTAATGAACTCATCGAAGAGAAACGATGGCCCAAAACCTTAGTCGAACAGGCTCAACATTTCTGCAAGCGCGATGAACGATAGGAACGGATCAAGGTTTCTCAATTTTGAATCCAAATTGAGAAATCTAAATTTTTTTTTTATATATTTTTTATATATATATATTTTTTTAGATCTTTAATGAACTCATCGAAGAGAAACAATGGCCCAACCCCCGATCCGAACACGGTCTCAGCGATTTCCGTGAGCGCCAGTGCCCAGAAGGGAGAGGATCAAAGTTTCTCAATTTTGAATCCAAACTGAAAAATCTGATTTTTTTTTGTTTTTGTTTTTTTTTTTTTTTTTTGAAAAGAGAAAGAGTGGAAATAAATTCAAAGAATTAGAAATTTCCAAACAAAAAATCTCATCTCATTTTTTTTTATGCGGAATTCAACATAGGCCACCAATTATAAAGTAGCCAAGGAATCGAGAAAAGAAATATAAGCATAGAGCAAAATATATGATATGCAAATATTTCATTTCTAGCATCGTGTTCCCAAATAAACGGGTCCCACCGGGTGGAGCCAGCTTGATGGACCGCACTCCAATGCTCGGTTCCTACCGAGGTCGGCGGACGTGGGAGTCCGTTTGGTTCCGACCCTTTCGTAACCAGGGGGCAGGGGCGTGCATCAACATTTCTTTTTTTTGTGTGGGTGTGCCAGATTTTCTATTTTTACTTGGAATTACAAGTGGTGATCCGGAGATCAACCTTCGCAAGTAAAAAGGAAATCAACTTCTTTCAAGTTTTCCATTGCACATATATTTAAGAAAAGAGACATTTTTCTTGGTTTGCCGTGAAAGGCGATTTTTTTGGCATTTATAGCCGATTTTGGCGTTTATAGCCGATTTTTGGCGTTTATAGCCGTTTTTGGCGTTTATAGCCGATTTACAATCCTTATCAATAATGAAAGACAAGAATTGTGATTTTTGTCTCTTTTGAAAAAATACAAACTACAATGAAAAGCAAGAAAAGGAGGATCTAACTTCTCAGGAGATTGTGGGGGACCCGTTTAGATTGACGGTCGCAAGCCATATGTGGGCTTCGCCATCATCCATGCAGATGAGAACAGAGGATGCTATTGATTCGCTTGGCTTGGCTATAACCTCAGGTTTTTAGAGGACAAAGACCAAAAGGAGGTCCTATGTCCAATAAAAAGCCGAGTAGACGGGCTGAAAAGCCACATCTAAGCCATTGGAGGCAGGAGGAGAAGGCAAGGACCTTGGGGGGGGGGTACCCCCCAAGGGACTTTTGTCACCTTGTTGCGGTGGCCGGTGTAGAACTTCCGCAGAGTTTTCTCTCTTTTTCCTTTCTCTGGATTTCTGTGCTTCTGTCTTTCTGTGTGTTTGTGCTTTTTTCTGATGATCTGTGTTTTTCTTCTTGGAGAGCTCTCCTATTTATAGGCTTTTAGGTGGCCATTTAGGAGGGTTTATGAGCTTTGATTGTCATAAAGCTACATAAAGGGAGGAGTTACAGAATTGAATTCTTTATTTTGTAACTCCTTTTTCTTGGCTTCTGATTGGCCGGAGGAGATTGAGGGCATTTAATCGCCTTTAATCGCCATGATGGGAGGAGTTTCATGGGTTAAATGCCATGAATCTCTTGACTTGTAACTCCCGAATGCTTGCTTCTGATTGGGCCGTCCAAAGAAATGGATTAATGACTGTAATAAAGCTAGTCAATTAATCGCATTAAGTGGTCGTCGAGCAGCTGAAGAGTCGCGGGCCGTGCCACGTCTTTTGGGATTCTTCTGTCGATGATCATCGATGGATCTTCATGTAGATCGACATCAGATGACCATGTAATTTCAGGTGTTTGTTGCCAACAGCGGGTCGGTGCCATCTGTCCTGTCGATTTCTCGATCGGTCGGGTAGAAAGCACACTTTTTTTTGGTTGACCGGGTGGCGATCAATATTGTTTTCGATACTCTTGATGATTGACCCGTGTTTTGGACGGATGTCAGAGGACTTGGTGTCTCAAAAGCATGAATTTTGGAAAGTACCAGAGGCTGGGCTCTTCGAATCGCGAAAAATCGGCGAAAACCGGGGTTTCCGGGGCCTTCCCGGCGACCCCGGGCTCCAAAGTCGCCGGCGACCCTGGCCCAGGGTCGCAGGGGTCTGCGACCCTGGGGGGGTTTTCCCCCCTTTGTGTCCCGTTTTGTGTCCGGTTTTGCTGTTTTTCGATTCTTTTTCCTTCTGTATTTTTCCTTGACATTTTGACCATTTATTGGACTGGTTTCTTTGTAGGAAACCTGATGAGAATCCTTGCATTTTATTTTGCAAAGTTTCCAATTTCCTGAGAAAGCCGAAGACTTTGTCGCGTAGAGCTGCCGATTTTCCGTCAGAAGCTGAAACTGGGTCAAACGATGTCGGAATGACCTGAAATTTGGTGTGAAGCCTCCTGAGCAATAAATAAGACCAACCATAGGCTTCTGTTTGAGTTTTGAAGCCGTTTGGGGTCCTATGACCAGTAGACTTGCTTTTTGTCGCGATGAAGATGTCGCGGTTTGATGTGCGGTCAACCGATGTCCGATTGACTTGAAATTTGACAGGGAACCTATTGGAGTCATTTTAAGATGATCCATAGGCTCTGTCTTGGAAACCATGGTCCCGGAGAGCTTTGCCGCCGAGAGGCCTGATTTGGCTTCTGAGCGTCAAACTATGGTCAAATGTTGTGGAAATGACCTGAAATTTGACGTGTAGCCCTTTATAAGCATTTTGAAGCCGTCCATGTGCTCTATCTGATGAGTAATGGCCTCGGTGGTTCTCGCCGCCGAGAGGCTTGATTTAGCTGTTCGAGGGTTGATGTAGGGTCAAACGTTGTCGGTTTGACTCGGAACTTGACGTGGAGCCTTTTGGAAGTATTTTGAGACCATCCATCGGCCCTGATCGAAGATTTGGTGTCTCCGATGCTTTTGCCGCCGAGAGCTCCTTTTCGGCTGTCGGAGAAGCGAAGTTAGGCCAAATGATTTTGAAATGGCCCGAAACTTCTTGTGTACTCCTCTTTTGGTTATCTGGAAGAATCTTGCAGTTTTTGTTTGATTCTGACAAGATTTGATTTTTGGAAGCAGCATTGCCTGTTTATGGCAGGTTGCGACTTCATGTAGCTCTTTGGATCTTGAAGAGGCAAAGTGACATTTTTGGTGTCAACAATATAATGGGCCATGAGACCCTCTTCTTTGCAAAAAATCAGCCACAGCCGTGGTTTCTATCATCTGCATATGGGCACCAAAAGTTTAATGGTCAACAGTCCATTCAGATCGGTACACAATCGATCCAACGGTTTAGTAAATTCGGATTTGATCAAAAGTTGATGGACATGTGCAATTTAGGGTCGTCGTGTGTTTGGTCCATTTGGATGAACAAAGGATGGGCCCCAGAAGCGTTAGCTTACGAAATCTTATCCTAAGCTTAAACTTAGGAGAGCCTGGCCCATATATATATGAGTTACGCTACGTACAAAACTTTGTTTTAGCCAATCAAAGTGTGACACGTGTCATCAATGATACACATATCCGATTCTCTCTCCTAAATATTCTCCTACAAAGGTGGATCTCTTAAAATACTAACAAATCATTGGCTATTAGATAGGGGCATAAACTCCCCTTTTGAGATATGGGAGTTTTAGAGAATTTCAATATATATATAGGGAGATGCTCCTATGAGAGATGCTCTCACCATACTATGACAGATAAGGTGGGGGCCCTCACATCCATATCCAATGCCAACAACTTAAATGTGAGGGTCCCCACCTTATCTCTCATAATAAGGTGAGAGATGCTCTCACAGGAGCACCTCCCATATATATATTAAAGTAATAGGGAGCCCTGCTTTGGAGAGTGCTATGACAGCACTCTCAATTTTTTAGTTTTGAATAAATCGATGATTCCTAAAATAAAATAAATATTCCTCTCATATCTCACATTATTATCAAATCTTAATCACATTTCCTATTTTGAATGGACTGACCCTTATCTCTTTCAAAGATCTCCAAGAGAGAAAGTTGGTTACACTAAAATCATGCCCAAGATTACTATCTAGGAATTTTCAACGCAAATCAAAAATCAAAACTTTGGTCTAACTAAATTCCTAAAATCTCTATATTCTCATGTCAAATTACATCTATATTTAGGGTTTGTTTGGAAAGTCTTATATGATCGGAATCGATCTGTTCAAAATAGTTCTGTTTGAAATAGTTATGTTCCAAATAGACCATTTTACAAACCGACCATTTGGTAAGACATGCAGTAATATCTAATCCAATTAGATATATTTCCAAAAACACGCTTGACAAACATACAAATAAGAGCCTATTATGAGGGCGAAGAAGAGGACATTGGATTCCCGCGGAGGAAGAAGAGGAGATTTACAGGGGTCTAATCTGATCTTCATCCCAGATTGGAACCCCAGCAAATCTCTTCTTCTTCCTCCATGGGAATCCTCATATTAACAAAACAATCATATCTCCAAACCGATGTAGCATTTTCTCTTCATTTGGTCGTCCCCATTGGGTTGGGTTTAGGGAAGAGAGGGGGAGGAAGGTGACATAATTTTTTTTTCACATGCTGAGGATTGATATTGAACCTCCTTTCATTTCACAAAAGAAAATGAATTGACCAATTCCGTGCAACCACAACTAAAAGGGCCTTTTTGGTACAGTTTTTGTGGTAAAATCCTCTTGCTTTTATGTTTCTTACTTAGCCAAATAAACTAAATGCCACGGCTTTCCTAGAAAATCAGAAACTTTGCCCTTTGATCTGCATGGCTTCTCATCAAGTTTTCTATATGGAAATCATGCCAAACATTGTACAAGAAAATCCAAGAAAATTGTCAAAGAGTAAAAAACCAGAAAAAAGGCCGAAAAGGTGACCAATAAGTGCATGACCGCTGGTGACCCTGGAAATTCAGGTCTCTGAATTTTCGCCGAAAACCCAGCTTTGGGTCCCTTTTCGTCTTTCGAGCTGTTTGGCCTCTGTGAATTTCCAAAAATCTGATTTTCGGCACATGAAATCAGTCAATCTTCGACAACGTCATGGATTCTCCATCGAAACCATAGGTTCACCACCGGACCCTTCAAAATCACCAACCGACCGACCAAGAAGGCACATTTTCTGCCCGACCAATCGAGAAATTGACAGGACAAATGGTATCGGTCCACTGGTAGCAATTAATGTTTGAAATTACATGATCATCCGACAACAATCGGCATGAAAAATCCATCGGCGACCAAGGCTCCCTACGCCACTGGTAGAATTCCAAAAGACACCATGGCTACCAAAAGCCAATAAAAGGAGGCCATTTCCACCATTCCAGGGGACGATGTGTTCTGCATGACGTGAAAATCCTAAAAGAACTCTACAACGTTGCTACGAAACTCCAACGACGATCTTTCCTCCGTTGGAGAAGCTCTGCAGCGACCACCACTGCAAGGTGACCAAAGTCCCTTAGGGGGGGGGGCACCCCCCAATGCTCTCTCCTTCTGTCTCCATGGCTTAGACGCTGCTTTTCAGCCCATCTACTTAGATTTTTATTGGATATTGGACATCCTCTTGGTCCTTATTCTTTAAAAATCTGATGTTCAAGCCAAGCCAAGAGAATCAAAAGCATCCTCTTTTATCATCTAAAGGATGACGGCAAAGCCCAAACATGACTTGTGACCGTCAATCTAAACGAGTCCCCGCAATCTCCTGTGAAGTTAGATCTCCCGTTCTTCCTTTTCATTGCATTTGTACTTTTTTAAACAGACATAAAAATCACAACTTTTGTCTTTTCTTTTTATAAGAACTGTAAATCGCCTTTCACGATAAAAACATCACCTTTCACGACAAACAAATGAAAATCGCCTTTCACGACATCCAAATTCAAATCATGTCTCTTTTCTTTTCTACTTATGAAGGTGGGTCCACAGACCACCGCTTGTTATTTCTAAGTAGAGTAGAGATTTTGGCATACCCGTACAAAGAAAGTTGATGTTCACTTTGTCAATGGTCACAAAAGAGTTCGACCCCATGGATTCTCACATCTGCTGACAACGGTAGTCGCGCAAACGAATAAGCGAGCTGATCAAGCTGGCACACCCGGTGAGACCCGTTCATTTGATAACATGGTGCTTAGAAAAGAAACATTCGTATATCATATTTTGCTCTATGTTTGTGCTTCTATTATGAATTCATTGGCTCCTTTCTAGTTGGTGGCCTATGTCTGTGTTTGCATCTAAAAAAAACATGAGAAGGGATTTATAGGAATTTCTAATTCTACCTTTGAGTTTAATTCCACCCTTTTCTTTTTTTCAAAAAAAAAAATCAAATTTCTCACTTTTGGATTCAAATTTGAGAAATTTTGGTTTCTTTCCTCTTCGGATAAAAGATTGCGGAAAAGGTGAACTTGCATCCGAATCGGGGTGGGGAGGTCATTTACTCTCTTTGATAGGTCCATTGGTGATCTTTCAAAAAAAAAACCTTTTAAAAATCTAATTTCTCACTTTTGGATTCAGATTTGAGAAATTGTGTTTCTTTCCCTTTTAGATAAAATCTCACAGAAATATTTAAGTTTGTGTTCGGATTGAAATACCATTTACTCTTTTTGATGGGTCCATTAGTGATCTTTCAAAACAAAATACAAATAAGAAAAAAAAAATCAAAACAAAAATCTGATATTTCACTTTTGGATTCAGATTCGAGAAATTCTAGTTCTTTCCCGTTCGAATAAAAGCTCGCGGAAATGTTTGACTTTGCGTTCGGATTGGAATACAATTTTCTCTCTTTGATGAATTTAATCTTAACATTTCAAAAAAAATCCCTTCTGTCACTTTTGGCTTCGCATTCAAGAAATTCGGATTCTTTCCCTTTCGGATAAAAGCTCGCAAAAATGTTTAAGTTTACGTTTGGATTGAAATACCATTTTCTCTCTTTGATGAATTCAATATTGACCTTTCAAAAAAATCCCTTTCGTCACTTTTGGAATCGCATTTGAGAAATTCTGGTTCTTTCCCTTTCGGATAAAAGCTCGCAGAAATGTTTGAGTTTGCGTTCGGATTGGAATACCATTTGGTTTATTTGATGAATTCAATCTTGACCTTTCAAAAAAATCCCTTATTGTGTCCATTCCATGGATACGATTTTCAACATTTGTGCCTAGCGGTGTTAGTACGCCCTTTCGGGTCTACTGTATTCACGACCGATACACTTGCTTCCTCCAACATTTGTGCCAAGCGGTGCTAGTACGCCCTTCGGGTGTACTGTATTCGCGACATACACATTTGCACCTCTAACCTTATAACCTTATATTCGTCTTATCTCGAGTGAGCTTTGCTCCTCTGTAATTTGAATTAAGGCTTACAATTGCTTCTAGCAGTTATTGGAATGCTCATTCTGAGCTTACCATAACTGCAACCAGAACAATTGTACCTTTTATGGCTTTCTGCCTTCTTCATCTTGCTTAAGTTGGACTATGTCCTCTAGGGGTGTAACGGTTCGGTTAACCGGTCATTTTGGGGAAACCGTTAACCGAACGTAACCGCGGTTTTTTGTCTTTAAAAACCATAATCGTAACTGTGTCCACAAAAACCATGAAAAACCGAACCACGGTTAACCGTATTAGATGGTTCGGTTACGGTTAATAACTGTGGAAAAATCTAACAGCCCTACTAGTGACCAAATGATACATGAGGAGGCTGGGAAAAGGGGCCTGATTTTATTCAAGTATCATTTTTTCGTGCAGAAATTTTTAAATGATGTTTCTACTCCGTGGAAAATTGCTTCCACTGGTGGACATGATGCAGAAGTTTGTGGTCAGAGCTGCCTTTTTCCTATACTGTGAAAATGAAAACCCAACATGACATGGAATTCCAGTGTTGCACATATATGTCTTACGAGTAACAATTAGTAAAGTAATATTAGGTAGACTATATGGTTGTTAACTCAGTGAGTTTCATTCAGCTCCAACACAAAAATCAAACTATTCATATTCATTCTCTATAAGACTGTAACCCCTCTTCTCTTTCTTATACATGGTGCATCAAATGATTTGTGAGGTTCTACTTCTACATCAAAATGAATGTCATGCGAATACTTCTCATGTGCTGAAATGATTAACTTGTAATTTGTAAAGGTACATTACATAGGTAAATGTAAATAGGGCACAAAAGAAAGCGAGAGAAACCCACATTTTAAAAAAATTAGGTGGGTTGCATCACCATCAGGTTAAAGGTAAAACCCATATAATAACTGGGTTAGATATGGAATGGACCCTTTATTTTGAGAGAATCTTAATCTCAAAACAACCAGTTTAGACTCAACCTAAATCACTTGCCATCTGTTTGCAAGTCATTGATTAGGGTCAACCTCAATGGTCGTGCTTCCCAAATCATCAGAGTGGACCTCACTTCTCATGAATCTAGAACATCAAATTCATTTCTCATGAACCAGCAATTACAAGAATCAAACAAAAATTCCTAGAAAAATCCAACTCCTACATTCCAAAACCAGAAAGAAGATTCGCTATCGCATTCAATTAAATCAATTCCAAGTCACGGAAACTCAAATCACAAGTTCCTACACCTTAGATAGAAAGAAAAAAAAAAGGCAAAAAGCGGCCACATGCTCTGAAGTGTGCTGTAAAGTGTGAAGTCCTGCCAACAAAAAATAAGCGCTTCTGAGTTCTAAGCACCAACAACAAGATAACCATCCAACAGAGACTGTGGAAATGGAAACTTTGCAGGAATGTGTTCCCAGCGCCCCAAATCTATGCGATACATCATCAACTCGAGTGGTGAAAGTGTCTCCAAATACAACCGAGAATCACAAAACGCCATCTTTGACAAACAGATCATAGCAGATCGGAGTCATTACACGGATCAGAGCAGATCCAAAATCTCAAAACCAAAATCATCAGCCTTTTAGCCTTTCTTAAACAAAATATACAAAAAAAAACCCTATAATCATGATAAGAACATAAACAAACCTGGATCTGGCGAATGAGGCTAGAGAGAGAGAGAGTAGCGAGAGAGAGGGAGGCGTCTTCTTCTTCTTCTTAGTTCGTGTCTTCATGGCTTTGTGCGGCTGGCTGGGTTGGGAGTCAAGAGAGAGAGAGAGGCGAGAAGGGGCTAGGAGTCGAGAGAAAGGCGAGAAACAGAGAGGGGCTGGGAGTTGAGAGCTAATGAGTAATGAGCTAGGGTTTGTTTTGTTTGCATAAATTTTCATACAGCCTCTTATTTTTTTCCTTTATTTATATAACGGTACGGTTAACTGTGTGCGGTTAACCGAACTGTAAAATACGGTTTGGTTTGGTTAACCACAGTGAATTTTTATGGAGTTGGACTCTATCCTTGTCATGGCCCTGGACCGAGTCCGAGCCGGCCAAGTCCCTAATCCAGAGCCGTGGCGTGGTGGGCTAGAAAATTTTGCCCGCTTGCGCTATTTCCCACAGGTTTCCATGGTGAGGATTCCAATTGCGATCCATCATGATATGAGAATCAAATTCACAATGTACATAAATGCGCAGAAGCAATGTAGCAAACACTTAATCAAATAGAACGCATAAAAAGACAATCAAGCCTTGTATCAAAAGGAGAAACATTCATAAGCAAACCTCAAAGCTAGGTTTAAGTTTAACACATCACAAAAGTTGGTTAAAGTTATACAATTCCCAAAAATATAGCCAACAAAGACTAAAGTACTAAGTTTTTCGAAAGATAGTGATGGTCAACCCCCAAAATGTGATACGAGTCTCATAACCCAACCCGATGTCTAGAGGACATCGTCGGACTGCCACTGACGTCCAACCGGCAGCTCTATCGCCTCCTCCGCTCGCTCCGCCTCGTGGGCAACAGGGTTAAGATCTAGCACCAAACAAAGAGTATCAGACACGACTGTCTGGCAAGCAAATAAAGTAGATGATAGAATGACAAGTGTTTGTAAAAACATTATAGAATCATTATAATACATTTGAAAGTCTAAACATAAGTATCAATGAAGTAAAGAAACAATTACTAAAACATTGACAATTTTTAAAGAATATGACAAACCGAATAAAACAAAGGCAATCCATAGTTAGTTATATTATCCTATTACCGAAGTAAGAGGAGTACTCAATCGATAACTGTAACCGTTGCCATATAAAATGGCCAGAACAATCAATAACTGTCGCCATATAAAATGGGCGGAACACTTAATAACCATTGCCATGGCCGGAGCAATCAATTAATAAGGTCCAAACTGCAGTTGGCAATATATTTGAGGATCCCAAGTCGGGTGATCAACCCGACTAGGTGACCCAAGCTTAGTGGTGCCAATCAAAATTTGAATCGATATAAATCAAATCATTATAATATATTTCAAAATCGATAAGAAGACTACTCTGATCAAAGCACAATGATCAAATACGGAGCAATCAAAATGAGTAGCCTTACCGATATTTTTCAAACGTAGTGAACCACTCAAATCTATTTCAAATCGATTTATAAGAAAGGCGTATAAATCTCCTAACTCGGAATGAGGAAAAGTGAAGTGGTTGATTGGTTTACATAGGTCGTCTCATTATACACTTTCTTAGTGTCGATCTGTGAACGAAGGAGTTGATGCCTCTGAAGATCTCCGACATTTGAGAGCATAAAGTGTGCATCAAGGCTTGTAGTAATCCCCAGCACCCCCCCCCCCTTTATTTCCACTACACCATGTGTTTTGTTTTCCAAATCCTCTTTCCCTAGCATCCAGGGCCTTCAGGAGGGGTCTACACATCCAAAAATGGACAAACAATGTGCAGGAAAACACCCTGGGGCAGAGCCCAGATCTGCTCGAGCGAGGGAACCTCCGCTCAAGCGGAGCCTTCCAGAAGCTTGTTCGCTCAAGCGGACCCAGGCTCGCTCGAGCGGACAGAGCTTCTGCCAACTCCTGCACCAGACAGGGCCTGGCTCGCTCGAGTGGCCATAGGCCCGCTCAAGCGAGCTGTGGTACTGCCTGCTGCTCGATTACAGTAGATTTTATGCTCTTCGTCATGCATCCAAGTCCCTTCTTTTCCTTCATTCACTTCCTCCATCCTTCATACATAAACTGAGCACCCATTAGCTCTATCCAACTCCATTCAACCCCCAATATCTCAATCATTTAAATCACTTAATCAATTTCAGCAAAACATGGCTTAACCACCAAAGAAAGTGGAAATGTAAATCAATAACTTACAAGCAACAGTTAATGAGGCAGATCCATGTTGTTAAAAGAAATAACATAAAGGAATACAAACATAAGCCTTAATTTTAACATTTCCAAACCACACCATTCATAATCCAAAATAACCAATTGAAAGGACCGTAGTTACTAGCTAAGAAATTTAGGAAGAAACTGAATTTTTGACATGCATTCTCAAATCATGTTATTCACTTGCCTCATGTCCAAAAGGGGTCCTAAACCACTCCAAAAACTCCTCTATCACAGCAGCCTCCAATCTACACAAAAACCCCCAAGAAAACACCACTCAAAAACTCAACATTATGGAAAGACAAAAAGGGTTTCTCCATAGAAAACCTTGCATGTATGCATTAAAAATTCTAAAGGACCACATAAAACCAATATTAAAAGAAGGAAGCCATTGCCAACCTTGAAGAGCTCTAACAATGGAGATAGGTCTCAAAGAGAAAGTAGTCCCAGCTGAAAGCTCTTGAAAATGGTTTTGTCAGACACTCTATATGTACCGTCTTTACGACGGAATTTAATTTCAGTTTCTAGTTTGGTGAATAAAAGTTATTCTATTACTTTTGGTACTGAAGTTGTCATAAAGAGGAACGGTACTTTTATTTGTTCTGGCAAGGTAATCAATGGACTTTATCTGTTAACTCCCACAATGTATGAGATACATGATACCGAAACAATTAATAGACCATCATTAAAGAGCAAATCACCTTCATCTAATCCAACAAAACTTTGGCACCTGAGGCTAGGTCATATAAACCTAAACAGGATTGACAGGCTAGTGAAAGATGGTATCTTGCCTTCATTGGTGGTAGAACAAATGCCTGTCTGTGAGTCCTGTTTGGAAGGCAAAATGACCAAAAGACCTTTTTCATCTAAGGGCAATAGGGCCAAAGATTTATTGGAATTAGTGCATACTGATGTGTGTGGACCCATAAACGTTAGAGCCAGAGGAGGATATGAGTACTTCATCACTTTCACCGATGATTACTCAAGATATGGATACATATACCTTATGCACCGCAAGTCCGAGGCTTTTGAAAAGTTCAAAGAGTTTCGAGCGGAAGCGGAAAAGCAATTAGGTAAAAGTATCAAGACTCTTCGATCAGATCGAGGAGGAGAATATCTTTCTGCTGACTTTATGGGATACTTATCAGAGAATGAGATTCTATCCCAGTTGTCTGCTCCTGGTATGCCTCAACAGAATGGAGTAGCGGAAAGAAGGAACAGAACTCTTTTAGATATGATCATGTCTATGATAAGTTTCTCAGGATTACCTATATTCTTTTGGGGACATGCCTTGGACACTGCTATGTAATACTAAACCACGTACCATCTAAGTCTGTACCCAAGACTCCCCGGGAGTTGTGGTCTGGACGAAAGCCTAGTCTACAACATTTACACATTTGGGGTTGTCCAGCACACGTACTGAAGGTTAAGACGGATAAGTTGAAAACTGAGGTCGGAAGTATGCACTTTTATAGGATATCCCAAAGGAACTAAAGGTTGGTTATTTTATAATCCCAGAGAGCAAAAGGTGCTTGTCAGCACCAATGCGGTTTTCCTGGAGGAAGATTATATGAATGACCGGAAATCTTTAGAAAAGGTTATCTTGGAAGAAATTCAAGAGCAATCAATTCCAAAGCCAAATATAACCGAACTTCAAGAGAATCAGCCCTCTCCTGACCCAGTAGTTACACCAGTGCCTCGTCGTAGTGGGAGAACTATCAGACCCCCTATGAGGTTCTCACTCTTAGGAGAGTCTTACGAGGCAATCCCGGAAGAGAAAGAACAAGATCCCTGTAACTATGATGAAGCAATCAATGACATAGACTTGGGACGTTGGCAGGAAGCTATGAAAGCTGAGATGGAGTCGATGTACTCTAATCAGGTCTGGACACTTGTGGACTTGCCTGCCAATATTAAACCTATTGGGTGCAAGTGGGTCTACAAGAGAAAGAGAGGACAGAATGGAAGAGTGGAGACCTTTAAGGCCAGGCTTGTTGCGAAAGGTTATACTCAGAAAGAAGGCATCGATTATGAGGAAACCTTCTCGCCGGTAGTCATGCTCAAGTCCATCCGGATACTCTTATCCATTGCAGCTCATCTTGATTACGATATTTGGCAAATGGATGTCAAGACAGCGTTTCTCAACGGCCATCTTGAGGAAGACATCTATATGATGCAACCAGACGGTTTTGTAGCTAAAAACCAAGCGCAAAGAGTTTGCAAATTGCAGAAGTCCATTTATGGACTGAAGCAGGCATCCCGGAGTTGGAACATCCGTTTTGACGAGGCAATCAAGTCATTTGGTTTTTGTTAAAATCTGGATGAGTCATGTGTGTACATGAAAACTGAAGGAGGCAGGGTAGTTTTTCTGGTATTATATGTCGATGACATCCTACTCCTAGGGAGTGACATAGGACTATTGTCAACAGTGAAAATTTGGTTGGCTAAGACTTTTGATATGAAGGACTTGGGAGAAGCAAGCTACATCCTAGGGATTAAACTCCATCGAGACCGGAAAAATAGGATGATAGGCTTATCCCAAGCTGCATACATAGATAAGGTACTGGTACGGTTTGCTATGCAAGATTCCAAGAAAGGTATCACACCTTTCAAGCATGGAATGAACCTTTCCAAGGATCAGTGCCCAAGACACCTGAGGAAAAGGAGCAAATGAGAGCAATAGCATACGCTTCGGCTGTGGGCAGCCTCATGTATGCTATGCGATGTACTAGACCGGATATCTGTCACACAGTGGGCCTAGTCAACAGATATCAGTCTAACCCAGGGCCTGTTCATTGGACTGCTGTAAAATGTAATCTCAAATACTTGAGAAGGACTAGAGATTACATGTTGATTTATAGCAGTGATGAGTCGATTCCAGTCGGATACACGGACTCTGACTTTATGTCAGATAAGGATTCCAAGAAATCAACTTCTGGATATGTGTTTATGCTTGGTGGGAGATCTATCAGCTGGAGGAGTATTAAACAGGAATGTACCGCTGATTCCACCTCAGAGGCTGAATATGTAGCCGCTTGTGAAGCAGCTAAAGAAGCAGTATGGCTCAAAAGGTTCCTTCTGGAACTTGGAGTGGTACTTTTGGCGGGACAGCCGCTCACAGTCTACTGTGACAGCAGCGGGGTAGTCGCACAGTCCAAGGAACCCAGGAGCCATAAGAGCCAAAAGCATGTACAGAGGAAGTATCACTTGGTCAGAGAGATTGTGCAGAGAGGTGATATGGCTATCACTAAGATAGCCTCTGCAGACAATCTGGCAGATCCCTTTACTAAGCCTTTGACCACCAAAGTCTTTGAGCAGCATGTAGACGGGATGGGCATGAGATGCCACCCAGACTGGCATTGAGTCCAAGTGGGAGATTGTTAGTTTTATGGTCTCAATACCAGCATATGATGTAATAAATTGATTCATTTCTTTATTAATCAATATATTCATGCTTTCCATTTCATGAGATGAATGGCGTTTAATTATATACTTGCACATAACCAATACGAATGACATAATGGTTCATGAGATGAACCGGAGTCCATAAGTATACTAGATATAATACATGTGTATGGATGAGATCCACATATGGGAGACATGTATAATAAATCTTATGCTTGAATATCTTCACAACCAGTGATGAGACTGGACATCTCATACTGACAAGGTTGCAGCATTTTGATCACTATGAGATAGTGTGATTTGTCTTGATCATCAGAATGAAAGATTCTGGATCATAGTGCTGGTACATTGGATGTATTGAAGGACCATGAGAAGCACCTTATAAACACTGTCTTTATATTAAGGTTCGCTCTCATAATTCCCTAGCAGTAAGCTCTCAATCCTGAGACATTAATGAACTCAAGTTTCTATCTATTCATTTGCTTTGAATCACCAATGAGTGAGGCCAACTGTAGGTCAACACCTCGGTGATTTGGGTACGTGGTAGTAGAGCTATGGGAACATTCAATGGTCAAGATGGAATCTATCTCTAATATCCCCTTGTGCCAATTAATGGATTTAATCATTGGTAAGTGTATACCAATTCTGATTAAAAGTTAATTGGAAAGGTACCATTGATCATTATAATTAATTGGGGCTCAAGGATAATAAGATATGGATCTAGTTTGGAAGACAGGTCTAATTGATCCATGGATATTGATGGAGGGGCCTACTTGTGGTAATAGGGAAGTTTAGGGTCTTCTATGTAATTTCCTAAGACTGGATTTCAATTGCATTTATATAGTGGAATTATTTGCAATTAACTGTGGGCCCAGATTGCACATGAGATGTGGGGTCGCGTGTTTCAGTTGGAGCCAGCTTTCTAAGGAATCCCTAGTGGTCCCCACGCTAGCCCAATCATCAGACGGATACTAATTCTAGTTGAACTCTAAAAGGAAAGTTACTATTTCTATTTGAAGTGAGACTTCTAATAGTGTTAATAGTATGTTTCTAATTATTAATGGAAGTGAGACTTCTATTGTAATTAAGAAAAAGAAGAAAGTTCCTAATTAATTTGGAAGTGAGACTTCTAATTAAATTAGTAAAGAGTAGTTTGCAAAAGCTATAAATAGGGACCAAAGGGGGCTTTGATTGTAAAGCTTGTTGAGAACTACTTTATGTTAATGTTTTTGAATAAGCTTGATGATTTGGATTTCATAATGGAAAAGTAGTTTCTCTTTTTGGTTACTGAATCTTGTTCATACAAGAAAGCCTAGTCCTTCACTATTGTTTGTTTAGGAATCTTTGTGTCAGGCACCACTCAGCTGTTAACGTCCAACACAGCTGGGGCACCACCTGTGGGAGGACTTTTGGCTATCTGCAGTTCGGATATTTTTATATTTTAGATGGATGTACACCATTGGATATCCATTTTGAAAAGAAGTTTGAAGTTTGGTTTTGAAGGGTATCATTTTGTTTGTATGCCGGGTTTTTATCCCGTGCCGTTTGCTTACTCTACCACTGCTCTCATGTTGAGCCATGAGGGTCATGTGAAACTATCTCATGGTGATTAGCACATGTGGACTGTCTATTTGTTAGATATTTTATTAGTCTGTTTATGATTCAAATGCTATGCATTACTTACTTCCGAATGCTATCCATTTCTTATTATCTTGTCTATCGTCTACTCTGATTCGTCCTGCATATCTGTTGATGTTTTATATATATTGCTTGCCGACCTTCATGTCTAATGATGCTACTCATGGTGCATAGGTACCGAGCCTATCTACTACGAGGAAGAAATGACAGAGGAAGTTCAAGCAGATCAGCCTGATGACTCCGTAGAGTATAGTACGGACGGCATTGTCTAGCCGTATCGACCCCGTACATGAGTGCCATCATGTTATATCTGTTTAGTTTCACCTTTTGGTTCTTTTATCATTTTAATTAGGCCTAGGTTTTTGGTGTGGCCTAATGTGTAACTAATATTTTGTTAGCAGTCTCAAACATTGAACTTTAGTTATGATATTCGGTATTCGCTCTAAACTATACAGTCTTGAGATACCATTTGCAATTATAAAGCTTCCGTTATTTGTTATTTATATTTGAGGAAATGTTTACACCTCACAGCGGTCTTTGATCCAGTTGGGACACGATTGGGGCCAAGTTACATTTGATTAATGTTGGAAAAGTTTTAATTGGCCCCAATTTCACGCTTAACCCCGGATTACATTATGGGGGCGTGACAAGTTGGTATCAGAGCATTATTGGTTTCTAGATTTAAAAATAAGTAGAAACTAAGATGTGTGAGGATTGATTTTCTTTTGGGTATCTTAGCTCTTGTAGATTGTATAGTTTGTATGCTAGATTGAGTCCCATAGGACTAATGTCTCTTATGTTTCAGAATGGCTGCTTGTAATCTGCGCTCTAACAATGGTAACCTCGAGAATAGTAATGCCAACTCTCAGGATAGTGGCTCCATTGAGGGTAGGTTTAACAAGCTAATGCAAGCATTCGTGGCTTCACAAGAAGCCCAGACTCAGAACCAGACCCAATAGAGGGAGACTTGTTAGGTTTTTGTTTATTGCAATTTGATGGATGCATCATTCATTTTATTCATCATTTGAATTCACACACATGCATTGATTTAGAAAATCTTGAAATCTTGTTTTACACATGCATGGTTTTAATTCTTGTAAATCCTATGTTTCAGGCATGTTTTGGTTTTCATCTTGGATGCATTTTATTTGAAAAGGATTTTTACAAATCAAGCTAGCCAATGATTTAAAGTTTCAAATGATTTTTGGCTTTTTATGTTTCATGTTTTTAAGCCGCTTAGAATGATTTAAAACATGATTCCAAGCTTGATTTATTGGCCCAAAAAGTCCCCAAAGAAAAATACTTTAAAATATGCAAAATATGCATTTTTGGGGGAATTGGTCCAGGGGACCCGGTCGACCTGCAGTGTGGCCGGTCGACCGAGCCCATGGCCGGTCGACCGAGCCCACTGCGGGTCGACCGGGAAAGAGCCAACGGCTCTTTTTTCAAACGGTCAGTTTTATGACCGTTGGAGGCCAGGTCGACCGGGGCTTTTATGGGGTCGACCGGGCACTCGCAGAACTCAACTTTTTGAGTATAAAAAGGGGTTCATCCCATGAGAAAAAGGGTGGAACTTTTGAGGAAACTTGGAGCCTTCTTGGAGGTGTTTGAAGAGAAGATAAAGGGGATGAACCAAGGGGATTAAGAAGGTCATTAAGGAAGCTAAAGCTTGGATCATGAAGTTAAATCTCCAAGTAAGCTTTGCTTAATTAAATCATATGTTTCATGCTTGGTTTTAAATCTTTGGTAAATGTTTTTAGCATGATAACTATGATGAAATGAATTCATTACTTCCATTCAATCTTTGATATTAAGTTGTAATGAATTCTTTTCTTTGATTCAAACTTAGTTTAGTTTTAAACTTTGTTAAACATGTTATGGTTAAAACTTTGATTTCTTTATAACATGTTAATTTAACTTGTTTGAATCATCATTGTTGTTTTCAATCTTTTTAAAACCTTTGTTAAATCTTGTTTTTGAAAACAACACTACAAATGCATCACATGTTTAAGCCAAATTAATTTCATACAACTTGTGAGCCTTTATGTTTTAAATCATCAACAAGTTAGTATTTGTTCATGTGATTTGCATTTAAACTTCAATCAATTCTTTCTATGTGCTTTAATCTTTGAATTGCTTTGAGCATATATTCATTGGACTTTACTTTTTAGACTTGATTGAAGTTGTCACACACACACCTCATTAGCATACATCTTTGCACTCATTAGTGTGTTGTGTGAGTTTAGTTTTCACTTTCAAATTAGCCTATTAAAGAGGCATTGTAATTGTGCTTCAATTGTAATCTCTTAGAGTGTTCTTTGGAAGACACTTTCTTTGAGAAATCATTTCTTTGTAAGGTTATTGCTTAGCCATTAAAAGCATATTGATAGGTTGTTGTTTAGCCTAGAAAAACATCATTGTAAGGTTATTGCTAAGCCTTGGAAAGCATACATTGTAAGGTTATTGCTAAGCCTTGGAAAGCATACATTGTAGAGGTTATTGCTTAGCCTTTTGAAAAGCATAATAGTGGAAATCCGGTGGGGTGTGAGGAACACAAGCCGGTAGTGGATGTAGGCACGTTGGCCGAACCACTATAAATATTGTGTTGTGGTGCATGCTCTTGTGATGATTGTATGTATTTAGCTTCCGCATTGTGCTTGTTATCATCACTAGTGACTAGTTAATTGTAAAGAAATTAAAATTGGTCATAGTTAGTCACTATTAGTAGCTCACCCTATTCACCCCCCCTCTAGGGTTAGGATCTTGGACTCCCCAGGACTTTCAATTGGTATCAGAGCCTCGTGCTCTATATTAGGATCAAGTGTTTGGAACTCTTGATTAGGTGTAAAAACCTAGAGTTAGAACCCTAGTTGTGTTTTTCTATGAAAATCATTAGAATGGATTCCACCATGATAGACCTTGTAGATTCTTGTGTAGATTCCTCTAGACCCCTTCTTCTTCCATCTATTGGAGATTCTAACATTAAAATTAATGAATCTAAATCTAAATCAAAAGAAGAAGAATATGATGAAAATGAAGCTTATGAGGAATTGTACACATGGTCCTTAGAGCTTTCTAAGAAAAATAAAAAATTAAAAGAAGAATCTAAAAGGCTAAACCAAGAATTAGTCTCTTCTAAAAATGAACTTAAAGAAAAAGATGAATTAATAAATTGTATAGAATCTAAGTTCATGATCTCTTTACATAATCTATCTAATATTAAAGATGACATAAGAGAATCAAAGTTAGATTGTGATAATCTTAATAAGGAAAATTCTAAACTAAGAGATCAATTACAAAGGCAAGATGATAACATTAACAACCTAGAATCCAAGTTAACCACTTCTATGGAAAATTTATCTAATGCTCAAATTAAGATAAACACTCTAGAACTTGGATCCAATGTTATTAATGAAATTAAATTTGAATTAAAACTTGCCCATGAAGAGCTAAATAAATTTAAGGGAATTGAACAAGAACTAACTAAAGTTAAAAATGAGAATTCAACCCTTAAAGAACAAGTCACTCAACTTGAAACCTACAAACAAAAGTATGAGTGCAAATTTACCCATAGTGAAGAAAAATTTGAAAAGTTGTTTAAATTGGGTAAATCAAAAGGAGATAGGACGGGTCTTGGTTTTGATAGGAATATTTCACATGACCCTAAGTTCACCAACACTTTTGTGAAAGGTGAGTCCTCATTCTCTAGCACTCACACTTTCTTGCCCATAACCAAATGTCATTATTGTGGTAATGAAGGGCATTTCAAATTTGAGTGCAAATTAAGAAGAAGCAATGTGTCTAAACCCATCTTTGAACCAAAGAAAGTAAAATCAAATTCTATGATGGTTAAGACACTAAAAAACAAGGAAGACTCCAAGAAGACTAAACAAGTTAAACCTATTAAAAAGGAGTCTCCTAAGATAGATTCTAAAAATTTTAAACAAGTTAAACCAACTCTAAAAGAATCTATCAATAAAAAGCTTCTCAACCTACCTCCCATATCTCAAATGAAAGAACTTTTGAATAAGGTTGCAAAGTTAAATTTAAAATTCAAAAGTCAAATTAAGGGAGGAGTTAAGAAGAAAAGAAAAATGAATTCATCCCCTAAGAAGAAAAGTCACCAACCTCAAAGACTAATCACCATCCTAAGCCAAATTTAGTTAAATCTAAACATCATGGTGATAAGTCTAAATTGGAAATTTATCAAGTCAAATCTCCAATAGTTGGTAAGACTTTTAAGATGGACCTCAAAGACCAACCCTCCCAAGACCTTAGGTGGATTCCAAAAGTTATTTACATAGTCAAACCTTAAGACCTTGGACCTCATTGACCAACCTAACCTTAATAGTTAAACCTTTTTGTTGGTCATGATTGCATTTGCATTTTATGTTCTTTCTTAGTTACATTTTTTAAAATGCATTTGTTTCTTTATGATCATTTGATTTTGTCTTCATGTACTTCCCTAAGTCACATATCATGGTTTTCAAAATCATTTGATTGTATTTCTCACATGTTAGATTTGCTTTTTATAGTCACATCTTGTTTGCATTTCTACATGTTCAATTGATTATGGGTTCAAAGCTTTCATAGCTAGATCTTTCATAATCGATTGATGTTGCAATATCATTTGTTTGTATATCTTAGTTAGATTATTTTGAAAAACAAATGACTTAAATCAATTTAATTTTTCCATGAATTTTTAAGTTATACTTTCACATGGAAAATTACTTTGAAAAGATCAACTTGTATGTTTTCCAATTAAGTTATATCTTTTAAAATGCAAGTTGAATGGTTTTTTAAATCAAATTGTATGATTCTTTGTAGTGATATTGCTTAGAATACAATTTGATGTTTGATAAGGTGCTTTCTTCATTTTCATATACATTATGCCCATTGTTAGATTTTGTTTATGATTTGAAGATTGCATGAATGGAAATGCTTTAAAACTTTTTGTTGTATTCATCAAAGCATGTTCCATGTTTTCATTTCCTTATGCTTTTGCTTATGTCATCCTTTAATGGAAATGAATGTTGTTATAGGCAATTTGCTTCTTTTAGTTTCATTCCTTTTATATGCAAATGTCTATTAGTTTCTTGTATGGTTGTGATCTTATTTACATTTGTTTTAACCATACTAGAACCCAAATCCATCCTTTATGCTTTCTAGTCATTTTTGTGAAATGGATGGTTATGATGTTTGATTCATGTGTATTTGTCATACTTATACATGTTTCAACCTCATAGTAGTGTTTGATCATATGAACCTCTTTGAAATTCATTTCTTGAATTACATAGTTATATCTCTTGAATGATGGATTTCTTAGATGTTGTATTCATATGGTTGACACTTTGGAAATTGCATATTCTTATAAGTCATATTTTTTCAAAATGCAATTTCTCATGTTCATCACTATGCTCAATAGTTATATCATTAAAGTGATGAATATTCATTTATGTTGCTTGATGGAATCTTGTGTTTGTCACATGCTTGCTCTCAAACATGTTCCATATTCAATTGGTAATCAAATGATATCATTTTCAATTAGTATAACTTCCAATTGATGTTATATATTTGTGATAAACCTTGTGCACATTGGATTAAACTTGATAGTAATATGTCTTTGTTCCATGTCACATTCCATTAGATTCATAAATGGTCATGTTTGCCACCTCTCTTGCTTATTTGGTTAAATCTCGTGACCACCATGTTTATGTGTTAATAATCTTGGTTGGTTAATGATTGAGGTAGGCATCATGGTTATATTATTTGATGCTATGTTTAGTAAACCCCTTATCATCATGGATAGCTCTAACTTGGATTAATCCTTCTAGTTACATTCCTTAAGTCCATTTTAGAGTGATTGAGCTAATAAGTCATACTCTTAAATCTCAATTGATATGGTTCTTATTTCAATTGGTATCCATGATAGATTAACCTATTGACCTTGCTCTTCAACTTTCCTTAAGCTTATAGGTCAATTGGTTTCTCTCCAATTTGGTAATTTGATCATTGAGCCTTATAGTTAATCATTATCAATTGGTATCTAATCCTTCCCTTGAAGTTATCCCTCAATTGGTTAAACCATCTTCTTCTTGCATCTAATAGTTATATTCTTGTCAAAAGTATGACAAAAGAAGATTATGGATTGAGGGGGAGTAAACCTTCTAAGGAAGCATTAGAGATGATCAAATTCACCATTGCTATTCCCTTATAACTTACTCACATGCATAATAGCCTGTTAAGCATTTCATTTTCGATTTCATTTGTTAACAGGTGCTACTAAAGGTATTTTCCTTGTTTCATGTGTGTAGGTACCTTTCTTCAATTGCTACCTTTGCAATTTAATGGCAAAGGGGGAGAAAGGATTAAGGGGGAGAAAATGCTCTAGCTACCCAAAAAGGGAGAAAGATCAAAGGGGGAGAGAGCATTCAATGGCAAAGGGAGAGAAAGACCAAGGAGAGAGAGTGCTTGGTCTAAGGGGGAGAGAAGATAAAAGAAAGTAAGCTTGGGAGCTAAAGAAGTTGCTTGGCCAAAGAAAGGAAGATGAAATGAAAGCTTGAAGGATGATCAAGCTCCAAGCATCAAGAAGAATGAAGAATGAAGCTAGAGCCCAAGCTAAATGAAGAAGCATCCAAAGAGATTTCAAGAATTGTCCAGCCAAGCAGGAGCTGAAGACTGTGTGTGAAGTCTTAGTGTTGAGCAAGGTTTGCCAACATATTGAAGGTTTGCCATCAAATTGCAAAGGGGGAGATTGTTAGGTTTTTGTTTATTGCAATTTGATGGATGCATCATTCATTTTATTCATCATTTGAATTCACACACATGCATTGATTTAGAAAATCTTGAAATCTTGTTTTACACATGCATGGTTTTAATTCTTGTAAATCCTATGTTTCAGGCATGTTTTGGTTTTCATCTTGGATGCATTTTATTTGAAAAGGATTTTTACAAATCAAGCTAGCCAATGATTTAAAGTTTCAAATGATTTTTGGCTTTTTATGTTTCATGTTTTTAAGCCGCTTAGAATGATTTAAAACATGATTCCAAGCTTGATTTATTGGCCCAAAAAGTCCCCAAAGAAAAATACTTTAAAATATGCAAAATATGCATTTTTGGGGGAATTGGTCCAGGGGACCCGGTCGACCTGCAGTGTGGCCGGTCGACCGAGCCCATGGCCGGTCGACCGAGCCCACTGCGGGTCGACCGGGAAAGAGCCAACGGCTCTTTTTTCAAACGGTCAGTTTTATGACCGTTGGAGGCCAGGTCGACCGGGGCTTTTATGGGGTCGACCGGGCACTCGCAGAACTCAACTTTTTGAGTATAAAAAGGGGTTCATCCCATGAGAAAAAGGGTGGAACTTTTGAGGAAACTTGGAGCCTTCTTGGAGGTGTTTGAAGAGAAGATAAAGGGGATGAACCAAGGGGATTAAGAAGGTCATTAAGGAAGCTAAAGCTTGGATCATGAAGTTAAATCTCCAAGTAAGCTTTGCTTAATTAAATCATATGTTTCATGCTTGGTTTTAAATCTTTGGTAAATGTTTTTAGCATGATAACTATGATGAAATGAATTCATTACTTCCATTCAATCTTTGATATTAAGTTGTAATGAATTCTTTTCTTTGATTCAAACTTAGTTTAGTTTTAAACTTTGTTAAACATGTTATGGTTAAAACTTTGATTTCTTTATAACATGTTAATTTAACTTGTTTGAATCATCATTGTTGTTTTCAATCTTTTTAAAACCTTTGTTAAATCTTGTTTTTGAAAACAACACTACAAATGCATCACATGTTTAAGCCAAATTAATTTCATACAACTTGTGAGCCTTTATGTTTTAAATCATCAACAAGTTAGTATTTGTTCATGTGATTTGCATTTAAACTTCAATCAATTCTTTCTATGTGCTTTAATCTTTGAATTGCTTTGAGCATATATTCATTGGACTTTACTTTTTAGACTTGATTGAAGTTGTCACACACACACCTCATTAGCATACATCTTTGCACTCATTAGTGTGTTGTGTGAGTTTAGTTTTCACTTTCAAATTAGCCTATTAAAGAGGCATTGTAATTGTGCTTCAATTGTAATCTCTTAGAGTGTTCTTTGGAAGACACTTTCTTTGAGAAATCATTTCTTTGTAAGGTTATTGCTTAGCCATTAAAAGCATATTGATAGGTTGTTGTTTAGCCTAGAAAAACATCATTGTAAGGTTATTGCTAAGCCTTGGAAAGCATACATTGTAAGGTTATTGCTTAGCCTAGAAAAGCATACATTGTAGAGGTTATTGCTTAGCCTTTTGAAAAGCATAATAGTGGAAATCCGGTGGGGTGTGAGGAACACAAGCCGGTAGTGGATGTAGGCACGTTGGCCGAACCACTATAAATATTGTGTTGTGGTGCATGCTCTTGTGATGATTGTATGTATTTAGCTTCCGCATTGTGCTTGTTATCATCACTAGTGACTAGTTAATTGTAAAGAAATTAAAATTGGTCATAGTTAGTCACTATTAGTAGCTCACCCTATTCACCCCCCCTCTAGGGTTAGGATCTTGGACTCCCCCAAGGACTTTCAAGACTTAGACAAAACAGCAGGAGGATTAGGCTACCTTCCAGGCACAGATGCTTCAGGTCTTGTAGAGGCCAACACTGTCAGCCCAAGTCGTAATGCCAGCTCTGGTTGTGGACCCGAATGACATGTACGATAAGTTTAAGAAGAGAAACGCACCGGTATTTTACGGGAATGAAGATCCCCTCGATGCTGATGAAGATCCCCTCGATGCTGATTCCCCGAATGGAGAAGACTTTTCATGTTTTCAAGTGCACGGGCCAGGAACAGGTACAGTTGTCAGCTTACATGTTCAGGGGCGTAGCGGAGATGTGGTGGACATTGGTAAAGACACCTTATGACACTATCGAGGATGCCACTGCTTGGACATCACTTCAGAAAGAGCTCCATACCAAGTACATTCCACCACACATCCAAGCACGGAAGCTTGCAGAGTTTGAGACTTTAGTTCAGGGAGAGGATACCGTTCAGATTTATGAGCAGAGATTCACTAACCTATCCAGGTTTGCACCGCTTTAGTGAAGACTGAAGAGGATAAGATCATGAGGTTCATTTGGGGTTTAAGACCTGACATTCAAATGGAGGTGACATCTGTCACTCTACCTACATATGAGGAGAATCTTAAGCGTGCATATTAGGCTGAGGAGTCCATTAGGAAGAAGACCCTATATGCACAGTAGTTACAGACTAAGAGTCAGGGTTCAGGACAATTTCAGCAGCAATGTCCACAGCAACCGTACCAGCAGCAACGTCCACAGTAGCAATACCAGCAGCAGGCCAAAAGGCCAAAGATAGGTCAAACAACGGGGGTCCGCTGTGATCATTGTGGCAAGAACCACACTACAGTAGACTGCCATTGGAAGACAGGAGCTTGCTTCGAATGTGGTTGTCAGACCCCGACCCAGGTTTGCTTTGATTAATGTCATTTAAGCCGAGATTAGATCTTAAGTACGATTAGATGACGTTTCGCCTAGATTGTGAGCTCGATAGAGTTTCCATAGCTTTGGGGAATTTTCAAGAGTCGTTAATTTTAGTCGTGGGACCCGTGTGTGTGTTAGGGGAATTATTCTTGATTCTTGATAAATTATGATTTTTAATCCTCCTGATTAATAAAAATGACATTTACAACTTTGATGTTCACTTCATCCATTTTCGAAACACCGAAATCGCAATTTTGAGCAAAAAGGGTAAAACAAGCTTTTTACCTTGAAATCTGTGCATAAATTTCAATGTTTGTAAAATCATGCAAAAATGGTATTTTTGGAAACTAGATATTTCGACGATCGTTTTTCTCTCTTTCGTCGATCTCATCCGGGACACACAAAGTGATGTTTTTAAGCCTTGAAAGTTAGTGACCTGGTGGGGCCCACATCCAACCCAACTTAAAAAGAGAACCCACGTGTATTTCTTCCTTCTTCTTCATCCCGTTTTTCTACTGGAACCGAACCAAGAGAAAGAGCTTCTTCTCTTCTTCACACTCTCTCTCATCTTGCATGTCAAGGAAATCAACCCAAGATGGGATTTTTTATCTCATTTTCCACTTCCTCTCCCATCAAGCTTTCTAGCCATACCATTTGTGAAAGATTTCAGCTGGGTTCATCTTCTCCTTGAAACCTTTCTCCATTGTTAGAGCTTCTAGAGGTAGGCCACGGCTTCTATTTTGATTTTTATAGATCTTTTGGACCATTTAGAAGCTTTCTTTCATGCATGCAAAAGGGTTTCTTGAAGAACCCATTTATTTCAAAACTCTGTGATTTCTCTTAAGATAGTTTCCCATGGATTTGTAGCTTGGAGGTTCAGATAAGAGTGGTGTGTTTGGGAGAGATCTTTGAGTGCACTTTGGACCAAAGGCAAGTAAATGATTGAAATATGAACGTGCATGTTTTGTTTTATGGAATTTTATCTTAGATCCTTGCTTTTGAATCTATTAGTATCTAATCTTGTTTATCTTGAAGTTAGTTTAGTAAATACTTGGTTTGAAGGTTCATATGTTTGGTTCTACTTCACTGAATTTCACTTTGATTTCTGTCTTGACTTTTAGTTTTATCTTGATTGGAACCTTTACGTTTAAATAGTTGGAAAAATTGGTTTTGATTGAAGGGAGTATGATTGGATTTGAAATGAGAAAATTGGAGGTGTTGAGAAAGGAGAAGAGTTTGGAGGAAGAAAGCTTTGAAATAGCTTCAGAAAAATCGTCCTTGTAGTGCTGTCGGTCATTTGTCGGTCAGCTTGTCGACTAACCGACAGCCAACCGACAAGAACCGACGACCTCTCGGTTAGAGTTCCAGAGAGCAACATTTTTTATGGCAAGGTGTCGGCCAACCGACAGGAACCAACGACCTCTCGGTTAGAATTCCAGAGAGCAACATTTTGGAGAAATTTTCGATGGCAAAGTGTCGGTCAACCGACATACCTCTCGGTTAGAATTCCAGAGAGCATTTTTTCTTTGTCTTAGATCTCGGCTGACCCTCAGTCAGTTGTCAGCTAATCGACATGAACCTGTCAGCTAACCAACAGCTAGCCGAGGGCTAACCGAACTTCACCCAAATTTTTACACATGAAGAGACTGAAAGGGTTTTCTATCCCAATCACTTGTGGACCCTTTTTAATCGAAGTATACACCTTGAAATTCTTAATGTTGTTTAAAAATTGGGCATCATCTGAACGGATAATCGACATGGGATTTCAAATTATATGTGGTTTGACGATTACGGTCTCAAGGTATTGATGAAAACTTCTGATTTATGAAACCAAACTCCCATTCTGTGATTTGTATTGATTGAAGAGAAATGTTTTTCCAAAGTTTTTATTATTAAAACCCATTCGGGAATTATTGAATGGATGGTGTTTTTATACACAATGTGTTGGGACTACTATTTTGAAAATAAATCCATGAGGCGAGATCACTACACCAAAATAGGATATTAGTAACGCTCAGGGTTTTTGGTAATGTCACGCCCCGAAACCGGGACCTGCAGCGAACCGATCTCGGGGTGCGAAATTTTGGAATAATTTGAAACTTTTTGTATAGTTCCCAGGATCCGCGTGAATGAGGATAATCACATCCCAACATAATCAGAGTGTATTTTTCGCGGAAGCTAACCAAGGTGTTACGACTCGGGATCCGTGGCCATCGGGTTCCGTGTCGTACGCAACCAATGTCATAAAGCCATCATAAACAGACTGGCATAAATCATAAATCACAACACACTGAGCTGGTAGTAACAAATCTATTATTTCCCATATTCGAATTACAATTAACAAGTGTCTTAATTACAAACCCAAAAGAAAAGGGCTGACAAAGCCATACAACAATATCCAACTAAACAGAAATACTACCCCACATTTGATATACGAACTCTGGTGCCAAACTTGACATCTAGATGATATCAACGGGCAGCCTCTCACGTCAGACCGGCGGTCCCACCGCCTCCTCTGATCAAACACCTACAAACCGAAAAGAGAAGAACTGGCACCAAACAAAAGGGGTCAGACACGACGGTCTGGCAAGCAATTAAACAAATAATATGAACAGAAGGAACATACATAAAACCTGCCGAAATCATCGTAAAATCAAATGAAGAGTCTAAACAATAATGGCGATAAAGCATGCTAAATCAATCGAAAGTCCAAACATAAATATCAAGACGAATAAACGAGCAATCTCTAAAGCATAAATGTCTCGAAAAGATAACCACCTAAGTAAGGCATTTAATAATTAGAAATACATTTAAAAACTGAAGAGTAGAAACAATATGATAAAGGTCGATATCGTAATCATTAAACAAATCAAAGCATAAAAAGCATAACCGACAAGAATCATAAACTAAAGTAATATGCAGATAAAACCTAGGCGACCACAAATAGCTAAATCCTCCTATCACCGAAGTAATAAGAGCAAACAAAGCGTAGCCACTAAACGTGGTACCAAACAAAGGATCAGAACCGTAGCCATAAAAATGGGACCGGCAAATCAAAAGTATCAGAACCGTAGCCATACAAATGGGACCGGCAGATAATTACCGTTGCCATGGTCGGTACAAACAGAATCCAAGCTGCAGCTGGCAAACAAAATAAAGACCCCAAGCCGGATGATCAGTCCGACAAGGTGACCTAAGCCTAGTGGTGCCTTTAGTTTTCAAAACTCGAACGGATACAAATCTAACAGAGTACTAATCCCTTTGGCTCAGGGGCTCGCACCACATAGCTCTGGCCCCGTCTTGCCTCGGGGTTTGTTTTCAAAATACCAATCTTAACAAATAATGGTCTCATCGAAGAAATCCCGAATGTGCCAAACATACTCCAAATCTCTTTTCAAATCGAATCGGAGAAAACATACGAATAACTCGGGTAAACCGTTCAAATACGCATCAAGGTGATTTGTATAAAATCATACGGTCAATCCTTTCGAACGTGGAAAGCCACATGATTTTATAACAAATCATCGATGCTATTTGAATTAGTTCACCCAAGAATGCAAATACGAAATACAAATACAAATACATGATCTGACTTGAAATGGAATGGATAGTGGAGAATGACCTAATGACCTACCAAGGAACCATCTCAATGCACATTTAACCTTTAAACATTAATTAATAAAAAGTGCGTTTGATGCCAATGAAAATCCATAATATTTAAATGATAAAGTGCGCATTAAGACCCGAACGGTTCCCGGGTAATTTCACATACACTCATTCTCACATCATTCCCATTTCACAAATTTCCGAGTACCAAAGGTAATGTCAAAACCCTCGAAAACAGGCCCATAGCTGGCCTTAAACCAAGTCCAAATAACCTACTCATTTAGCCCAAAATAACCCCTTTAAACAAGGCCTAAACCATTATTAAAACAGTCCCAAGCACTAAGCTTGATTGGCCCACAAAACACATTTCAAAAACAGCCCAAAGTTAAACATTGATTGGCCCACAAAACACATTTCAAAAACCACCCAAAACTGAACTTGAATTGCCCACAAAACAAGCTTTAAAACAGTCCACAACTGATCTTAAAAACGACCCAAAAACTGATTTGAATCAGGCCCACAAACTGACTTTTAAACAGCCCAAAAACTAATTTTAATCAAGCCCAAAAACTGATTTTAATCAAGCCCAAAAACTGATTTTAATCAAGCCCAAAAACTAATTTTAATCAAGCCCAAAAACTGGCCCACAAAATCCTCAAAACAGGCCCAGACCCGAGCCCAGACTGAGCTGGGCTCGCTCGAGCGGACCCAGGCCCGCTCGAGCGGACCCAGACAGAAGCTGGGTCGCTCGAGCGACCCAGTGGGTCGCTCGAGCGGACCCAGACAGTGCCTGGTCCGCTCGAGCGACCCAGTGGGTCGCTCGAGCGGACTGGGCCTGCCCAGTCCGGCCCGAGAGCAGAAAACTTCCATTCTTTGCATTTTTTTCTCATTTTTTCTTGATTCTTTTGCTTCCTTTTCTTTCATACAAATTTCATAGATTCTTTGGGCCCTTTCCTTAACCTTCCAAACTCATCAATCACCATTCCCAACCATTCTAATTAGCCCAAACACAAAACTTTTTAAATCAAAGTTTTTCTCCCATACTTAGAACACAACACCATTGATACAAAGAAACCAATTTATCAAGTAGCTAAAATGAAACCAAACTCCCAACACATCATAAGAAAATAGCACAAATGGAAATCAATATACATTAGTTCATCCATTCAATGTGAATCCATAAATCATAAAAGAGTTAGAACAAAATGAAGAAAAAGCCATGACATGAAATCAATTAAGACACATCATCATATTAGTTGTAGAATTCACTTGCCTTGAGTCAAGAGAAGATGAAGACACTCTAAGAAAGTCCTCTAATGGCCTCAAGCTTCACAAATCATAAAATCCCCAAATAGCTCATGGAAAACCCTAAAAATCCAATCCATTGTAAACCTCCATGAAAACCCATTGCATGTATGACAAAACCCTTCAAAATGGTTTGAAAAACAAGAATCTCATGAAAGGAAAGACATTGCAAACCTTGAGGAGTCCTAACAAAGAAGAGAGGCTTGGATGGAGGGCTTCTCCTAGCTCAAATATCTCAAAAATGGTGTCTAGGGGAAGCTTGAGAGATGGGGAAGAAGAAGGGGAGCTCAAATCTCCATTTAGCATCAAGGGAGGAGGGATACATGAGGAGAGAGAGAAAGGGCTGGGAGAGAAAACCCTAGCCCAGAAAAGTTGCTGGGATCGAATGAAGAGAAGAAGAGAGGGGTTCCCCTCTTATAGAATGGGTCTTGTGGGCCCCGGTCTTCATCAAGCTAAAAGTGGTATAAGCGGGCCCCGGATGAAAACGACGAAGAAGACAAAAACGATCGGCGAAATATCTAGTTTCCGAAAAGTGCATTTTCCCCAATTTCTGAAATTTTCGAAATTCATGGACAGATTTAGTGAAAATGTCATTTTTGCCCTTTTTCCTCGAAAAACGTGATTTCTGAGTTTCAAATCAAGGTGGTCAAAACATGGAAGTTGTTAAACTTCATAAAATGAGTCAAAATACACCAAATCCAGAAATTTTAGAAATCCGAAGTAATTTCCCATAAAAATACAAATTCTAAGGACCGGGTCAAACTAAAGTCAACGGTCTTCAAAATCTCCAAGGCAAGGAAAAATCCGGTCAAACTCAAATACGCGGTCAAACTAAATCAAATCTCGCTTAAAAAGCTAAACCACGATTAAAACAATGCTAAACAAAAGGGTTGGGGTCGGGATCTTACATCCTCCCCCCCTTAGAATCCATTTGGTCCTCCAAATGGCTTAAACCAAGTCGAAATCGAAAACCCAAAAAGACGAACGAAAACACTGACAACCTATGCTAGACCTTGGTGACTGAGACAACCTCTGACCAAACCTGACGTTGAGATGCACGGTCTACCACATTCTGATTCGGTTGAAGGCTTCACACTGTTCCACATATCTGTTCGGAAACAAACTTCTCTGACCAAACTGGTGCCCAACAATTCATCCAATCATCCTTGGTGCCATCTGTCGTTTTCGCACTGAATCATTCCTTTTCCTTATCTCGTCAGTGAATGTCGGTCCAAGAAATTGCAAATTCCTGCCTCTTTCTATCACTTCGGAAATCTGTGCCTTAAGTCCTACAAACTGTACACGGTGCTCCTGACGCTTGCCTCTTCGGATCTCATTCTTCAAGTCTTCTACCATCGACATCTGAAACTTTCAATCCCTGTCTTGAATGATGTTGATCCTCTCGTAGATCCAACTTTACCTCCAACTGAACTTAGCACACCACTTGACATCCATCAACTCTTCAATTTTCACACTTCCAACTCCAACCATAAGCCAACACCACTCACTCCAGTCGATGCAAAAACAAATCTTACAATTTGAAACATGTTGACTAAAATAATTACTTAGCTAATTTCTATCATTTTAAACGTAGTAAAAATTGAACTTCCAAATCATCAAATAAAGCTTAATAAATGAGGTTTTCCAAAGTTTTGAACATGAAACAACATTATTCATTTTGAAATTCATATTTTCACAACCCAACAAATCCTTGAAATACTCAACAATTTCGAATTAGGATCTTCAAAAATAAATCAAGTTCATATAGTATGACTATACATTAAACTTTGTCGAAATCTGAGTGTTAATTAAACACTAAATCTTATTGAAAACTAACTCATTTGTTTATAAAAAATCTTGCGAAAATCTAAATAAAGTTGAGCGTTAAAACAAATGTTGGAAATCTACATAAAATCTAAACACAAAGACCTTTAAGAAATTTCATTTTACTTAGCCAAAGAAAACAACTCAATGAAATAGAAATTTCACACTATTCTTTGAGAAAGAAACACAATTTTGAGTTACATGCTTTTAAAGACCAATCTTGAAAACAAGATCATGTGACTCATGAAAAGAGTATATAACATAGTTTATTTCAAAGTAAGCCTTAAAGAAGAAACATAAATCCATTTTTAAACATTACAAGGATAAACCATAGATATCAATGAAAACATATCAAAGATGAAAACATCAAGAAAAATCATTTTAAATAAGAAATGGACATCCACATTACTGAGGTACTCCCTTGCATCTGCACGTTGTCCAATCCAACACCCTATAAGTCGGTAAAGCCCACAAGGTTCCTTCTGCTGCCAAAAATTATCTTGACTACAACTAGCCATCCACTTGGTATTGCCTCTGAAAATTACACTGGCTAAGCTACAAGTTAGAGAAATTCTCAACCAAAACCATCCTTTTGCAGTCCTTCATCTCGGAAAGATAGTCTGAGTTCACCCAAAATCCACATTCACTTACCTTGGTGCATTGCATGACGATCTCCGATTAACTGAAAGGGGATCTTCAACTATTGCTCGAGTTCCACTTTGACTGGCAACTGCACATGTCTTCTCTTACTAACCACAACGGGGTGCTGAAGGCTGAAAGTCTGCTGACGTTCTCCGAAAACAACATACTAACTCCACGAGGTTCTCAGTCTCCGACACAAGCAAAGATAAAAGACACTGAACAAGAGTATGGAGATTTCAAACTCTCCACCACTAAGGAGAAAATTTGGCCGTCCAAATCTCCTAACAACACGAACTAAAAGAAAAGACAAACAAAATCTCCCGAACTGAAAGAAAAGCCGACTCAAATCCAACGAAACAAAGACACGAGAAAACAAATCGACACAATCTAACGAATCCTCACCACACGTCTTAATGTCTCTAGAGTATTTTATTTCCTAGAAACTAACCAGCTCTGATACCAAACCTGTCACGCCCCGAAACCGGGACCTGCAGCGAACCGATCTCGGGGTGCGAAATTTTGGAATAATTTGAAACTTTTTGTATAGTTCCCAAGATCCGCGTGAATGAGGATAATCACATCCCAACATAATCAGAGTGTATTTTTCGCGGAAGCTAACCAAGGTGTTACGACTCGGGATCCGTGGCCATCGGGTTCCGTGTCGTACGCAACCAATGTCATAAAGCCATCATAAACAGACTGGCATAAATCATAAATCACAACACACTGAGCTGGTAGTAACAAATCTATTATTTCCCATATTCGAATTACAATTAACAAGTGTCTTAATTACAAACCCAAAAGAAAAGGGCTGACAAAGCCATACAACAATATCCAACTAAACAGAAATACTACCCCACATTTGATATACGAACTCTGGTGCCAAACTTGACATCTAGATGATATCAACGGGCAGCCTCTCACGTCAGACCGGCGGTCCCACCGCCACCTCTGATCAAACACCTACAAACAGAAAGAGAAGAACTGGCACCAAACAAAAGGGGTCAGACACGACGGTCTGGCAAGCAATTAAACAAATAATATGAACAGAAGGAACATACATAAAACCTGCCGAAATCATCGTAAAATCAAATGAAGAGTCTAAACAATAATGGCGATAAAGCATGCTAAATCAATCGAAAGTCCAAACATAAATATCAAGACGAATAAACGAGCAATCTCTAAAGCATAAATGTCTCGAAAAGATAACCACCTAAGTAAGGCATTTAATAATTAGAAATACATTTAAAAACTGAAGAGTAGAAACAATATGATAAAGGTCGATATCGTAATCATTAAACAAATCAAAGCATAAAAAGCATAACCGATAAGAATCATAAACTAAAGTAATATGCAGATAAAACCTAGGCGACCACAAATAGCTAAATCCTCCTATCACCGAAGTAATAAGAGCAAACAAAGCGTAGCCACTAAACGTGGTACCAAACAAAGGATCAGAACCGTAGCCATAAAAATGGGACCGGCAAATCAAAAGTATCAGAACCGTAGCCATACAAATGGGACCGGGCAGATAATTACCGTTGCCATGGTCGGTACAAACAGAATCCAAGCTGCAGCTGGCAAACAAAATAAAGACCCCAAGCCGGATGATCAGTCCGACAAGGTGACCTAAGCCTAGTGGTGCCTTTAGTTTTCAAAACTCGAACGGATACAAATCTAACAGAGTACTAATCCCTTTGGCTCAGGGGCTCGCACCACATAGCTCTGGCCCCGTCTTGCCTCGGGGTTTGTTTTCAAAATACCAATCTTAACAAATAATGGTCTCATCGAAGAAATCCCGAATGTGCCAAACATACTCCAAATCTCTTTTCAAATCGAATCGGAGAAAACATACGAATAACTCGGGTAAACCGTTCAAATACGCATCAAGGTGATTTGTATAAAATCATACGGTCAATCCTTTCGAACGTGGAAAGCCACATGATTTTATAACAAATCATCGATGCTATTTGAATTAGTTCACCCAAGAATGCAAATACGAAATACAAATACAAATACATGATCTGACTTGAAATGGAATGGATAGTGGAGAATGACCTAATGACCTACCAAGGAACCATCTCAATGCACATTTAACCTTTAAACATTAATTAATAAAAAGTGCGTTTGATGCCAATGAAAATCCATAATATTTAAATGATAAAGTGCGCATTAAGACCCGAACGGTTCCCGGGTAATTTCACATACACTCATTCTCACATCATTCCCATTTCACAAATTTCCGAGTACCAAACGTAATGTCAAAACCCTCGAAAACAGGCCCATAGCTGGCCTTAAACCAAGTCCAAATAACCTACTCATTTAGCCCAAAATAACCCCTTTAAACAAGGCCTAAACCATTATTAAAACAGTCCCAAGCACTAAGCTTGATTGGCCCACAAAACACATTTCAAAAACAGCCCAAAGTTAAACATTGATTGGCCCACAAAACACATTTCAAAAACCACCCAAAACTGAACTTGAATTGCCCACAAAACAAGCTTTAAAACAGTCCACAACTGATCTTAAAAACGACCCAAAAACTGATTTGAATCAGGCCCACAAACTGACTTTTAAACAGCCCAAAAACTAATTTTAATCAAGCCCAAAAACTGATTTTAATCAAGCCCAAAGACTGATTTTAATTAAGCCCACAAACAGATTTTAATCAAGCCCAAAAACTAATTTTAATCAAGCCCAAAAACTGGCCCACAAAATCCTCAAAACAGGCCCAGACCCGAGCCCAGACTGAGCTGGGCTCGCTCGAGCGGACCCAGGCCCGCTCGAGCGGACCCAGGCCCGCTCGAGCGGACCCAGACAGAAGCTGGGTCGCTCGAGCGACCCAGTGGGTCGCTCGAGCGGACCCAGACAGTGCCTGGTCCGCTCGAGCGACCCAGTGGGTCGCTCGAGCGGACTGGGCCTGCCCAGTCCGGCCCGAGTGCAGAAAACTTCCATTCTTTGCATTTTTTTCTCATTTTTTCTTGATTCTTTTGCTTCCTTTTCTTTCATACAAATTTCATAGATTCTTTGGGCCCTTTCCTTAACCTTCCAAACTCATCAATCACCATTCCCAACCATTCTAATTAGCCCAAACACAAAACTTTTTAAATCAAAGTTTTTCTCCCATACTTAGAACACAACACCATTGATACAAAGAAACCAATTTATCAAGTAGCTAAAATGAAACCAAACTCCCAACACATCATAAGAAAATAGCACAAATGGAAATCAATATACATTAGTTCATCCATTCAATGTGAATCCATAAATCATAAAAGAGTTAGAACAAAATGAAGAAAAAGCCATGACATGAAATCAATTAAGACACATCATCATATTAGTTGTAGAATTCACTTGCCTTGAGTCAAGAGAAGATGAAGACACTCTAAGAAAGTCCTCTAATGGCCTCAAGCTTCACAAATCATAAAATCCCCAAATAGCTCATGGAAAACCCTAAAAATCCAATCCATTGTAAACCTCCATGAAAACCCATTGCATGTATGACAAAACCCTTCAAAATGGTTTGAAAAACAAGAATCTCATGAAAGGAAAGACATTGCAAACCTTGAGGAGTCCTAACAAAGAAGAGAGGCTTGGATGGAGGGCTTCTCCTAGCTCAAATATCTCAAAAATGGTGTCTAGGGGAAGCTTGAGAGATGGGGAAGAAGAAGGGGAGCTCAAATCTCCATTTAGCATCAAGGGAGGAGGGATACATGAGGAGAGAGAGAAAGGGCTGGGAGAGAAAACCCTAGCCCAGAAAAGTTGCTGGGATCGAATGAAGAGAAGAAGAGAGGGGTTCCCCTCTTATAGAATGGGTCTTGTGGGCCCCGGTCTTCATCAAGCTAAAAGTGGTATAAGCGGGCCCCGGATGAAAACGACGAAGAAGACAAAAACGATCGGCGAAATATCTAGTTTCCGAAAAGTGCATTTTCCCCAATTTCTGAAATTTTCGAAATTCATGGACAGATTTAGTGAAAATGTCATTTTTTGCCCTTTTTTCCTCGAAAAACGTGATTTCTGAGTTTCAAATCAAGGTGGTCAAAACATGGAAGTTGTTAAACTTCATAAAATGAGTCAAAATACACCAAATCCAGAAATTTTAGAAATCCGAAGTAATTTCCCATAAAAATACAAATTCTAAGGACCGGGTCAAACTAAAGTCAACGGTCTTCAAAATCTCCAAGGCAAGGAAAAATCCGGTCAAACTCAAATACGCGGTCAAACTAAATCAAATCTCGCTTAAAAAGCTAAACCACGATTAAAACAATGCTAAACAAAAGGGTTGGGGTCGGGATCTTACAGGTAAGTAACGGTTTTTAAGTGTAACTAGTTTCCTAACGTTTTATGGGCGTTAGCATTGGTTTTAAAGTGTTACTTAATTTAATAATTATTTTGCTACACCATTAAGCGTTAAGAAAGCTTAAGAAAGCGTTACTGTGATGAAATGGCGCACGAAAATAATTTTCGTTGAACTCGTTCCCACCATTTTTTTCTTCTCTCCCGCGATCTGCACTCCCTCATTTCCCTCCCTCATTTCCCTCCCTCATTCATTTCTTTCTTTCCCGCCTCTCATCTCCTCTCCTCTCCTCTCATCGCCATCGCCAACCTCATCTCCAGAGCCCATCTCCTCTCATCCCTTTCTATCTCTCCCTCCCTCTCCAGACCTCTCCCAGGCGCACGACCAGAACCCATCTCCTCTCATCGCCAGCACTGTCAAGCTCACGAAGGAGCCCCAGCAGAGCCTTCATCTTCCTTCTCCGCCGCCGGACGCCTCCCCTGCGCCAGGTAAAATCCTCCCTTTCTTCTATGTTCTCTCTCTCTCCCTCGTTCCCCAACTCTCTGTTTCATCACCACAAATAGGACAACTTGCTTCTCCTTCTTCTTCTTCTCGTATAATATTTTGCTTCAGAGCATCATACGATAAACCCTAAACCCTAAACACTAGTTGTATTCCGATATTGAGAATCACCCGCGACATTTATAGACTAGAATTACTGTAATCTCTTGATTTGGAGGACGCCCAAACGTTCTGTGATGTAAACAACGTTTGATTAGATCTGGAAATTTCAATTTGGGGTCTTAGTTGATTTTAAGGAAATGGTTTACTGCAATATCTCTTATAGTAGGCAATTGGGTGTCCTCTAATCTTCTCCAAAATCACTGAGGAAGGGGGCTGATGAAGTTGCTAATGGGTCTGTCTGGAGAGATCCTGGCAATGGTGAAGGAACGCCTGCTGGAAAAGACCAGAAGATGCTGCAGGAGGTTCCAACTTCAGCAGCACCATTCTCAGAAAGGCTTCTGTGGTCAAAGAGCCAGTCCTTCATGAAACTTGTGGAAGGAATGGAGTCAAGAAATTGATTCCAAAAGTTTCGGTTGCAGACTGGACTGATGAACAGCTGCTTGAGCTATTTCCCGAAGATGAATGACAATGTACTTTGTTTGTCGTTCATTCAACTTGAATTTTCATATTTCATTCTGATTCTCTGATTTTGTACAGCATCTGCCACTCAGTTTAATGGGTGTTAAGTGGTGATTCTCAGAGAAAAACATGAAAGCTGACATTGTGAAGATTGAGAATTTTTCTTGATATAGGTACAAAAGTAAATCTGTTATAGTCAAAAGATGAGATAAAACATTTGATATCCAAAATTATTGAGTTGATAACCCAATTACAGCAATTGTTGAGAGCATCCACCACCTCCTTGGCATCCAACAAAATACAGAATTTTAGTGTTCATAAGAGCAAAGAAGACCGCCCTTGCTTCGTCCTACTTGGAGGAAAAGGCCTTTGACCTTGGCATGATTTGCATGCACAATAAACCCTTTTTGATTTCACAAGAAAACCATAGGAGGCTTTTACAATAAATCCTTTTGTTTTTTCTAAGATGGGCTACTGGTTAGGAGTTCAACTTGACGACCCATGGATTGATCCCTCGGGGCACGTGATACTGTTGTGCCGACACCACACAACCATGACTGTGTTGGCGGAGAGACTTTTATTCAATCTAGAATTATGTTTCACCAAAAATGAACTAGTCAAGATGGTGATCAACATAAATATTACAAGGCCCAAAACTCAGATTTCAGATACACAGATCTATTGTCATTGGATGATCGACCCATTATTTCCAATTCAAAATTTAAGGTAACGGCCACTAGCCTGTAGGTTGTTAGACCAAATTGGAACATTATTTAAAAAACTCAACTCCTTGACTCGGTTTCGAAGGTCATACTCATCTCATGAGGGAAATATAGGAATGGCCTCTTGGTAAAGCATATCTCCTTCCCATCCCCTCTCATCAAGGATAGGTTTGAACCTCCTTTCTTTTGGCAAGTGAATATGTATTTATTTTTATGAATATGAATGTGTTTTTATGGAACTGTAGCTTTGAAATGATTTCATTATTGTTTTAGATTTAATTGTCAAATGGTTTTGATTTATGGAAATTCTTATGAGGTTTTCAATGGCGATGGTCCTTTGGAGCCTTCTTTAGATGGTTTAGAATAATGCAGGGCTCAAGTATTTCACAATTCTTTTAGTAATACACATCACTTTAGGTGTTGTGTCTCATAAGAGTTTTGTCCATTTGAAATAGGTGAATCATGCTTAGGAAATAGACAAGCAGGTTTACTGAAAACAATTTCCCTCCTATAATATTAATGATTCCAATTTCGTAACATGCAAATTATATCACAATCTTAGGTATTACAAGGTTCTAATATCTGATTTCTCTTGTTTTCATTTATTTATTTATTTAGTTTCCAAGAGTGCTCTTGACTGTATACAGACAGGATCAATGTAATTTGGATAGAGAAATGTAATGATTTATGAAAGCTTTTGTTGCCCTAGGTTTGTGCAAGGGATGTGACCATGAGTCTATACTTTGGATCTTGACATGAGTCTACTATTATTTGGATGTAGAAAATGTAATGATTTATGAAAGCTTTTGTTGGTCTATGTTTGTGCTTGACATTTATATTATTATTAGATTAGCCATGGTTATTTACTTCGTGGCTTTCCAAAGTAATGATTAGTAATGATTTATGAAAGCTTTTTGTGGCTTTTTGTGACATTTATATTTATGATCTATGTTACTTACTACAAGGTAAGACTTTATGAAACATATTTTGAAGGAAACTTTAAGTTTACATTGTCTAATAGTCCGCAGTTAATTATTGGTTTGCATGTTTTGTTACATAATGAAGTTCGGTTAATTTGCTTTGATTTACATAATATAGAACCACGGGGCCCAATTGACTTTTGTTCTGTATCAATTGTACACTTTAATTTTCTTTACTTTTATTTGAATGAGGAATGAGAATGGAATGGAAGTTGTGGTAAGAGATGAAGCCCTAGCCATCTACCAGATCTGTTACAGTTATGAGAAACGGAATTGGAAAATGCGGTTTCTTGGAAAGTTGCTGGTTATGCACTCTGTTCGCTCTACTCCATAAAACATTAGTAAGCTATGATTCCTTGTTATAAGTGGTTACTGTTCGGGTGTCTTTATGTGGTTTTGATGTTTTAAGACTTTTTTTATAGGTTGTGTGATGTGATGTAGTTTGGACTATTACTACTAGTATAATAAACTTAAAATTGCCATACAAATTGGTTACTTATAGGGACTGAATTAATCCAAGAGTTGGTCTCACAATGAGTCCTCCTAGTTTGTGGATTAGGACCTTTTTTTGTGGCCTTAAAACAGGATGTTCCAGAAGTTATGCAAAATCCTACATGGAATATTTTACTTTTGTGCTTCCTCTCATCGGGAATTCTACTTTTTCTGTCAATATGTTTTATCTTGATTCATTTTAAAGGAAACTTTTAAAGACATTGACTGTTACAATTACTTATTTGTGTTTACTTGATGTGTTACCGACAGAATGTCTCAGCCGATTCTAAAAGAATGGATGAATGAAACAGATAGACTTGGGAGTGTGTACAGGCAGGGGGTTTCGGATTTTATTCTATTTGCTAGTGGCAGAGACCAAACATCGACCACGTGCCCTTGCCCTTGTAAAAAATGCCGAAATGGTAAAAGGTTTGCATATGATATAGTTAGAAAACATTTGATTCTATACGGTATAGAATCAACATATCGTGTATGGGCTTTACATGGCGAGAACCCATATAAGGATCGAATGGTAAACCAAGTTGAAAAGGAAAATAGTGAGGCAGAAGGACTAGGGATGGAGAATTTTGTTGATGTTGCTTATGGCGTGCATGAAGAGTTAGCAGATGATTTGAATGAAGGTGATGGAAGTCAGGCTGAAGATGTTGAACACCCTATTGTTCTAGAGCCTGATTTGGGTAAAAGGTACCATGAATATAAGAAAAAAGCAGAAGAAAAATTATATCCTTCATGTGAGGCTCCTGTAACAACTCTTTCTGCAATTGTAGACCTTCATAACTTGAAGAAGCAGTATAAATGGTCGGGAAATAGTGTGACTGCACTTTTGTCTCTGTTAAAAACATGGTTGCCAGACGGAAACACTTTGCCTTCTAAGTATCCTGTAATGAAGGCAATGTTAAAAGATCTGGGAATGAAAGCTGAGTGTATAAATGCCTGCGAAAATAACTGTATGTTGTATTGGAAGACCAAAGCTGATTTAACGGTGTGTAGTCAATGTCAAACACCTAGATACAAAGTGAAGGAGGGGAAAATGGGGAAGAAAGAAACAAAAGAGGCGAGAAAAGTATTGAGACATTTTCCATTGATCCCAAGACTCAAAAGGCTGTACACAATACCATGGATAGCGCGTGAAATGACATGGCATGATAGAGCTACACCTTCTTGGAATTATATGCGGCATCCAATTGATTCGCTTCAGTGGAAGACATGTAAAGATGATTGGCCAGTTTTTTCTAAGGAAGGGCGTAATGTCTGGCTTGGAATTGCAACTGATGGATTCAATCCACGTGGAGTTCAATCCACTGGTTACAGTTGCTGACCTGTTTACTTGGTGCCTTTTAATCTCCCACCGTCTTTGTGCATGAAATCTGAGTTCCATATGATGTCATTGTTAATACCTGGGCCGAAAGCGCCGAGTCAAAACATCGATGTATTCCTTCAACCGCTAGTTGAGGAGTTACAACAGTTATGGGAAGAAGGGGTTGCAGCTTATGACATGCACAAAAGAGAGCATTTTACCTTAAGGGCAATGTTGGTGTGGGGCATTCATGATTTTCCGGCATATGGCAACTTATCAGGCTGCGTAACACATGGTTACAAAGCTTGTCCTATTTGTGGTGATGAAACTCCGTCTATGCACCTTGGGAATGCGAGGAAGATCGTCTACACAAATTACCGCATGTTTCTTAAATCTGATCACCCGTTTAGGCAAGGCAAATACTTAGGGCTGAAGACAAAGGAGTTAAAACCCCCTCCAACAAGGTTAAAGGGAGAAGTGATTGAGAAAAAAGCTAAGCCGTGTCCACTATGTACCTGGTAAAGTCTTAAAAGGTACCAAACGGAGTACTGATAATGTGGATGTGGTTGATAATGGAGATGATGAAGATGATGAAGATGATGAAGTTACTGAGGCATGGTATAAAAGGTCTATTCTTTTTGATTTGAAATACTGGCCGAAACATACAATTCGACATGTTATTGATGTGATGCACACTGAAAAGAATGTCGCAGAACACCTATTAAATGCAATTTTGGACAAGAAAGGAACAAAGGATACAGTACAGGCGCGAGAGGATTTAAGGAAAATGGGGATTCATAGTGGCCAGTGGATGCAAACAGACCCAATTACTGGGAGATCTGTAAAACCAAAGGCCCCATTTGTCTTGAATAAAGATGAGAAGTTAGAGTTCTGCAAAATTTTGAAAGACTTGAAGCTTCCTTCAGGGTTTTCCTCGAACCTAAAAAACATTGTCACTTTGAGTCCTCCTGGTTTGCTTACAATGAAATCACATGACTATCATGTGATTATGTGTTATTTGCTCCCGGTTTTGCTTCAACACGCTTATCCAAAACACCGTGACTTGCGAAGAGCTATTCACCAGATTAGTTTATTCTTTAACCTCCTTTGTTCGAAAGTCGTCATCAGACATGAAATTCAGGCTGCAAAATACATGGTTGCAGAGGCATTGTGTGTGTTGGAAAAATATTTTCCAACATCTTTTTTTGATATCAGCATCCACCTCATGGTTCATTTGGCTGATGAAGGGTTAATTTGTGGACCTGTTTATCCCATATGGATGTTTCCGTTTGAACGGTATGTATAATTTCCTTTATTTTTTATTTGATTTTTAGCTGCAACTATGACGAAACAACGAAGTCCATTTTTTTATTTTTTTATTTAATAGGGCAATGAAGGAGTGCAAAAATATTCCTAGCAATAAACGATATGTCGAAGGCTCCATTGCAGAGTCCTATATTGTTTCTGAATCCGTTAGGTATGCTATGGAGTACATGCCAAATTCACGAGATGGAAACCACAAAGCTACCCGTGAGGCATTTCTAGATGAAGATGGCGAGTATAGTGATGAGGGGCCAATACTTGAGGGTAAAATTGTGACCCTAGGCAAGGAACAATGGATACAAATACGTAGATGGGTCCTTTTTCGACTAGACGTTGAAAAGCTTGATGAACATACAGGTTTTATTTTTGACACATTTGGCTTAAAAACTTACTACTCTAGAAGTTGTAAATACTTGTGTCAAACTGTATGAACAATTTGCAGTGAGTATCGTGCCATGCAAGAAACTACTCGTGGTAAAAGAAAGGGAATACCAAAGACAGAAGTGGAGATACAGACTGAGTTCATTGCCTGGTTATATGACAAGGTATTGTTATATATATTATGCTTAATATGAATTTAAATCTAGTTGGTGATATCTTTCTAAATGGTGGTTTTTGTCATTTCACAGTTGTTGGCTGCAAAAGACACGGACTGTGACTTATGGCGATTTGTTGTGGGACCATTATTCAAAGCCAAAACATATAAAAAGTACCGTGTTAATGGTTTTTGTGTTCTCTACTAGGTCGCATGACGAACAGTTGCCACACAAGACAGTGGTGTTTGTATGAATGCAATCACTGCATTTACATCAAGTAGGAAGGATAAGAATCCCATTAATGCATCAACCAATTGGGTATGGGGTTATTGAAGAGATAATAGAGTTGGACTATACAACCTTTTCGTCATGTTGTCTTTTACTGCAATTGGGTGAGGGTGGAGGACAAGACCAATGGTTGTAAACTTTGTCCAGATTCTAATTTGGTGATGGTTAATCTCAATAGGCTGAAGAGTATCAATAATTCTTTTGATGAGCCGGTGATTCTTGCATCTGAGGCTAGTCAAGTATTTTACCTCGAAGGATTTGAGAAATCCTAATTGGTGGGTAGTCATACATTCGCCTAGGCGATTGACAAGTGAAGTGGATGATCTAGAAGCACCAACTGTCTTCCAATCTATTCTCGACGACCAACCTAGTTTGGAGTCGTTGATGCAAAGTCTAACCTGATTGTAATAGTTGCACACTTTTAATAATTGGTGAGACGTACTTTTACATGCAAAATTTCTCATTTTCTACATTTACATATAGATATTCCTTTTCAGTTTGCTTTAGTTATAAGTTTTTGTATGTAATAGTTTATACTAACAATCCTTTGTCAAATACTAGGCTATTTTACAATGGCATCAGGTCAATCACGCCTTATTGCTTCCCAACCTTCAAGTTCAAGCGCCACTATCCATCTCATAATTCAACTTCGGGGAGCCTCAACAGGAACCATTAGTAAGTTACCTATAGAGTTCAATGTGGACGGCATTGCCGTGGGTCCTAACCATGCCAAATGGAATTCTCGTGTTGGTTATTACGTTCGAGCTCGTATTCCAATTCATTACAAGGACTGGAGGAAAATAGATGGAAGCTTTAAAAATGATGTTTGGAATGAATTAATGGTAAGGTTTACATGTGCATTTGATGTTTTGGATACACATATCCGACATTTGCTTACGACTAATCTTTTTTCCTGAATATCTAATCTTTTTTACTTGTTGTATGTAGCAAGAATTTGAGCCTAATGTTCCCCAATCAGCGGCACGCCAAGCAGTAGAAAAGGACTTTCCTCAAAAGTTCAGATCAGCAAAGTATGCCTTACGGAAAGAGATTTTGAGAAAGTGCGGGGGTGTGGAAGAAGCTATTGCAGCATGCCCATTGGGTAAAGATCCAAATCATTGGCAATGTTTGTTAGAAATGAGAGTACTGATGAAGTGAAAGTTAGAAATGCAAAGAATGCAGAGAATGCGAGAAAGATAATATCGGCATACTAATGGGCGGAGCACATACGCCCATATGTTGGATAAAATGGTAGGTGCATATTCTTGCATGTTTAAATTCTATTCTCTTTATCCCAACAACTACTAAAAATTGTTTTTGTAGGATAAAGAAGATCCTAGCAGAAAACATGGACGGGTAGATTGTTGGAAAAAAGGACATGAGCGCCGTGATGGGACTATATTGGAGAGTGCTCGAATTCATTACGTAAGTTCTAAAAAAAGAAGATTAATTAATTTAATTTATATTACTACTCATATCATTGGTTGATAATATAGGAACAAGTTGAGGCTGCTCAAAAAAGGAGAAAAGAGGCAAGCTCGAACGGTGATTGTAGTGTATTTGAAGCAGACTTGGATAATGATGAATTGACTGAAGTCTTTGGGCCCGATAAAAGCAGTAGAACTCGTGGAATCAGCTCGACCAAGTCTAAGAACCAATTGCAACGTACAGCTATTTCAAAGGCGTTACTGCAACAAGCAAGCTCTTCATCCAATTCTGAGTTAAAAGGGGAATTGAATGAGATGAAGGCCTCTATAAGTAATGTCATGGGTGTGTTAACGGTGAGTTAAACTTGTGCCTCCTTGCATTTAATAACATTTATATATAACTAAATTTTATCTCCAATGTGTCAGGATGTACTTAAGCTCATAAAGAAAGATGGAATGTCGAGTGGTAAAGCCGTATGCGGGACAACACCACCCGAAACTGAAGTTGGTTCCAATTCAGTTTCCCGTCAGACTCAACGAAACTTAAAGGACATGTTTGACTCTGTGATTCCTGATCCTGGGACGCTTGGTTCTCCACCGAAAGTGACCTTACTAGATAGGAATGGTCTTGCGGTTGCTAAGGGTTATGTTATGACAGAGACAGCTGGAATTTGCCATGGCAGAAAAGTTCTCACAGGTGAAAAAAAAGTCTACATTGAGGAAGTCTTAGTTGGTGATGCTCTTGTTTACGACGGCCCCCAAGATGGAATAAGGTATTTAGATGGTTTTAGTGCAGGAGGGCCTGTGATTTGGCTAGAGTCAAGGATGGAAATCTCTTAACTTGTTTTTTTTTATATGTTTATTGACTTATTATGTTAAAGGACTTGCACTTATTTGCTAGTTTATGTTTTGAGTGCATTTTGCTTGATATGGATGTAAGAACTTAATACCTTGTTCATTTGGACACGTTTGCATGTTTTATATTTTCGAAATACTAATTTGGAATGCTTGCTTGTTTGAATATTCAGGTTCAATCATGTATTAACCCATTTTTAACTCCGCCTGGTGATAATCAATATCATTGGTTTGATATTGGTTTCAACTGCTGGTCCCAAGCCCAGATAAAGGAGGAGGGAGGATGGTGGTGCCTTTGAGACATTTTATGTTATTTATCATTGATTTCTTATTGTTTTGTATTGTATTCTTGTCCTTTTTCTACATGGTTCCTTCAGTCAGGAAGCCAAACTTCATCTTCATCAAAACCAGGCCAATGGAGAAAGGTATGAATTTTCTGATTTACAAAAATGTCTCCCAATTTTTGTAATCTGAACAGCTACTTTCCTGTTATGTTTTGCTAATTGTCTCAGTATCTTAATTGCAGATGTCTCCCAATTTTATTCATCTGAACATGCACTTCTGTTTGGGCTGTGCAGAGTGGGTGTGTGCAGCAGGTGGGCTATCAATGGCAGACAGTCTCATACATGGCAGAGTGGTGGGCAGATGTGTGGTTAGTGCAGGGTGTGTGCAGCTAGTGTAGAGGTGAGTGCAGGTGGGTGGTGCAGGGTGGGTGCAGGTGGTGGTGCAGGGTGTGTGTAGCTGGTGCAGAGTGAGTGCAGGTGGGTGGGCTGTGCAGGGTGTGTGCAGCTGGTGTAGAGGTGAGTGCAGGTGGTGAGTGCAGTGTGTGTGCAGCTGGTGTAGAGTTGAGTGCAGGTGGGTGGTGCAGGAGGGCTGTGCAGGTGGTGTGCCATTGAGTGAGTGCAGGTGGGTGGTGCAGGGTGTGTGCAGGTGGGTGGGCTGTGCAGGGTGTGTGCAGCTGGTGTAGAGTGAGTGCAGGTGGGTGGGCTGTGCATGGGTGTGTGCAGCTGGTGTAGAGTGACTGCAGGTGGGTGGGCTGTGCAGGGTGTGTGCTTATTGGTGTAGAGGTGAGTGCAGGTAGTGAGATTAACAAGACTAACATGGGTGAGATGAGTCCAGATGAACTGAAGGAAAAGCAGGTTGGTGCTCTATTTTGGTCTTTTGTTTATGTCTTATTTCAAGCGTGGTGGGTATGCAGGTGGTGAGTGCAGGTGGTGCAGCAGGTGGGATGTGTTGGGTGGTGCAGTAGGTGGGCAGCAGGTGGGTGTGCAGGGGGGCTGTGCAGGTGTGCATAAACAATGGACAGCAGGTGGGCTGTGCAGGTGGGTGTGCTGGGTGGGCTGAGGTGGGTGGTGCAACAGGTGGGCAGCAGGTGGGTATGCTGGGGGGGCTGTGCCTGTGCACGTGGGCTGTGCAGGTGGGCTCTGCTGGGTGGTATATCAGTGGGGCTGTGCTGGGTGGGCTGTGCAGGAGGGCTGTGCAGGTGGGTGTGCAGGGGGGATGTGATGGGGGGCTGTGCTGGGTGGGCTGTGTTGTGTGGTGCATCAGGTGGGTGTGCTTGGGTGCTGTGCAGGTGTGGTGTAGAGAATAAACTTGGGTGTGATATTTATCTAAAGAAGTTTTGAGCAAGATTTAGAAACAATCGAGCTATTACAGCATGAGGGCCATGTTTCTGCATGGATACCACCTCCCCTGTTTTCAGACAGGCTGAATGTTGGGACTGGAAACTAGGGAGTCACGCTTCTATGTTGCTGTGCAGATATTTGAGTCCAGGGTATATTTGAGTCCAGGGTCTTATTCTGAATTTTATTATCTCTCCCTCTCTCTCCGTATGTATTTGAGTCCAGGCCTCCAGGGTTCCTGACTTCATTTTTCTTATTCCAGGGACTACCAATTCTGGATGATGGCAATAACATGACTTCTTTTGTGCTTTACCGACTGGCAATTGATGGTCAGCCATCATATCAGCAGAAGCTTTTACCACAGAGTGCAAGGAACTAGATGTGTCAAACCATTGGTATCCAAGGCCAATGGGTTGAGTGAGGGCACTGTAAAGTGGAATGAACTTTTCATATTTGAAATTCCTAGAAAGGTAGTACCATATTTTAATTGATTTTTCATGTCATCGTCTTAGGTTTCCTTTTTTTTAAACGGGTCTTGGGTTCCTTTACTTGGTACTTCTATTTGCAATGAACAAATCTTATTATAATGTTTGAATTTATTTCTCTCCTCGGTGCTTACGTGATTTCTTTCAGTAATTACTAAAACGCATTCATGAATTAATGAAAGTATATCAGTGAACTATATCCTGCTGTTTGCAAGTAGCTGTATTCTATGTTAGGTCATTCTAGAGTTGGCTTTGTTCTTAAAGATAAAATCGTAAATCATTAACGCTCCCAACGCTGAGATGGGAATGAGAGTCCTAGATCCGGGAAACTCTTCCCTCCAGCCCATCCAACATATTATGCCCTCTTCTCTCTTCCCCTGCTCCCTCTCTTCTCTCCCCCACGCCCAGTGTTACTTGGTCAGGATTCTTGTATGTTAAGTCAATGCAGCAAGTGCTTGAAATGGTGGCAGCAAAATCTGTGGCACTATTAGTACTAGTTGGTTTTTATCTCACATTCACTGTTTGGTGGAAATGGAATTGAAGCTGCTTATTTCATTCATCAGCTCAGAGAATTCCAGAATCCATCTATTTATTACACTACAAACTATTAAAATGTTGGTCCCAGCTGTTGTTGATTTGCATCTCCTCATACACCAGGGATAAGGTGACAGCTGCACGTTAACAGCCACATTCGATGGGGCCTATTGACTGTTCAGGTCGAGTCTCATAGAAAGGCAGCTGCAGCTACTGCTGCTGGTAATTCAAAGATGAAATAATCCCTGTGGCCACAAAGGTGAGAATTATATTGCATTAGGAACCTAGTGAATATAAATGTTATATTTCAATGTTTCCTTCATTTCTTTTGGGCTTTAAATTAACATTTTGCCGACCTTTTTTTATTATTTTTGCTTTATCTATAGATTGTAAATCCTAAATCTGGAGAGGAGAAAAAGTGTCATAATTTCTGTGGATGATGGAATTCGACCAGACACAACATTATCAGTTTTACCACAGCTGAAACCTGCATTTAAGAAGGATGGGACTACCACAGCAGGTATCTGGAGAGGAGAAAAGTGTCATAGTTTTTAAGTAAAAGTTGTTTAGTGTTGTTTGGAATGTAGTTCTAAGCATATAACTGATCATTAAAAATGAGCTCTTTATTGCATATTTTGTCAGGTAATGCTAGCCAAGTGAGTGATGGTGCTGGAGCTGTTCTAACTAATGAGAAGATCCCTGGCATTACATAAAGGACTTCCCATTCTTGGTGTGTTCAGGTATATAATTTTTACACAGGAAAAATGAGAACTTGTTGGCAAGGTGGGTGTGCTGGGGGGCTGTGCAGGGTGGGATGTGCAGGTGTGCTGTGCAGGTGGGTGTGCCGGGGGCTGTGCAGGGTGAGCTGTGTTGGGTGGTGCAGCAGGTGGGTAGCAGGTGGATGTGCAGGGGGGCTATGCAGGTGGTTCAGTAGGTGGGTGTGCTGGGGGGGGCAGTGGCAGGTGGTCCAGCATGTGGGTGTGCAGGTTGGTGTGCTGGGGGGCTGTGCTGGGTGGGCTGTGCAGGAGGGCTGTGCAGGTGGGTGTGCAGGAGGGCTGTGCAGGTGGTGTGCAGGGGGGATGTGCTAGGGGGCTGTGCTGGGTGGGCTGTGTTGTGTGGTGCATCAGGTGGGTGTGCTGGGGGGCAGTGCAGGTGGTGCAGCATGTGGGGTGTGCAGGTGGGTGTGCTAGGTGGGCTGTGCAGGAGTGCTGTGCAGGTGGCTGTGCAGGGTGGGATGTGTTGGGTGGTGCAGCAGGTGGGTGTGCAGGGGGGATGTGCAGGTGGTGTAGCAGGTGGAAGTGCAGGTGGGCAGCAGGTGGGTGTGCAGGTGGGCAGCAGGTGGGTGTGCAGGTGGGCATCAGGTGGGTTTGCAGGGGGGATGTGCAGGTGGGCTGTGCAGGTGGGTGTGCAGGTGTGCATAAACAATGGACAGCAGGTGGGCTGTGCAGATGGGTGTGCTGGGTGGGCTGTGCTGGGTGGTGGCAGCAGGTGGGCAGCAGGTGGATGTGCAGGGGGGCTATGCAGGTGGTGCAGTAGGTGGGTGTGCTGGGGGGGGCAGTGCAGGTGGTCCAGCATGTGGGTGTGCAGGATGGTGTGCTGGGGGGCTGTGCTGGGTGGGCTGTGCAGGGGGGCTGTGCAGGTGGGTGTGCAGGAGGGCTGTGCAGGTGGGTGTGCAGGGGGGATGTGCTGGGGGGCTGTGCTGGGTGGGCTGTGTTGTGTGGTGCATCAGGTGGGTGTGCTGGGGGGCAGTGCAGGTGGTGCAGCATGTGGGTGTGCAGGTGGGTGTGCTAGGTGGGCTGTGCAGGAGTGCTGTGCAGGTGGGTGTGCAGGTGGCTGTGCAGGGTGGGATGTGTTGGGTGGTGCAGCAGGTGGGTGTGCAGGGGGGATGTGCAGGTGGTGTAGCAGGTGGGAGTGCAGGTGGGCAGCAGGTGGGTGTGCAGGTGGGCAGCAGGTGGGTGTGCAGGTGGGCATCAGGTGGGTGTGCAGGGGGGATGTGCAGGTGGGCTGTGCAGGTGGGTGTGCAGGTGTGCATAAACAATGGACAGCAGGTGGGCTGTGCAGATGGGTGTGCTGGGTGGGCTGTGCTGGGTGGTGCAGCAGGTGGGCAGCAGGTGGGTGTGCTGGGGGGCTGTGCCTGTGCACGTGGGCTGTGCAGGTGGGCTCTGCTGGGTGGTGCAGCAGGTGGGCAGCGGGTTTTTCTTTTGTTTTTTGTTTTTTGTTTTTTTTGTTTGTTTCTTTCCCCTTTACTTGCCAAAGTGAATTAAACATTTAGCATATTTCAAGTAAGATCCCAACAAGGAAGCAATTTAAAGAAGAGGGGATCAGAAATGTAACTCAGCTAACTATACTCTTGCTGAGCCTGAAGAGTCTATAATTCTGTCTTTGCATTCCACATTCCAAGTTTCCTCATGTTTATTGCTATTTATTTCTTTTAGTGATTGCATTAATAATGCATATTGTCTTCTCTTATATCAGGTCATATGCATTTGGTTGATATTTTGCATAAATGACAGGATCCTCCTCCAAACATTACAGGTGCCCCAACAGCAAGCCCGAATTCAGGTAACAACCCTAGCCTATGGGAAGAGAACCCGTTTTTGTATTGTTTAGTTTAGTTTTTGCTTCTTCTTGTTTTTGGTGGTATTCTCTTGTAACTTACCTTTCAAAAAAGAAAAAAAATCTCTTGTAACTTGTGAAGAAGACACTTAGTAGATGTCCTAAAATTGGCATGTGGAAAGAGAACCCGTTTTGGTAAAATACCATCATTTTTTTTTGTTGTGTATATCCTCAAATTAATACATTCAATAGTCTTTGATTTGTATATAGTATATACTATGGTACCCATAATGTGTTTCCATTGTTCCACCCATCATTGTGTTTGTTCGATGATTTATTTATATATTTTCTTAAATGCAGCTTATTGACATGGAAAACATGTCCTTGTTTTGCTTGTAGATGGCCCGTTGAGATCACATACTAGCTCATAGCCCCAGGTTCCCCCTCAAGCTCCTCAGCCTACAGCCATTAATTCTCACCAGTACTTCTGCTACCTCAGGCCCAACCTTGCTGCAATCCAGATTTCACTGGTCACATATGTTACTTGCTGTAGGATTGCTTGCTGCATCAGGCACTGGAACTGCTGTGCTATTTAAGGTATCAAGAGCAGTGTTCCCAAATCAGTTTTTGTACACATCATGTCCACTTAGTACTTCATATGATGTTGTTTACTATGAGCAATATCAGTTGCACCATCAAGATGTGCATGATTTTTAACTAGAATATGCACCTCTTTTCTTGCTTCTGTTTAACAAACATACTATTTGCTCCACTTAATATTACACATGACTTAATATTACACGCATAGGAGTTCTATGGATGATGAATTGTTGAGTAGTACGTAGTGACTATTTTGTTTGTCGTTATTGTTAAAGATGCTACTTGATGTCACACTATTCTGTTTCAAAGTCTATCCTTGGATTAATCTATGATATGACCTATTGGACTAAACTACTCAGATTTGTTTATTATTCTGCTGTGAACTCTCCATATTTTTTCTTTTTAAATTATAAGCTTTTAAATTATTTGATTAGATGTAAGTGTGAGACTTCTTGTTAATGTTTGAACCATGTAAAAGGGCATTTTTATATATGCAGCAGGTTCGGTATTTAGGGGTGGCTTTTGGATAATTTTTTTTTACTTATGAAACAGTTTTGTAACGGTTATAAACCGTTACAAATTTGTGCGAATAGCAACACTTAAAAAACGTTACAAAAGATTTCACAACCGTTAGGAATGTTATAAATCAGTAACACAAATTCGGCACGGAAAACCGTTACATATTTTACAAAACCGTTACAAAAATTTAAGTGTAAAATACCGTTACAAAACCGTTACTTTTTTATTTAAAATTCTTAACACAAATGAGTATTAAAACCGTTACGAACTAATTTCAGTAACGGAAATAAAGCGTTACAATTAATGTGTTTGTAACGGTTTTTAACCGTTAGAAATGTTTATAACGTATTAGAAACGCCCAAACTGTGACCCAGAAAAACCGTTACAAATTTTTTTAGTAACGGTTTTAAACCGTTAGGTATGTCCTGAAATGGTGTAGTGGATGGGGCCAGAGCTATGTAGTGTGAGCCCATGAGCCAAAGAGAACTAGTGTGCATGTACTTGATTTAGAGTGAGTAGTTCCCAAATTTTGAAGAGTCAAACATTGTTTTGAAAGTGTGTATTTCTAGTGTCAGCTCCACTTAGCTTGGACGACCATTGCTGGTCTGATCATTGCTTTGAAGTGTCAAACATTATTTTGAAAGTGTGTATTTCTAGTGTCAGCTCCACTTAGCTTGGACGACCATTGCTGGTCTGATCAACCGCCTTGGGTCCTTAAATCTTGCTCCAACTGGGATTGGTAAATACGTACGTTCACGCTTGCTTGTTTAGCATGTTCCGCGGCGGGATTCGTGTGCGGTCCTCAGTTTACTGAGCTACTGTAAATTATGTTATGTTATATTAGTGTCTCCATTCACCTTTGTGTGACGGAGGCCCACGAGTGTCTCCTTTCACCCTTTACGTGACGGAGGCCCATGAGTGCTCTTGTCACTTCGTGTGACAGAGAATAGAGCTATATGTGGTTGCCAAAGTGTTGTCTTGAATGGTCATATTGATTAATGAAAGGATTTTATAAATGGTATTTTTATCCAAATGCTTTGTTTTACACAACTCCTTTTTATCATACAATGTTGTTTTATTTATTCAAAAATATTGTTTATAGCATGATTATACTTCATTCTTTTGCTTGCCAGACCGTCCTGTCTGACCCTTTCGTTTTGGTGCTCAGATCCAGGTTTCGTTGCCCTTGAGGAGGAGCACGAGGAGGCAGCTGTAGGTCAGCCGGTTTAACGGGAGTGGCAGCCCAACGATGTCATTTAGATGTCGGGATGGGTCATGAGATGCGAAACATTTTGAGAATTGATCTTCTATCTTTTGGAACTTGTTATTAGCCTTTGTTGGCTATCTTTTGGAAATGTAAAACATAACTTATGTTTGTGTATTGTTTAACTTGAAACCTTAACTATGGTTATGCTAGTTATATTCCCTTTCTGATATGAGTTCCTTTATACTCGATTTTTGGCACGATATTACTTATGTGTTTGCTACACACTTCCGCAAATCTATACTTATGTGTTAGTGTGAAGTGATTCGAATGTATGGAATCCTCACCGTGGAAACTTGTGGGAAACCAAAGGACAAAGGAAAGATTTAAATACAAATGGTGTGGATTAGCGTTGCAGCTCGGGATCTCGGTCCGGGGTCGCGACAAGACTGGTATCAGAGCGGGACATGTTTTAAGCAATTAAAAGAAACTAGAAACGTAGGGACGTGGCGAGGATTCGTTGGAATTTTCGTTAGTTAGTATCGAGTGAGGTTGGTGGGGAGTACGCTTCCTTTTACATATTAATTGTACTAACAAGTGGTTTTGCAGCACCATGGCTACACGCAGAGGCAACACCAATGCTCACCCTTCTAGCATATGCTAGTAGAACAACAGCAAAACGCCAATGAAAATCAACAGATTGCTAATGAAAATCAGGCTAGGATTCAAGAACAACAACAACAAGCTAATGACAATCAAGTCAGACTGCAAGAAGAAATGGAAAAGAAGGATGAGGAATTAGCTCAATTGCAAAGACAATTGTTGAAAGTGTTAGCGAGGAGGCCCAAACCAGTTGCACCACAAGGTCCTCCGATCGTCGTTAACAATAGACACAATGACCCATTTGTACTATTTGAACGCTTCAGGAAAAGAGGTCCAAAAGAATTCACCAGTTTGGAAGATCCCCTTGCAGTAGATGACTGGTTCTCTCACACATAAAATATCTTCGATCTATTCAGGTGTACCGGCAGACAACAAGTTCAATTATCCACTTCTATGTTTACCGGATTAGCAGACGTCTGGTGGAAGTCAATCAAGAATGCATATCAAAACATGGATGATGACATTGCATGGACCACATTCAGAGACCAATTCACTGAGAAATATATGCCCCCACACATCAAGAAACAAAAGAAGGCAGAGTTCCAGATACTTGAACAAGGAGACATGACAGTGCTAGAGTATGTGACAAAATCCGAGAGACTTTCTCGATATGCTCCGGAGCTGATCGACACTGAGGAAAAAAAAGTGGCTAAATTCTTAGAAGGACTTAATCCTATAATTGAAAGAGATGCATCAGGTGTGGTATTACCAGCCACTTTTGAGGAGGCACTGAAGAGGGCATATAGTTTGAAAATCTCAATAACAAGATCATTAAAAATGCTCAAAAGAAACATTAACTAGCATCTCAAAAGAGTTAGCAAAATCAGAGACAGCAGCAGAAGAAGAGGCCAAGGCAGGATCAGAATGCACAAGCACAGGGTACTTATGACCATTGTGGTAAAAATCATAACTCCGATGAATGCCGTAAAATTACTGGAGCATGTTATAAATGTGGATCTTTTGAACATCAACTTCGTGATTGTCCAAGGTTTAACAACCGAGGCAATAGGCAGCAGCAACAAGCACCCCAGTAAAACAATCAAGTAGCCCAGAATCAAGCTAGAGCCCCTCAGCGCAACAGTAGCAGTAAGCAAGGCAACAACCCCAAAACCAAAATGCCCGTCCACAACAGCAAAACAGAAATGGGCAACAAGGAAGGCAGAACCAAAACCAAAACCAGAATAGACAGCATCGACAAGGCCATTTGAATCATGTCAATCAAGTGGATGTAAAGGCAGCGGGCTGTTAGTTTTATGGACTCAATCCAGTAGATGATATAGTAAATTGATTAATTTCTTTATTTATCAGTATATTCATGTTTTCCTTTCATGAGATGAATGATAGTTTATTATATACTTGCACATAACCAATACGAATGACATGATGGTTCATGAGATGAACCAGGAGTCCACAAGTATATTAGATGTAACACATGTGTATGGATGAGATCCACATACGGGAGACATGTGTGACAAATCTTATACTTAAATATCTTCACAACCAGTGATGAGACTGGACATCTCATACTGACAAGGTTGCATCACTTTGATCACTATGAGATAGTTTGATTTCTCTCAATCATCAGAATGGAAGATTCTGGATCATAGTGCTGGTACATTGGATGTATTGAAGGACCATGAGAAGCACCTTATAAACACTGTCTTTACTTTAAGGTTTCCTCTCATAATTCCCTAGCAATAGGCTCTCAATCCTGAGACATTAATGAACTCAAGTTTCTATCTATTCATTTGCTTTGAGTCACCAATGAGTAAGGCCAACTGTAGGTCAATACCTCGGTGATTTGGGTACGCGGTAGTAGAGCTGTGGGAACATTCAATGGTCAAGATGGAATCTATCTCTACATCCCCTTGTGCTAATTAATGGATTTATCATTGTTAAGTGCGCACCCATTCCAATTGAGAGTTAATTGGAAAGGTACCTATGATCATTATAATTAATTGGGGCTCAAGGATAATAAGATATGGATCTAGTTTGGAAGACAGGTCCAATTGATCCATGGATATTGATAGAGGGGCCTACTTGTGGTAATGTGGAAGTTTAGGGTCTTCTATGTAATATTCCTAAGACTGGAGTTCAATTGCATTTATATAGTGGAGTTATTTGCAATTAACTGTGGGCCCGGATTACACATGAGATGGGGGTCGCATGTCCCAGTTGGAGCCAGCTTTCTAAGGAATCCCTAGTGGTCCCCACGCTAGCCCAATTATTAGAAAGTATCTAATTCTAGTTGAACTCGAAAAGGAAAGTTACTATTTCTATTAGAAGTAAGACTTCTAATAGTGGTAATAGTAGACTTACTAATTTTAGTAGAAGTGAGACTTCTATTTTAATTAGAAAGGAATTAGAAAGTTACTAATCATATTTGAAGTGGGACTTCTAATTATGATATGGTAAGTTACTAATTAATTAATGGAAGTAAGACTTCTATTTTAATTAAGAAGAGATAGTTACTAATTATTTGGAAGTAAGACTTGTAATGGAAATTAGTAAGTGGGGCTTGCAAAACTTATAAATAGAGGAGAGGAGGGCTGGACGTCCAAGAATGCTCCATAGCATTGGGATTCACGCCCAAGGCCCCCTTGTGCAAGAGTTGCACATGCTCTTTCTCTTCTCCCTCTTCTAGTTCTCTTTCTAGTTCCTCCATAGAGTTCCTACTAGTTTTCTCTTGGAGATCCCACCATCTTCTTGAGAAAAAGGAGAATCTGATACGGGTCATAGCGTGGAAGATCAAGAGGTCTTGGAGATCCCTATTTGATTAGTGAAAGCGTTTCATCATCAAAGAAAGACGCAACTTCTCCATTAGAGCACAACCGAGCTCCAAAGGTATAATCCACTTCCTTGCATGTTGTAGATTATTATGGATGCTTATTAGTTGTTGTTTCTATCTTCTAGATAGATTGTATTTACTGACCATGATAGTTGAGATTGAGGGTTTACTTCCAGGATTGGGTTTTATAGCCTTCTGGATAGTTGATCGCTGCATCAAGTGGGTCAAAAGTCTTTGAAACCTATCCTAGATGCCTACCCTATTTCCAACAATTGGTATCAGAGCCTTACCTCATCTCTTATCATGCTAGATCAGTAAGCTTGATCTAATCTTTGCATGAGATGTGAAGAGGATAGATCAAGGGCTATGTACGGATCAGTTTGATGGTTTTGCTTGGATAATTAGTGAATCCATGTTTGGATAGTCACAAAAGGGTTTGACAATGATGGAATGATGGTAGGAAGTCATTGGGAGTCTTCAGAAGAGTTCTGGAGATGTTTGGACACGAAATAGAAAAACCCAACCTACAGATTTCCGTCAGGTCGGTCGACCGAACCATCTGGTCGGTCGACCGAGGACACTGAGGTCGGTCGACCGAACCCTCTGGTCGGTTGACCGAAGACACTAACACCCCCGGACCCCCTCTGCTTAGTGCATGAATTATAGTAGTGGTAATTTTTGGCATCTTGTCGTTCCATTGTTGTTTGGTAACCCGGTTTTGTGAATTACTTTGCTAGTATGAGATACTAACATGAAAGTTATCATGTTCTCTCCATATGGCCCACAAGTCTTTTACTTTCTTTATGGATGAATATTTATTTTTGGCAGGTTGTAAAGGGCATCATGATTTCCTTGGTTTCCTGGTTTAGGGCAAGGCATGGTGAAATTCCCTATGAGCCTTTTATTTCCATTAATAGATTATCATGTAAGTCTCATCGTAGAGACATAGGAATTTATGTAATTTTCTAAATTTGTAAATTCTGGCGATGTATGAGACGAAGAAAGAAAGTGAAGCTGGACTCCTAATCAAAGAGTTTGAAGATTACCAAAGGTGTTTTGGAGTTTCCCAAAGTGTTTGAGGAATTCAAAAATTTTGGAAAGTCTAGAAGTCCAAGAAGTCTATTCCGCTTGGGCCATGTGGAGGAGAGGACTAGTTTCTAATTTTAGCATTTTCTATTTATAGTTGAACGCTTGATTTAGAATGTTTCCAAATCTGATCCAAACATAGCAAGTTACTAATATTGGTCAAATCAAATTATTTTTGGAAAGAGTTCTAATTAGTGTTGTTGTCCCATGAGATGGACACATTGGTAACACTAATTTAAGAAACTGGACTTTCCTTAAAATAACTTGACTTGGAACCAATCTTAGATCATATCATGTGATGATTTGATGTTCATATATATATGTGGTCCCTAATACCTTAAAAGGAAATCCTCAATTCAAAATATTAAGTGGGAGCGGGGCATTTAAATTGAGAAATCCCCATGGTTTTCCACCATAGGTCCATTGTAAGGAAAGTATTAGCCTCGCGTCACCAAGAGAGTGGCGGTTCCCCACGGAGGGCTTTTATTTGTCTGGTTACTTGATATGGATCTCCTATGGATAGTATTGATGAGACGTAGTAGGGGTTCACTCCCCAAGGAGGAGCTGCCCATCGCGGTTGTCATGCAATATTAGTTGGTAGGGTCACACTTAACTAAAATAATGATATAGTATCCCCAAGGATTTGCCTCATATATTTTAGAAACCAAACATAATCTGGAGTCATACATTATTTGGTATGAAATACCTAGATGATAATGAATGATTGGGGATCAAGGATAGTTAGTCTTAATATTAATTTTGACGACTATGATCCGCACCAATCTATGGGGCATTTGCACTCCCCAAGGAGGCATGCCCTGGGGGATTGGGATTCCGATGTATTCTAAATTCAGTGCCTATGAGGATTCCCATATGAACTTGGTAGAATACTAAATCCTAATGTCATTTATATTCTTTCATTGAATGTATGGTTATGTGCTTTAATTTATACAGCATGAATTCGAATACTTTTAATCCACTTGCGACCATCCTCAACCAGAACAAGTTGATGGGATCCAACTATGCAGACTGGAAAAGGAACCTGGATATTATCTTGACAGCTTCAAGATGCAAATATGTCCTTACTATACCCTCCATTCCTGAGCCTGAGCCTGATGCACCACAGGTTGTGAAAAACTTTTACACCAAGTGGACCAAAGACAATGAGATGGCCAGATGTTTTATTCAGGCATCCATGTCTACTGTTTTGCAAGATCAACATCAATCCTATAAGTCAGCATACGATATTATATCGAACTTAAAGGAGATGTTTGTAGAACAGGTCAGGCCTGCTGGCAGGCTGCTATAAAAGTGCTGATAGAGACTAAAATGGCTGAAGGAACCCCAGTACAAAAATATTTGTTAAAAATGAAGTTGGCATTGAATGAGTTAGATGTACTGGGGGCTACGATTGATACAGAATCGCAGATCGACATAATCATTCAATCACTATCGGACTCATTCAAACATTTCGAGATCAATTATAATAAATTGGAAATGACCATAGCTGAGCTGTCTCGCTAGCTAGTAATGTTTGAGGAAATCATGAAGAAAAGACCAACTGCCCTCATGATAGAAAAGTCATTTGTTAAGTTTAAGCCGAAAGGCAAAGACCGGGATAGCAAGAAGAAATCAGTCATCAAAGGTCCTAAGGTGGAGTATGTCACGCCCCGAAACCGGGACCTGCAGCGAACCGATCTCGGGGTGCGAAATTTTGGAATAATTTGAAACTTTTGATATGTTTCCCAAGATCCGCGTGAATGAGGATAATAACATGCCAACACAATCAGAGTATATTTTTCGCGGAAGCTAAACATGGTGTTACGACTCGGAATCCGTGGCCATCGGGTTCCGTGTCGCACGCCACCAGTGTCATAAAGCCATCTCATAATAAGACTGGCACAAGCCATAAATCACAACACACTGAGCTGGTAGTAACAAATCCATTAATTCCCATATTCAAATTACAATTAACAAGTGTCTTAATTACAAACCCAATAAAAAGGCTAATGAAGCCATACAACAATATCAGAGTACTACCCTCAATATTAGATACGAACTCCGGTGCCAAACTTGACATCTAGATGATATCAATGGGCAGCCTCTCACGTCAGACCGGTGGTCCCACCGCCTCCTCTGATCAAACACATAAAACCAGAAAGAGAAGAAACTGGCACCAAACAAAAAGGGTCAGACACGACGGTCTGGCAAGCAAATAAACAAATAATATGAAACAAAAGAACATACATAAAACCTGGTGAAATCATCGTAAAACTGAATAAAGAGCCTAACCAATAATAACAATAAATCACGATAAAACGATCGAAAGACCGAACATAAATATCAAGACAAATAAACGAACAATCTCTAAAGCATAAATGTCTCGAAAAGATAACCACCTAAGCCAAACATTTAATAATTGGAAATACATTTAAAACTGAATAGTAGGGACGATACAATAAAGATCGATATCGTAAACATTAAACAAATCAAAGCATAAAAGTATAACCAACAAGAACCATAAACTAAAGTAATGTGCAGATAAAACACTGGCAACCACAAATAGCTAAATCCTCCTATTACCGAAGTAATAAGAGCAGACAGAGCGTAGCCACTGAACGTGGTACTAAAAATGGGATCAGAACCGTAGCCATACAAATGGGACCGGCAGATCAGAAATCAGAACCGTAGCCATACAAATGGGACCGGCAGATAAAACCGTTGCCATGGTCGGTACAGACAGAATCCAAGCTGCAGCTGGCGGACAGATTAAAGATCCCAAGCCGGGTGATCAGCCCGACAAGGTGACCTAAGCCTAGTGGTGCCTTTAGTTTTCAAACTCAAACCGATACAAATCTAACATAATACTAATCCCTTTGGCTCAGGGGCTCACACCACATAGCTCTGGCCCCGTCTTGCCTCGGGGTTTTATTTTCGAAGTCATAGCCTCTTTGGCTCATGGGCTCGCACCACATAGCTCTGGCCCCGTCTTGCCTCGAGGTTTTTATTTTCAAATACTAGTGTTGTCAAAACAATAGTCTTATCGAAGAAATCCCGAATGTGACGAACATACTCCAATCTCTTTTCAAATCGAATCGGAGAAAAACATACGAATATCTCTGGTAAACCGTTCAAATACGCATCAAGGTAATTTGTATAAAATCATACGATCAACCCTTTCGAACATGGGAACCCACATGATTTTATAACAAATCACCGATGCTAATTAAATTAGTTTACCCAAGAATACAAATACAAAATACAAATACAAATACATGATCTGACTTGAAATGGAATGGATAGTGGAGAATGACCTAATGACTTACCAAGGAGCCATCCCAATACACATTTAACCTTTAAACATTGATTAGTAAAGAGTGTGTTTGATGCCAATGAAAATCCATAATGTTTAAATGATAAAGTGTGCATTGAGACACGAAAGGTTCCCGGATAATTTCACATATGTACATTCTCACATCATTCCCATTTCACCAATTTCCAAGTAATACAAGTAGTCCAAAAATCTCTTTAAAACAGGCCCATAGCTGGCCTTAATCCGAGTCCAAAATAATCCTTAATAACAATTCAAAAACCAACCTTAACCAAGCCCACAAAACAAGTTTTTAAACGGTCCAAAACTAATCCTTGAAGGGTCCAAGGAACAAGTCTTAAAACAAGCCCAAACTAAACCTTTAATGGACAAGGAACAAGTTTTAAAACAAACCCAAAACTAACTTGGAGCAGGCCCACAAACAGACCTTAAATCAGCTCTTAAAAACTAGCTTTGAATGGCCCACAACACAGATTTTATAACGGCCCAAAACTCAGCCTTTATTGGCCCACAAAACAAACTTTGAAATAGTCCAAACTAAACCTTGAATGGCCCATAAAACAAACCTTAAAACCAGCCCACAACTGAACTTAAAAATGACCCAACATCAGGTCTTGAAATGGCCCAAAAGCGAACTTGAATCAGGCCCAAGGGAGCCCCAACAAACTGGCCCACAAAATAATCCAAACTCGGGCCCAAACCAGCCCCAGGCTGAGCTGGGCCTCGCTCGAGCGGACCCAGGTCCGCTCGAGCGGACCCAGACAGTAGCTGGGTCGCTCGAGCGGCCCAGTGGGTCGCTCGAGCTAGGGCCAGGTAGAGCCTGGTCCGCTCGAGCGACCCAGTGGGTCGCTCGAGCGGACTGGGCCTGCCCAGTCCAGCTCGGCAGTCTTCTTCTTGCATTTTTTTTCTTCTTTTTCTTGATTCTTTTGATTCCTTTTCTTCCATACAAAATTCCACAATAATTTGGGCCATTTCTTGACCTTCTAAACTCCTCAAATCACCATACATGATCCTTCCAATTGATCAAACACAACACTTTTAAAGATCAAAGTTTTTCTCCCTTTCTTTGAACACACTATTTAACACAAGAAAAACTAATTTTTCCAAAGTGAGCAAAGTGAAGACAAACCTCCTATACAATGTAAAGCAATAGCATAAGTGGAATAAACATAGTGTTTCTTCATTCATTCAAAGCCAATCCATAAACCATGAAAAATTTGAACCAAATAAGGAAAAAGCCATGAAGCTAAACAAGAAACACAAAAACATCATATTAATTGTGAAATTCACTTGCCTTGGTCAAGAGAAGATGCAAAAAACACTCCATGAAGGTCCTCTTATGGCCTCAAGCTCCAAAATTACGAAACCCCCAAACTAGCTCAAAAGAAACCCTAGAAAACCAATCATTGCAAATCTCCATGACAACCCATTGCATAAATGACAAAACCCTTCAAAATGGTTTGGAAAACCAAGATTTGGAGAAAGAAGTCCATTGCTCACCTTAAAAAAACTCAAACCAAGAAAAAATGCATGGAAAGGTGGTCTCTCCTAGCTCAAATCTCTTGCAAAAGGCATCTATGGAAAGCTTGGAGAGAGGAGGAGAAAATGGGAAGCTCAAATCTCCCTTTAGCATCAAGGAAGAAGAGGTACATGAGGAGAGAGAAAGGGGGCTGGGAGAAACCCTAACCCCTCTCTTGTTGCAGGAAATGAGAGAATGGGGAAGAGAAGGAGAGCCCCATGGCTTTATAAAGACTAAATGGGCTGGGCCCCATGGGCCCCAAACTTACAAGGGTCAAAACTAGCATTTGTGGGTCCCGAACGAAAACGACGAAGAAGACAAAAATGATCAGCGAAATATCTACTTTCCAAAAAGTATATTTTCCCCAATTTCTGAAATTTTCGAAATTCATGGACAGATTTAGTGAAAATGTCATTTTTGCCCATTTTCCTCGAAAAACGTGATTTCTGAGTATCAAATCAAAATGATCAAAACATGAATGTTGTTAAACTTCATCAAATGAGTCAAAATACACCAAATCCAGAATTTTTAGAAATCAAAAGTAATTTCTCATAAAAATACAAATCATATGGACCGGGTCAAACCAAAGTCAATGGTCTTCAACATCTCCAAGGTTATGGAAAAATCTAGTCAAACTCAAAAACACAGTCAAACTAAATCAAATCTCGCTTAACAAGCTAAACCACGATTAAAACAATGCTAAACAAAAGAACTGGGGTCGGGATCTTACATCCTCCCCCCCTTAGAACCCATTGGTCCTCCAAATGGTCTAAACCAAATCAAAATCAAAAACCCAAAAGACAAACGAAAACACTGACACCCTATGCTAGACCTTGGTGACTGAGAGACCCTCTGATCAAACCCGACGTTGAGATGCACGGTCAACCACATTCTGACTCGGTTGAAGGCTTCACACTGTTCCACAAATTCTGTTGGCCCCTTGCATGCATCATCTGTCTTCTCTCGTGAGCAATAAACTGATCGAGTTAACTGGCTACACAGCTCTCTTGACACATTACAAATCCTCCTCGATTCTGAATTACAAACTTCAAAATTCTATAGATATCATGTCTTGACTTGGTCTGTTTCAACCCATATGTCAAACTGCCGTAACCTGCTGAGCTGTTCCGTGTCAAAACTTCGCATGGCTTGCCTCTTCAGATTTCACTCTCACAACTCCATATTCCAAATCTTTCTGTGTTGTACTCAGAATTCTTGCCCACATCTGATTCTATCTACTTGTTGTTCTTGATATTCTGCTTGATACTGTGTTACCAACAAAAACATATCTGCCAATCTGATGTTAATTCCCGAAGAACTGAAACTTCAAATCCCTGTCTTGAATGATGTTTACTCTCTCATAAATCCAACTTTGCCTCCAACTGAACTAGTACACATCTTGACATCCATCAACCCTTCAATTCTTACACTTCCAAACTCCAACCATAGGCTAATACCACTCATTCCATTCAATGCAAAACAAATCTTAAAATTTTAAACATGATGACTAAAATAATTATTTAGTCGAATTTCATCATTTTAAAACATAATGGAAATTGAACTTCCAAATCATCAAATAAGGCTTAATAAATAAAATTTATCAAAGTTTAAACATGAAACAACATTATTCGTTTTGAAACTCATATTTTCACAACCCAACAAATCATTGAAATACTCAACATTTCAAATTAGGATTTCAAAAATAATTCAAATTCATATAGTATGACCATACCTTGAGTTTTAGTGAAATCCATTTCCAACGAAACATGTACAAAATTTTAAAATCGTCAAGGTTTTGAAATGTAAGTGTCAACATTTAAGAGAATTAAAACAAGAGCAAAATTCCAAGATCATTGTAAAACGATATCTTAAGGAGATTAGATAAAAATTCGAAACACAATCCTTATGAAAACAAAATCATGTGACTCCTGGAAAGAGTATGATAATATAATTTATAATTCAAAATAAGCCTTAAAGAAGAAACCTAAATCCATTGTTTAAACAATACAAGGATAAATTATAGACATAAATGAAAACCATGACAAGAGACGAAAACGTCACGAAAGTCATTCTCACCAAGAAAAGAGACATCACCATGACTGAGGTATACCCTTGCATCTACAGGTTGTCCAAGCCAATACCCTATAAGTCGGTAAAGCCCACAACATTTCCTTTGCTGCCAAAAATTTTCTTAACTACAACTAACCATCCACTTGGTATCCCTGCTGAACCAACTACACTAGCTAAGCTGCAAGTCACGGAAATTCTCAACCAAAACTATGACAAGGCTCATCGAATCCGGGAAATCCCTGAGTTTCTGGCACTAGCTTCCAATCTTACTAACTAAGGATCACTTCTTCCTTCATAGAATCACTAGCTAATACGCCTCTTGCAGTCCTTCATCTTGGAAAGATGGTCTGGGTTCACCCAAAAATCCACATTTACTTACTCTGGTGCGCTGCATGACGATCTCCAATTAGCTGTGAGGGGATCTTCAAATACTGCTCAAGTCCTACTTTGGCTGGCAAATGCACATGTCTTCTCTCATTAACCACAATAAAGATGCTGAAGGCTGACAATCTGCTGATGTTCTCCGAAAACAACTTACTAAATCCACGAGGTTCTCAGTCTCCGACACAAATACAGATAAAAGACACCGAACAAGAGCATGGAGACTTTAAATTCTCCACCACTAAGGAGGAAATTTGGTCATCCAAATCTCCTAACAACAAGAACTAAAAGACAAGACAAGCAAAATCTCCCGAACTGAAAGAAAAGCCGACTCAAATCCAAAGAAACAATGACACGAGAAAACAAATCGACACAATCTAACGAATCCTCACCACACGTCTTAATGTCTCTAGAGTATTTTATTTCCTAGAAACTAACCAGCTCTGATATCAAACCTGTCACGGCCCCGAAACCGGGACCTGCAGCGAACCGATCTCGGGGTGCGAAATTTTGGAATAATTTGAAACTTTTGATATGTTTCCCAAGATCCGCGTGAATGAGGATAATAACATGCCAACACAATCAGAGTATATTTTTCGCGGAAGCTAAACATGGTGTTACGACTCGGAATCCGTGGCCATCAGGTTCCGTGTCGCACGCCACCAGTGTCATAAAGCCATCTCATAATAAGACTGGCACAAGCCATAAATCACAACACACTGAGATGGTAGTAACAAATCTATTAATTCCCATATTCAAATTACAATTAACAAGTGTCTTAATTACAAACCCAATAAAAAGGCTAATGAAGCCATACAACAATATCAGAGTACTACCCTCAATATTAGATACGAACTCTGGTGCCAAACTTGACATCTAGATGATATCAATGGGCAGCCTCTCACGTCAAACCGGCGGTCCCACCGCCTCCTCTGATCAAACACCTAAAACCAGAAAGAGAAGAAACTGGCACCAAACAAAAAGGGTCAGACACGACGGTCTGGCAAGCAAATAAACAAATAATATGAAACAAAAGAACATACATAAAACCTGGTGAAATCATCGTAAAACTGAATAAAGAGCCTAACCAATAATAACAATAAATCACGATAAAACGATCGAAAGACCGAACATAAATATCAAGACAAATAAACGAACAATCTCTAAAGCATAAATGTCTCGAAAAGATAACCACCTAAGCCAAACATTTAATAATTGGAAATACATTTAAAACTGAATAGTAGGGACGATACAATAAAGATCGATATCGTAAACATTAAACAAATCAAAGCATAAAAGTATAACCAACAAGAACCATAAACTAAGGTAATGTGCAGATAAAACACTGGCAACCACAAATAGCTAAATCCTCCTATTACCGAAGTAATAAGAGCAGACAGAGCGTAGCCACTGAACGTGGTACTAAAAATGGGATCAGAACCGTAGCCATACAAATGGGACCGGCAGATCAGAAATCAGAACAGTAGCCATACAAATGGGACCGGCAGATAAAACCGTTGCCATGGTCGGTACAGACAGAATCCAAGCTGCAGCTGGCGGACAGATTAAAGATCCCAAGCCGGGTGATCAGCCCGACAAGGTGACCTAAGCCTAGTGGTGCCTTTAGTTTTCAAACTCAAACCGATACAAATCTAACATAATACTAATCCCTTTGGCTCAGGGGCTCACACCACATAGCTCTGGCCCCGTCTTGCCTCGGGGTTTTATTTTCGAAGTCATAGCCTCTTTGGCTCATGGGCTCGCACCACATAGCTCTGGCCCCGTCTTGCCTCGAGGTTTTTATTTTCAAATACTAGTGTTGTCAAAACAATAGTCTTATCGAAGAAATCCCGAATGTGACGAACATACTCCAATCTCTTTTCAAATCGAATCGGAGAAAACATACGAATATCTCTGGTAAACCGTTCAAATACGCATCAAGGTAATTTGTATAAAATCATACGATCAACCCTTTCGAACATGGGAACCCACATGATTTTATAACAAATCACCGATGCTAATTAAATTAGTTTACCCAAGAATACAAATACAAAATACAAATACAAATACATGATCTGACTTGAAATGGAATGGATAGTGGAGAATGACCTAATGACTTACCAAGGAGCCATCCCAATACACATTTAACCTTTAAACATTGATTAGTAAAGAGTGTGTTTGATGCCAATGAAAATCCATAATGTTTAAATGATAAAGTGTGCATTGAGACACGAAAGGTTCCCGGATAATTTCACATACGTACATTCTCACATCATTCCCATTTCACCAATTTCCAAGTAATACAAGTAGTCCAAAAATCTCTTTAAAACAGGCCCATAGCTGGCCTTAATCCGAGTCCAAAATAATCCTTAATAACAATTCAAAAACCAACCTTAACCAAGCCCACAAAACAAGTTTTTAAACGGTCCAAAACTAATCCTTGAAGGGTCCAAGGAACAAGTCTTAAAACAAGCCCAAACTAAACCTTTAATGGACAAGGAACAAGTTTTAAAACAAACCCAAAACTAACTTGGAGCAGGCCCACAAACAGACCTTAAATCAGCTCTTAAAAACTAGCTTTGAATGGCCCACAACACAGATTTTATAACGGCCCAAAACTTAGCCTTTATTGGCCCACAAAACAAACTTTGAAATAGTCCAAAACTAAACCTTGAATGGCCCATAAAACAAACCTTAAAACCAGCCCACAACTGAACTTAAAAATGACCCAACATCAGGTCTTGAAATGGCCCAAAAGCGAACTTGAATCAGGCCCAAGGGAGCCCCAACAAACTGGCCCACAAAATAATCCAAACTCGGGCCCAAACCAGCCCCAGGCTGAGCTGGGCCTCGCTCGAGCGAACCCAGGTCCGCTCGAGCGGACCCAGACAGTAGCTGGGTCGCTCGAGCGAGGGCCAGGCAGAGCCTGGTCCGCTCGAGCGACCCAGTGGGTCGCTCGAGCGGACTGGGCCTGCCCAGTCCAGCTCGGCAGTCTTCTTCTTGCATTTTTTTCTTCTTTTTCTTGATTCTTTTGATTCCTTTTCTTCCATACAAAATTCCACAATAATTTGGGCCATTTCTTGACCTTCTAAACTCCTCAAATCACCATACATGATCCTTCCAATTGATCAAACACAACACTTTTAAAGATCAAAGTTTTTCTCCCTTCTTTGAACACACTATTTAACACAAGAAAAACTAATTTTTCCAAAGTGAGCAAAGTGAAGACAAACCTCCTATACAATGTAAAGCAATAGCATAAGTGGAATAAACATAGTGTTTCTTCATTCATTCAAAGCCAATCCATAAACCATGAAAAATTTGAACCAAATAAGGAAAAAGCCATGAAGCTAAACAAGAAACACAAAAACATCATATTAATTGTGAAATTCACTTGCCTTGGTCAAGAGAAGATGCAAAAACACTCCATGAAGGTCCTCTTATGGCCTCAAGCTCCAAAATTACGAAACCCCCAAACTAGCTCAAAAGAAACCCTAGAAAACCAATCATTGCAAATCTCCATGACAACCCATTGCATAAATGACAAAACCCTTCAAAATGGTTTGGAAAACCAAGATTTGGAGAAAGAAGTCCATTGCTCACCTTAAAAAAACTCAAACCAAGAAAAAATGCATGGAAAGGTGGTCTCTCCTAGCTCAAATCTCTTGCAAAAGGCATCTATGGAAAGCTTGGAGAGAGGAGAAGAAAATGGGAAGCTCAAATCTCCCTTTAGCATCAAGGAAGAAGAGGTACATGAGGAGAGAGAAAGGGGGCTGGGAGAAACCCTAACCCCTCTCTTGTTGCAGGAAATGAGAGAATGGGGAAGAGAAGGAGAGCCCCATGGCTTTATAAAGACTAAATGGGCTGGGCCCCATGGGCCCCAAACTGACAAGGGTCAAAACTAGCATTTCTGGGTCCCGAACGAAAACGACGAAGAAGACAAAAATGATCAGCAAAATATCTACTTTCCAAAAAGTATATTTTCCCCAATTTCTGGAATTTTCGAAATTCATGGACAGATTTAGTGAAAATGTCATTTTTGCCCATTTTCCTCGAAAAACGTGATTTCTGAGTATCAAATCAAAATGATCAAAACATGAAGGTTGTTAAACTTCATCAAATGAGTCAAAATACACCAAATCCAGAATTTTTAGAAATCAAAAGTAATTTCTCATAAAAATACAAATCATATGGACCGGGTCAAACCAAAGTCAATGGTCTTCAAAATCTCCAAGGTTATGGAAAAATCTAGTCAAACTCAAAAACACGGTCAAACTAAATCAAATCTCACTTAACAAGCTAAACCACGATTAAAACAATGCTAAACAAAAGAACTGGGGTCGGGATCTTACAGAGTATGGTTCTACTAGTGGTGTAGCCAAGGTCAAGGATACGGGAGCAAAGGGAAAGTGTTTCCACTGTGGTGTGACAGGACATTGGAAGAGGAATTGTCCACATTTTCTGTCAAAGGAAAAGACCTCAGGTATGATTGAGTCACTTATTTCTGAAGTTAGTTTTGCAACTAGTACTTCAAAATCTTGGTTTGTAGACTTCGGTGCAACTAATTACATCAGTAATACGTTACAGGAGTTACAGGTAACCGGGAGGAGTAGTGGCGGGGGAAATCATTGTTAACTTGAGATCGGAAGCCAAGGCAGAAGCAGTGTCAGTGGGAGTAGTAACTTAGTTGCTTTCAGATATTAAATTGATTTTGTCAGATACATTATATGTACCATTTTAAGACGGAATTTTAATTTCTAGTATGATGAATATGAGTTATTCTATTACTTTTGGTAATGAAATTGTCTTAAAGAGGAACGGTACTCTTATATGGTCTGACAAGGTAATCAATGGCTTTTATTTGTTAACTCCCACAATGTATGAAATACATGACACTGATGTTAATGATAGACCATCATTAAAGAGGTAGTTACCTTCATCTAATCCAACAAACATTTGGCACCCAAGAGGCTAGGTCACATAAACCTAAACAAGATTGACAGACTAGTGAAAGATGGTATCTTACCTTCATTGGTAGTAGAACCAATGCCTGCCTCCAAGTCTTGTCTGGAAGACAAAATGACCAAAAGACCCTTATTAATCTAAGGGCAGTAGGGCCAAAGATTTATTGGAGTTAGTGTATACTGATGTGTATGGACCCATAATATTAGAGCGAGAGATTGATACGGGTATTTCATCACTTTCATCAATGATTACTCGAAATATATATACATATACCTTATGCACCGCAAGTCCGAGATTTTTGAATAGTTCAAAGAGTTTCGAGCGGAAGCGGAAAAGCATTTAAGTAAAAGTATAAATACTCTTCGATGAGATCGATGAGGCGAAGATCTCTCCGCTAATTTTATGGGATACTTATCAGAAAATGGGATTTGATCCCAGTAGTTTGCTCCTGGTTTACCTCAACAGAACGGAGTAGCAGAAAGAAGGAACAAGACTCTTTTAGATTAGATCAGGCCTATGTTGAGTTTCTCAGGATTACCTATATATTTGGGATATGGAAACTGATACGTATATACTAAACCTCATTCCATCTAAGTCTATATCTGAGACTCCCCGGGAGTTATGGATAGGGCGAAAGCCTCGTCTACAATGTTTTCAAGGTTGTCCAGCACATGTGCTGAAGGATAAGACGGATTAGTTGGAATCGAAGTTGGAAGTATATATGTTTATATTATATCCCAAAAAGGAACAAAAGGTTGGTTGCTCTATAATCCCAGAGAGCAGAAAGTGCTTGGCAGCACCAATGCAGTTTTCTGGAGGGAGATTATAAGATTAACTGAAAATCTTTAGAAAAGGTTATCTTGGAGGAAATTCAAGAGAAATCAATTCCAAATCCAAGAATAACCAAACTTTAAGAAAATCCGCCCATACTAGACCCAGTAGTTACACCAGTGCCTTGTCGTAGTGGGAGTATTGTTAAGACCCTTGACAAGTTCTCGGTCTAAGGAAAGTCTTACGAGGCAATCCCGGAAGAACTGGAACAAGATCCCTGTAACTATGATAAAGCAGTTAATGACATAGTTTTGGGACGTTAGTTAGATGCTATGAAAGCTGAGGTGGAGTCTTTGTACTCTAATCAGGTCTGGATACTTGTGGACTTGCCTGCTAATAGCAAACCTATTGGGTGCAAGTGAGTCTACAAGAGAAAAAGAGTTCCATCCGGATACTCTTATCCAATGCAGTTCATCTCGGTGACGAGATTTGGCAAATGGATGTCAAGACAGCGTCTCAAGATGGCAATCTTGAGGAAAACATCTATATGATGCAGCCAGATGGTTCTATAGCTAACAACCAAGTGCAAAGAGTTTGCAAGCTGCATAAGTCCATTTATGGATTAAAGCAGGTATCCCGGAACAGGAACATCCGTATTGACAAGGCAATCAAGTCATTTGATTTTTTTCAGAATCCGGATAAGTCATGAGTGTACATAAAAAGTCAAGAAGGCAGGGTAGTTTTTCTGGTATTATATGTCGACGACATCCTTCTCCTATGGAGTGACATAGGGATATCGTCAACAGTAAAAGTTTTGGTTGGTTAAGACTTTTGATAATAAAGGACTTTGGAGAAGCCAGGTACATCCTAGGAATCAATTTCCATTGAGACCGGAAAAATAGGATGATAGGCTTATCCCAATGATGTGTACATAGATAAGATTCTGGTACGGTAGGCTATGCTTTGTACTAGACCGGATATCTGTCACGCAGTAGGCCGAGTCAGCAGATATCAGTCTAACCCAGGTCCTTATCATTGGACTGCTATAAGATGTGTTCTCAAATACTTGAGAAGAACTAGAGATCACATGTTGAGTTACAGAATGATGAGTTGATTCCAGTCGGTTACATAGATACTGACTTCTAGTCAGATCAGGATTCCAGGAAATCAACTTCTGGGTATGTGCTTATGTTGTAGCAGCTTGAGAAGTAGCTAAGGTAGCAGATTGACTCAAAAGATTCCTTATGGAACTTGGAGTGGTACTTTTGGCAAGAAAGCCGCTCACAATTTACTGTGATAACAGCAGGGCAGTCGCTAAGTCCAAATAACCCAAGAGCCAAAAAACATGTACAGAGGAAGTTATACATGGTCAGACAGATTGTGCAGAGAGGTGATGTACGATCACCAAGATAGCCTCTGCAGATAAACTAGGGAGATCCATTTACTAAGCCTTTGACTATTAAAGTCTTTGAACGGTATGTAAAAGGGATGTGCATGAGATGTAACTCTAACTGGCATTGAGCCCAAGTGGGAAATTGTTAGTTTTACGGACTCAATCCAATAAATGATATAATAAATTGATTAATTTCTTTATTTATCAGTATATTCATGTTTTCCTTTCATGAGATGAATGATGATTTGTTATATACTTGCACATAACCAATACGAATGACATGATGGTTCATGAGATGAATCGGAGTCCATAAGTATATTAGATGTCACACATGTGTATGGATGAGATCCACATAGTGTGACAAATCTTATACTTAAATATCTTCACAACCAGTGGTGAGACTGGACATCTCATACTGACAAGGTTGCAGCACTTTGATCACTATGAGATAGTGTGATTTCTCTCAATCATCAGAATGGAAGATTCTGGATCATAGTGCTGGTACATTGGATGTATTGAAGAACCATGAGAAGCACCTTATAAACACTGTCTTTACTTTAAGGTATGCTCTCAAAATTCCCTAGCAATAGTCTCTCAATCCTGAGATATTAATGAACTCAAGTTTCTATCTATTCAATTGCTTTGAGTCACCAATGAGTGAGGCCAACTATAGGTCAACACCTAAGTGATTTGGGTACGTGGTAGTAGAGCTGTGGGAACATTCAATGGTCAAGATGGAATCTATCTCTAATATCCCCTGGTGCCAATTAATGGATTTATCATTGGTAAGTGCGCACCCATTCCGTTTAACAATTAATTGGAAAGGTACCTATGATCATTATAATTAATTGGGGCTCAAGGATAATAAGATATGAATCTAGTTTGGAAGACAGGTCCAATTGATCCATGGATATTGATAGAGGGGCCTACTTGTGGTAATGCGGAAGTTTAAGGTCTTCTATGTAATATTCCTAAGACTGGAGTTCAGTTGCATTTATATAGTGGAGTTATTTGCAATTAACTGTGGGCCCCGGATTACACATGAGATGTGGGGTCGCGTGTCCCAGTTGGAGCCAGCTTTCTAAGGAATCCCTAGTGGTCCCTACGCTAGTCCAATTATTAGAAAGTCTCTAATTCTAGTTGAACTCTAAAAGGAAAGTTACTATTTCTATTTGAAGTAAGACTTCTAATAGTGGTAATAGTAGAGTTACTAATTTTAGTAGAAGTGAGACTTCTATTTTAATTAGAAAGGAATTAGAAAGTTACTAATCATATTTGAAGTGAGACTTCTAATTATGATATGGTAAGTTACTAATTAATTAATGGAAGTAAGACTTCTATTTTAATTAAGAAGAGATAGTTACTAATTATTTGGAAGTAAGACTTCTAATGGAAATTAGTAAGTGGGGCTTGCAAAACTTATAAATAGAGGAGAGAAGAGATGGACGTCCAAGAATGCTCCATAGCATTGGGATTCACACCCAAGGCCCCCCTGTGCAAGAGTTGCACATACTCTTTCTCCTCTCCCTCTTCTAGTTCTCTTTCTAGTTCTCCCTAGAGTTCCTAGTAGTTTTCTCTTGGAGATCCCACCATCTTCTTAAGAAAAAGGAGAATCTGATACGGGTCATAGCGTGGAAGATCAAGAGGTCTTGGAGATCCCTATTTGATTAGTGACAGCGTTTCATCATCAAAGAAAGATGCAACTTCTCCATTAGAGCACAACCGAGCTCCAAAGGTATAATCCACTTCCTTGCATGTTGTAGATTAATATGGATGCTTATTAGTTGCTGTTTCTATCTTCTAGATAGATTGTATTTACTGACCATGATAGTTGAGATTGAGGGTTTACTTCCTGGATTGGGTTTTATAGCCTTCTGGATAGTTGATCCCTGCATCAAGTGGGTCAAAAGTTTTTGAAACCTATCCTAGAGGCCCTCCCTATTTCCAACACGGGCAACGTTGTTGAAGATAATATCTTTGTCTGTGGAGTAGAAGCTAAGATATTGTTTGATCCTGGATCTACACATTCTTTTATATCTCCTATGTTTGCTAAGTTGATTCCTATTCCTGCTAGCGAACTTGAATTTATTCTAACTGTCACAACACCAGTAGGGAAACAAGTTGTTTGTAGCACTTATCACCCTAGTTGCACAGTTAAGATAGGAGGAGTCACTTTACCAGCAGACCTTATTGTTTTGGATATGCATGACTTCGATATCATCTTAGGCATGGATTGGTTAACTAGACATCATGCTACTATGGATTGCTTTAGCAAGACCATCTCTTTTAAATTGGATGAATTACCAATCGAAGTGAAATTTTGTGGAAAGAAAAGGATATTAGCTAACAGATTTATTTCAGCCTTATCAGCAGCTAAGCTTTTGAGAAGCGGTTGTCAGGGATGTATAGCGTTTATCATGGAGGATAAACGATCCCAAGCGGTGGAGGGAATCCCCATTGTGTGTGAATTTCCAGTCGTTTTTACAGAGGAAGTTCCAGGTTTGCCACTAATTCGAGAGATCGATTTCACAATTGAACTATTACCGGGGACTGCTCCAATTTCTATTGCACGTTACAGAATGGCTCCAGCTGAATTGGGTGAACTGAAGGTACAGTTGCAAGAGTTATTAGAGAGATGTTTTATCAGACCGAGCGTCTCACCTTGGGGAGCTCCAGTTTTATTTGTTAAGAAGAAGGATGGCAGCTTGAGGATGTGTATTGACTACAAAAAATTGAACCAGTTTACCATAAAAAACAAATATCCATTACCGAGAATAGATGAACTTTTTGATCAGTTGCAAGGAGCGGCGTATTTTTCGAAGATTGACCTACAATCAGGCTACCATCAGTTGAGAGTCAGGGAATCAGATGTTCCAAAGATAGCTTTCAGGACCAGATATGGGCATTACGAGTTCTTAGTGATGCCATTCGGACTGACAAATGCGCCAGCAGTGTTCATGGCTCTAATGAACAAGATTTTCGCACCACATTTGGATATATTCACAGTTGTTTTTATTGATGATATTCTGGTGTACTCTAAGTCCAAGGAAGATCACGAGCAGCATTTGAGAACTTCACAGCAACTTCTGAAAGATAACCAGCTTTATGCGAAGCTTGGGAAGTGTGAGTTTTGGCTAGAACAAATTGCTTTCCTAGGCCACATCATCTCCAAAGAAGGTTTAGCAGTAGATCCAGCTAAGATTGTGGCAGTCATTAAGTGGAAAAGACCGAAGAATGTAACCGAAATCTGAAGTTTTCTGGGTTAAGCAGGTTACTATAGAAGGTTTGTGCATGGATTTTCATCTATTGCAGCACCTCTTACCAAACTAACCCTGAAAAATGTGCCATTTATTTGGAATGAGAAATGTGAAGCTAGCTTTGAAGAGCTGAAAAAGAGATTGACCACAGTACCTATTCTCACATTACCATTGGGCAGCGGTGGATTTGTAGTTTATACCGATGCTTCGAATGTGGGACTCGATTGTGTATTGATGCAAGATGGCAGTCATTGCTTATGGCTCGAGGCAGTTGAAAGAACACGAGGAGAATTATGCAACCCATGATTTAGAGTTGGCAGCAGTCGTCTTTGCATTGAAGATGTGGAGACATTATCTCTATAGGGAGAAATTTGAAGTAAATTCAGATCATCGAAGCTTGGAATATTTATTCTCGCAGAAGGAATTGAACATGAGGCAGAGAAGATGGATGGAGTATATTAAAGACTATGGATGGACTATATTAAAGACTATGACTTTCCAATCAAGTACCATCCAGGGAAGGTTAATGTAGTTGCAGATGCTGTGAGTAGAAAGTCTGGGAATATGGCCGGTTTACAAGGAACTTGTATTTTTCAGCAGTTTGAAGACTTAGGTGTTGATTTTCAACCATTGAGAAAGGGTGTGATGATAGCAAACATGTCAGTGTCAGAGCCTACATTCATCCAGAAAATCAAGGAAAATCAGTTGCAAGACCCAGATTTGGCCAAGATTGTGGAACACATTGCAGAACGTCCAAATTTCCGGATTGTAGATGGAGTGATATACTTCCGTGATCGTCTTTGTGTTCCAAATATTGAGGATTTGAGAAAAGAAATCATGACTGAAGCTCATAATACCAAGTATTCCGTGCACCCAGGGAGTACAAAAATGTATCATAACTTAAAGAACCGATTTTGGTGGAATAACATGAAGTGGGAAATTGCAGTGTTTGTATCTAGATGCATGACTTGTCAGCTGATAACAGCAAAACAACAGAAGCCTTCAGGTCTTTTGTAACCATTGGAAATTCCTCAGTGGAAATGGGAGCATCTTACAATGGATTTTATCTCAGGTTTACCCTCTACCAGCAAGGGAAAAAATGCGACATGGGTTATCGTCGATCGTCTCACGAAATCAGCACATTTTCTTCCAATGAAGACGGAAAAGAAGATGCACATGTTTAGGGGTGGAAGAAGCCGAACCGAACCGAACTCTGGACCGTAACCGAACCATAAAATTAAGTTCGGTTCGGTTTATCGATTTATGGTTCGGTTTCAGTTTTGAGTTTCTAGCAAGTTCGGTGTTCAGTCGGTTTCGGATTTTAAAAAATAATTTCGGTTTAAACTGAAAAATCAAACTATATTTCATGTTTGAAATTAAATATATATATGTCAGTATTAGACAGACTATTACTCTATTAGAATAAAATTAGTATAGTATTATTGTAATTTATACAGACTAATAGACTATAGTCTAAAGACTAAAAGAGTAAAAGACCAAATGGGAAAGGATGCAGGTGCAGATATTGAAAAATTCGGTTTAAACCGAAAAACTGGAAAACCAAACCGTTTAATTATTTTCAGTTAGGTTCGGTTTTACATGTTATTCGGTCCGGTTCGGTTGTAATATTTTGAAATTTCAGTTTTTGGATTTTTCGGTTTCGTCTAAAATCGAACTGAAAACCCGTACTTCCACCCCTACACATGTTATCTCTTGTAGAGACATTTGTCAATGAGATTGTCAGCCGTCATGGTCAACCAGTCTCTATCACGTTAGACCGAGACAACAGATTTGTCTCGAGATTTTAGAAGACTTTGCATGAGTCTATGGGCACTAAGCTCCAGTTCGGCACACCTTATCACCCTCAGACAGATGGGCAGCCGGAGAGGACTATACAGACATTGGAAGACATGCTACGAGCTTGTGTATTGGATTTCAAGACCTAATGGGATGAGAGTTTGCCACTTTGTGAGTTTGCATAGAATAATAGCTACCACTCAAGTATTGGAATGACACCTTTCGAGGCACTATATGGTAGAAGATGTAGAACTCCTGCATGTTGGGAAGAAGTCGAAGAACGAAGCATTCATGGACCGACTTTGATAGGAGAGACAAGTGATAAGATTAAGCTAATACATGAGAAGATTGAAGATTGCCAGAAGCAAACAGAAGAGCTATGCAGATGTCCGGAGGAAAGATCTACAGTTTCAAGTAGGAGACAAGGTTTTTCTGAAAGTGTCACCAATTAGAGGAACCTTAAGGTTTGAGCAAAAAGGCAAATTGTCCAGGAGGTACATTGGATCGTATGAAATTTTGAGTCGCGTCGGTGAAGTGGCTTATAGACTTGCCCTACCTCTAGAGCTTTCAGGTGTGGATAATGTTTCTCACATCTCCATGTTGAGGAAGTACGTTTCAGACCCATCACATGTGTTGCAAAATGAACCATTAGAAACTCGAGAAGATGCCACTTATATTGAGAAACCGGTAGAGATCATTGACACGAAGAAGCAAAAGCTGACGACACGTACGATTCATTGGGTGAAAGTACGTTGGGAAAATCACGGGCCGGAAGAAGCGACATGGGAACTTCGAGATCAAGTGCAGAAGAAGTATCCTCACTTATTAGCAGAAATTAGTGTTCATTTGGAGGACCAAATGCTCTAAGGGGTGGAGGATGTCAGACCCCGACCCAAGTTTTCTTTGATTAACATCGTTTAAGCCGAGATTAGATCTTAAGTACGATTAGATGACGTTTAGCCTATATTGTGAGCTCGATAGATTTTCCATAGCTTTGGGGAATTTTCGAGAGTCGTTAATTTTAGTCGTGGGACCCGTGTGTGTGTTAGGGGAATTATTCTTGATTCTTGATAAATTATGATTTTTAATCCTCTTGATTAATAAAAATGACATTTACAACTTTGATGTTCACTTCATCCATTTTCGAAACACCAAAATCGCAATTTTGAGCAAAAAGGGTAAAACAAGCTTTTTACCTTGAAATCTGTGCATAAATTTCAATGTTTGTAAAATCATGCAAAAATGGTATTTTTGGAAACTAGATATTTCAACGATCGTTTTTCTCTCTTCCGTTGATCTCATCCAGGACCCACAAAGTGATGTTTTTAAGACTTGAAAGTTAGTGAATTGGTGGGGCCCACATCCAACCCAACTTAAAAAGAGAACCCACGTGTATTTCTTCCTTCTTCTTGATCCCGTTTTTCTGCTGGAATCGAACCAAGAGAGAGAGCTTCTTCTCTTCTTCACACTCTCTCTCATCTTGCATGTCAAGGAAATCAACCCAAGAAGGGATTTTTTATCTCATTTTCCTTTTCCTCTCCCATCAAGCTTTCTAGCCATACCATTTGTGAAAGATCTCAGCTGGGTTCATCTTCTCCTTGAAACCTTTCTCCATTGTTAGAGCTTCTAGAGGTAGGCCAGGGCTTCTATTTTGATTTTTATAGATATTTTGGACCATTTAGAAGCTTTCTTTCATGCATGCAAAAGGGTTTCTTGAAGAACCTATTTATTTCAAAAATCTGGGACTTTTCTTGAGATAGTTTTCCATGGATTTTGTAGCTTGGAAGTTCAGCAGAGAGTGGTGTGTTTGGGAGAGATCTTTGAGTGCACTTTGGACCAAAGGCAAGTAAATGATTGAAATATGAATGTGCATGTTTTGTTTTATGGAATTTTATCTTAGATCCTTGCTTTTGAATCTATTAGTATCTAATCTTGTTTATCTTGAAGTTAGTTTACTAAATACTTGGTTTGAAGGTTCATATGTTTGGTTCTACTTCACTGAATTTCACTTTGATTTCTGTCTTGACTTTTAGTTTCATCTTGATTGAAACCTTTATGTTTAAATTGTTGGAAAAATTGGTTTTGATTGAAGGGAGAATGGTTGGATTTGAAATGAGAAAATTGGAGGTTTTGGATGGGTGGAATGAAGGAGCTTTTTAGCTCATATGGTTACAGGGAAGTAATGTTGAGAAAGGAGAAGAGTTTGGAGGAAGAAAACTTTGAAATAGCTTCAGAAAAATCATACTTGTAGTGCTGTCGGACATCTGTCGGTCAGCTTGTCGGCTAACCGACAGCCAACCGACAGGAACCGATGACCTCTCGGTTAGAATTCCAGAGATCAACATTTTTGGAGAAATTTTTTATGGCAAGGTGTCAGCCAACCGACGGAACCGACAACCTCTCGGTTAGAATTCCAGAGAGCAACATTTTGGAGAAATTTTCGATGGCAAGGTGTCGGTCAACGGACAGGAACCGACATACCGCTCGGTTAGAATTCCAGAGAGCGGTTTTTCCCTGTCTTAGAGCTCGGCAGACCGTCAGTTAGCTGTCGGCTAACCGACATGAACCTGGCCATGTCGGCTAACCGACAGCTAGCCGAGGGCTAACCGAACTTCACCCAGATTTTTACACATGAAGAACTGAAGGGGTTTTCTATCCCAATCACTTGTGGACCCTTTTTAGTCGAAGTATACACCTTGAAATCCTTAATGTTGTTTTAAAATTGGGCATCATCTAAACGAATAATCGACATGGGATTTCAAAGTATATGTGGTTCGACGATTACGGTCTCAAGGTATTGAGGAAAAATTTTGATTTATGAAACCAATCTCCCATTCTGTGATTTGTATTGATTGAAGAGAAATGTTTTCCCAAAGTTTTTATCTTTTTAAAACCCATTTGGGAATTATTGAGTGGATGGTGTTTTTATACACAATGTGTTGGGACTACTATTTTGAAAATAAATCCTTGAGGCAAGATGGGGCCAGAGCTATGTAGTGTGAGCCCATGAGCCAAAGAGAACTAGTGTGCGTGTACTTGATTTAGAGTGAGTAGTTCCCAAATTTTGAAGTGTCAAACATTGTTTTGAAAGTGTGTATTTCTAGTGTCAGCTCCACTTAGCTTGGATGACTATTGCTGGTCTGATCAACCGCCTTGGGTCCTCAAAATCTTGCACCAACTGGGATTGGTAAATACGTACATTCATGCTGGCTTGTTTAGCCCGTTCCGCGGCGGGATTCGTGTACGGTCCTCAGTTTACTGAGCTACTGTAAATTATGGTATGTTATATTAGTGTCTCCCTTCACCTTTGTGCGACGGAGGCCCACAAGAGTCTCCTTTCACCCTTTACGTGACGGAGGCCCATGAGTGCTCTTGTCACTCCTTGTGACAGAGAATAGAGGTATATGTGGTTGCCAAAGTGTTGTCTTGAATGGTCATATTGATTAATGAAAGGATTTTATAAATGGTATTGTTATCCAAATGCTTCGTTTTACACAACTCCTCTTTATCGTACAATGTTGTTTTATTTATTCAAAACTATTGTTTATAGCATGATTATACTTCATTATTTTCTTGCCAGACCGTCGTGTCTGATCCTTTCATTTTGGTGCTCAGATCTAGGTTTCGTTGACCTTGAGGAGGAGCACAAGGAGGTGGCTGTAGGTCAGTCGGTTGAACGGGAGTGGCAGCCCAACGATGTCATTTAGATGTCGGGATGGGTCATGAGATGCAAAACATTTTGAGAATTGATCTTTTAGCTTTTGGAACTTGTTATTAGCCTTTGTTGGCTATCTTTTGGAAATGTAAAACTTAACTTATGTTTGTGTATTGTTTAACTTGAAACCTTAACTATGGTTATGCTAGTTATATTCCCTTTCTGATATGAGTTCCTTTATACTCGATTTTTGGCATGATATTACTTATGTGTTTGCTACACGCTTCCGCAAATCTATACTTTTGTGTTAGTGTGAAGTGATTCGAATGTATGGAATCCTCACCGCGGAAACCTGTGGGAAACCAAAGAACAAAGGAAAGATTTAAATACAAATGGTGTGTGAAAGGCCCCACCCCTGGTGGGCCCTCAATTTGAATTTGAATACTATGTATTAGCCTAATTATTTTAATTATACTAATTATGGGGTTTAGTCAAGGGTAATTATGTATTTTCCTAGGATTAGTCTAGTTGTTTAATTAGTAGAGTCAATAGGGTGTCTTTTGTTATTTTTAAAGTTAGTTAGTTTGATAGAGGCCCTAACTAGAAATTAGTAATTACCATAGGGGGGTGTCCACTAAAGAATCTTCTAGAACCCACCCAAAGACCAAAATACCCTCTACCCCAACCTAATCCTATTTAAACTAAAAGGGTACTTTAGTCCCTAGCCCTAAAACCCAACCTATATAATCAAACCCCCCCGCATTTCCAAACGAAGGCTACTGCTCATCTCTCTCATTTCCCTCTTTCCTCTCTTCCTTCCCCATTTCCCTCCAACGATCTCTCAATTCCCTCCAATTTCCCATCTCCTTCTCATCTCTTTCTTTCTCTCGTTCTCTCTGTACGAGTTCTAAGAAGAAGAAAGCCACTGCCAACCTGTGACTACAACTTATATTGGGATTTCTTTCTCTCCACATCAGTCATCCCTTCCCCTTCCTTCAAATCAGGTGAATACCAACTTCTAGTTCAATTCCATTTGAAAATTCTCTTTCTCCCTCTAGATCTCATTCCTTATAAAAGTTCTCTTGTGGGAATGGGTGTAGGAGTAGAAATCTCTATAGATCAGAGATTTTGGGCTGATCGTGTGTTTGGGATACCATAGAGCTGAGACTGTCTTTTACCGGATTGGATCTATATTTTCTCTTTCATTTCCTTCTTGCAATTGATCAAGGCAAGTGCAATATGCTTATTTAATATAGAATGTATGTTTACTGTCTTTGATTCTCTGTATTTCTATTTAGATGATGTTAGGACTGCTAGATTTACCTTTGAGCATGTTTTCATGGACGATCAGCCATTGATGGATGGGTTGATCTCATTTGGAAGATCAATGGCCTGTGGTTTGGATGGTTGGATGATATTGGAGTGTTTTTCTTATTTCTGGATGTTTCTGTGGAGTTTGGATGAGATTGGTTGAGTTCTGGTTGAAGAAGAAGGAAATCGGAATTCTGGAGTTGCAGAGCGTCTTTGTACCTTGCTGGCCGAGCTCAGCACTGGCCGAGCTCAGCGATGGCCGAGCTCAGTGTTGCGGAGCTCAGTGTTGACCGAACTCAGTGTTCTGCCGAGCACAATGCTCAGGCCGAGATCCACGTTTAGGCCAAGCTCAGTGTTTAGGCCGAGCTCAGTGTCTTGGTCGAGCCCCGTGTTATGGTCGAGCTCGGTGTTTTACCGAGCTCAGTGCAAAACCGGGCTCCGTGCTTGACCGAGCTCGGCGCTTGACCAACCTCAATGCCTGACCGAGCTCAATGCTTTACCGAACTTAGCTGGGTGACCGAACTGAGCTAGGTGCTTTGCCGAGCTGAGCTGGGTGAACGAGCTGAGTGTTCAATTGAGCTCAAGTGCTTAGCCGAACTCATAGCTTGATTCCAAAAAAGTGGGTTTCCAACAAAGGAGACTAGAACCTAGGACATTCCATTTTAGCCAGAGCTTTCAGTGTGCACGGCCAACTGCCCATGCCAGGGGGTTAGCCGAGCCCACAGGAACTTCTGGACAATCAGGCCTTGCCTGCAGGGTGTTTACTTTTCTGATCTCAGTGTGCCGAGCTGACCGCCCAGGCCAGGAGGTCGGCTGAGCACACTGTGTACAGCGACACTTCCCAGATTTTAATTTCTATTGTTGTAATCATGTATGGGGCCCATTGACCATCCAAATAGACTTCTATCACTGTGCCAACCACGAGTTGATGGTGTGGCTCAACCTTGACTCGTGGGGTCCACTAATTAAGGTCCAGGTTATGTAATCTAAGATGATTCGACCTTTATACGTTACCAATGATGCACATAACTTCTGAGCACCAAACACAGTATTCCTTAGCATCTATGGTTTCACTTAAAGATCGAATTACCTCAGATAGACCTGAATCTGAAAGTGGATCATTTACTTAGGTTGGACTGTTGATATCGCCCATTGATCCTTGTACTTGGAGATTCATCTCCCTCATATTATTACTGTCACTCTATTGTCCTTATTATTGCTTATACCTGTTAATTAAATGGAAAATGGGGGGCTCGAACCTAGGACTACTTAGAGGTGACCTGGTAATATGATTCGGTGAACATTGACCCGTGTCTATGGCTAGGCAGGCCCTTTTATGGCCTAAGTTTGTATGTGGATTACCCTAGACTGGAGAGGTTAGATTGTATGGGCTTGTGACTCATCCTGGGTATAAATGGATCATATGTCATTGGAAATGGACTTGTGTTTTATTTGGACTGTTGTAGACCAGGCCATGTATTTGGTGGGCCTTGGTATGGATCCAATGATTGGACTTGGGCTATGATCCATATGTGGTATTGGGTACTTGGACCTCTTAGGAACTTTGTTAGGACCTTGTTCACGCAAGGCAAAGCCTAGATAGACACAGAGCCTTATTGTTTCCTTAGTCGGCATAGACATTCACTCAGTTGATCTAAGCTCAGCCAGTTGGACTGATCATCACTGGTAGGAGCTATTGAGAGTGTTGTGTGGCTATCATGATGAGCATTGTTGGAGACGGACGGTGTGATACCCGGTCCGGTCTCAGTGTGTGTTGATGGATGATGTTATTTGCGGGGCTAGATAATCCCCAGCACTGTGAGATTTTCCCCGCCACGACTGTGTTCAGTATGGGAGGGCCGCCGCATAATATCCCGCGGTATCCAGCTTGTATGGGTGTGCCATTTTGTGTAGGGTTGTATTATGTTTATCTTGATTTTATTTGTTTATCTTGCTCAACTGCCTAGGATCTGTACCATTGATATTCTCTTCACTTCATTACTGTCTCTACTCATTTTGAGGGCTATGTGGCATTTATCACGAAGGATAAATTGTCCGAAGTGGTGGAGGATATTCCAGTTGTTTGCGAGTTCTCGGATGTCTTTCCGGAGGAGATACCTGGATTACCACTGGTTCGAGAGATTGATTTCACGATTGAGCTTGTACCAGGGACGGCACCGATATCGAAAGCACCTTACCGCATGGCTCCAGCGGAGTTAAGAGAGTTGAAAGTCCAGTTACAGGATCTCTTAGACAGAGGATTCATGAGACCGAGTGTATCACCATGGGGTGCACCGGTTTTGCTCGTAAAGAAGAAGGATGGATCGATGTGTATGTGTATAGACTACAGGCAACTGAATCAGGTTACGATCAAGAACAAGTATCCACTGCTAAGGATAGATGAGTTGTTTGATCAGTTGCAAGGTGCACAATATTTCTCCAAGATAGACTTGAGATCAGGCTACCACCGGATACGAGTCAGGGACCAGGATGTGCAGAAAACAGCCTTCAAGACCAGATATGGACATTATGAGTTCTTGGTTATGCCATTTGGGCTAACAAATGCACTCAGAGTATTCATGGCTTTGATGAACAAGGTCTTCGCATCATGCTTAGAACAGGTCAAAGTTATATTCATACATGATGTTCTAGTCTATTCGAGGTCCAGAGATGAACATGCGGAACATTGGAGGAGTACATTACAGATTCTGAGAGATAATCAACTCTATGCTAAGCTGAGTAAGTGCGATTTTTGGCTTGAGCAAGTGTCATTTCTTGGACATATCATCTCTAAGGAAGGCTTAGCAGTAGATCCAGCAAAGATTGAGACAGTAGTCAGTTGGCAGAGTCCGAAGTCAGTGTCAGATATCAAGAGTTTCTTTCCGTACATGGAACTGAATATGAGGAATTTAAGGGAAAATGGATAGGAAATTATTTTTTTTAAAGTAGTGAAGGGTGAAGAATACACGGTGGAGAAGTAGTTGGGACTCCTAACTTTTCTAAGATCTTGTTTATTATGGTGATAGTTGGGTATTCATTTTTCATCTCCCCTTTAATGATATGTGAATGATTAATGTAAAGGATAACTTCAAGATTTCTTTTACAACGTGGCATTTCATTTATTGTTGGCTAGAGAACATAAAAGCAAGCTCTTGATTGTCAAAGAAATGGATTTGCACTACGGTTTTCTTTGCTAAGCCATTAATTAGACTGAGAACGACCACTTACCTCACCGGTAAGTTCTCACCTGGCTGTCTAAGGTTTAAACCCTGGGTACGCCACATTTTCCCACTTGTGCGGGCTTTATTTCCCACTTGTATGGGCCTTCTTCTCGCTTGTTTGGGCTGTCTTCCCGTGTGTATACAAGCTCTCTCTTGAGTCTCAACCCCTTTGGCTGGGTTACCAAAAAAAAAGGTATTTAGCGACAGGTCCCTCAACATTTCACTTTTTGACTTAGATCCACAATCTTTTTTCATAGTGTGGTAGGTCCTTTTTCCAAATTTAAAGACCTAAAATGTCCAAATTACCCTTTCTTTAAATGTCCATGATTAGTGGGATATGTCATTAATAATGGTCAACTACCATTTAATTGTCCACGATTAATGAAAATCCAATTAATGAGATTTTAAGATAAATTTAAAAAAACACAAATAAATTTCAAAACATGCAAATAAATTTCAAAAGAACACAAATAAATTTTAAAAGAATGCAGATAAATTTAAAAAAACACGAATAAATTTTAAAAGATTCAAATAAATTTAAAAAATGTAAATAAATTTTAAAAGAAATCAATAAAATTAAAAAAATGCAAAGACATTTGCCAAAACTAAGATAAAATAATTTTTCAAATCTAAGAAAAATTTGCCAAAAACTCAAGTATTTTTTTACAAAACTCAGTTAAATTTATTTAAAAAAACGTAAATAAATTTGAAGATACGCAAATAAATTTCAAAAGAGAGAAATAAAATTAAAAAATTCAAATAGATTTCAAACAACGCAAATAAATTTGGCAAAAAAACTCAAATAAATTTTCCAAAACTTAGATAAATTTTAAAGAAAATCAGATAAATTTTTTAAAAACACAAATAAATTTGACAAAAACTAAGATAAATTTCACAAAAACTCAGATAAATCCCTGGACCCCGCTACCTTTCTTCTCTAGTGAGGCCAACAATGATGGTGGAGTCTGGGGGTCCTGCTGGCTGAATGTTATTGGGCTTCTACTACAGGGCTTCTGGGCTGGGCGGGTCAGACCTGACCTGGAACCTACCCGAAACCAAAACTGGCCTGACCTTAAATCAAGCGTTTCTTCTTCTTCCTCGCTTGTGTTCCGAGACAGGGTCTGGGTTCTTCCCTCTCGCCTGCGTTCCGAGAAGAGTATGGATGATGGACCGAGACAAAACCTGAAACGACCCTGCTCCCTTTGGCAATGGGTACCCCTAGTACCGGAGGTCCTCCGATTTGCTTCTCAGGCTACAAGTGAGAGCTTCGGCGACGAATCACCGGCGAAACCGAGCAGCGGTGGCTACTGGGCAACATGTTGGAATTTGAGATGACTTGAGAAGCTTTATGAAGAATTGAAGTGATTAGTATCTCAAGCATTGTTTTGAGTTGGAATTATTGTCAACACAATGTCACAAGCATGATGATAATAGGTTGGTGTTGATAGAGCTTAAAAGTAAAATCAGAGTTGAAACAGTTCAGGAATTCAGAATTCCTGAAGCAGAGTGTGCGGTCGACCGGGCACCCCATGCAGTCGACCGAGAAAGAGAAACCTGCAAAAAAAAGTTAGCTCCCAGTTATTTTCGTGACACAGTGTGTCGTCGGTCGACCGGGACCCCAGGATGTCGACCGAGCACGATAGTTGTCTGCTTCCAGACTGTGTATGATGTCGACCGAGCAAGGAAGGATGTCGACCGAGCACGGGAACCAGAGTTGCGCAGAAACAGAAGTCTTGCACGAAAATTCAGCATTCTTATTTATTTCGTTTGGGACTCTTTCTAAACGAATTGTAGCCTATTTTGAACACTCTTAAAGGTTACCATAACCTATATAAAGGCATGTTTGGTTCGTTTTTAATAAGACACCAGAGAGAAAGAAGAGAAGAAAAAAGAGAAGAAAAGAGAGAGAGTTTTGGAGAGAAGAATGTGCTGTTGCTGTGTGCAGTCTTGTTAGAAGTTTCTACAGCAAGTGTGGACGAGGATGTGCTCTTGAAGATGGTGTTTCGTCCATAAGATAAGTGTCTCTCTGTTTATGCTTTAATTTTCAATTTGTAAGGGATTGAGAGAGAGAGATTGTAGAGGGGAAGGGCTGTAGAAAAAGGTTTCTACTTTTATTCTGTAGAACATCAAGTTGGTGCTTGGTGTCTGGGGTTTGGTGATCCTATCTGTTGGTGCAGATAAATTGTAAAGGGAGTCGGTGCTTCCTAGATAGTTGGTGCTATCTGAAACTAAAGGGAGTAGGTGCTTCCTAGATAGTTGGTGCTATCTGAAACTAAGGGTTGGTGCTCTTTGTCGTTGGTGCGACTAAATAGATTCAGATCTGTCCCGGATTGGTGTTCGGACAGTCTTTGAACCGTGGACGTAGCCTTTCGGTGAACCACGTTAAATCTGGTGTCCTTGTGTGATTTGATTTGCTTTTGTTGTTAAATTGGACCTGTTTTTAAGAAATCACTGATTCACCCCCCCCCCTCAGTGATCGCGATATCTAACAATTGGTATCAGAGCGTAAGGCTCCCTTGAAAAGCTTAACACGCTAAGGGTGATCTCTTGTCAAATCACATGGCAACCAATACAGGGAATAAGAAAGCACCTTTGTTTGATGGTTCTAATTACTCCTTCTGGAAGATCAGAATGCAGGCTTTCATTAAGTCACTTGGCTATGATGTCTGGGAGACTGTCAGAGTCGGTTACAATATTGCCATTGTACCCAATGATGCTGCAACGAAGAAGTTAGCAGACAACGACTCTAAGGCGCAGAATGCACTCTTTAGTGGCCTTGTGGATAGTGAGCTGGTCAAAGTAATTGCATGCAAAACAGCCAAGGAAATCTGGGACAAGTTGAAAAGCATTCATGAAGGAGATGAGAAGATCAAAGAAGCAAAATTGCAAACCCATCGCTCTCAATTTGAATCTCTTCGCATGGAGGAAAGCGAGAATGTTGACTCATATTTGCAATGAGTGAATGAAGTCACGAATGACATTCGTGGACTAGGGGAGGAGATTAAAGAACCAGTCATCGTCAAAAAGGTTCTAAGATCTCTTCTTCCCCGGTTTGATTCAAAAGTCTCAGCCATAGAAGAAGCCAAGGATCTGAATGAATTTTCCATGGATGAGTTGCATGGTTCACTCACTGCCTATGAGATGCGCATAGGTAAGACGTCTTCATCTGATAGAGAAGCGGCCTTCAAAGTTCAGAAAAAGGGAAAAGAGAATGCTGGTCATGATTCTGATACTGATGATGATGAGCTTGAGGCTCAGTTTGTTAGAAAGCTGAAGAAAGGAAGCAATGGAAAGTACAAAGGGAAGCTACCCTTTAAATGCTTCAATTGTGGCGGTGTTGGTCACTTTGCTGCGAAGTGTCCGCTGAAAGAAAATAATGATGATGACTCTTATGTTGATAAGAGTAAGTGGAAGAAAAATTTCAGAAAGAGGGGCAAAGCAAAAAGCTTCATCAGTCAATATAATGACAGCACGTCTGAAACTTCAGACGATGATGAATCAGCCGAGGCAACTGAAGCTCTCTTCATGGTTACCGTTGAAGAAGAAGAGGAGCAAGAGCCGGAAGAGGAAGAGGAGGCTGAGGTCAATCTCGAAGAAGAACTCATTGCCGCACTTGAGGAGCTTAGCATGGAACGAAAAACAAGTAAGAAAAATCTGAAACTTCTTCATGAATCTGAAAGTTCAATTATTTCTTTGAAAACTCAAGTTGAAGAATATAAAAGAATGGTGGAAGTCCTTCAAAATCAAATAAGTATCAAAAAGGAAGAGGCTATGAAACTAGAAACTGAAATCGCTAGAGCAAAGGCTGAAAACTTGGAAAGTAGCCGAAAACTCAAAGCACTCCAAGCGATTGAACGTACAATGAAACTCAATGAAATTCTGAAAGTTCAAAAGCCCTTCCACAATAAATTTGGTATTGGATTTGAAACCGGAGAGTCCTCTAAAGCTGCACCTTCTTTGTTTATGAGACAAAGTGCCATACCTCTCAAGGCTACAAAGCTTCAAATTCAGCCTAGTATTGAGACGGTCAATAAGAAAAGGTTTGTGGAGTTTAACCAGCCACCTAAGAAAGGAAGAATGTTCAGATTCTATGGTTATTGCTTTCATTGCAATAGATATGGACATAAAAGAGCTGATTGCAAATTCTTTGTTAGAAACAGCCCATTTGTGACTAGGAACCCTTTTTCAATCCTAAACAGCCACAAAATTGAGTGCTATATGTGTCATAATTATGGACACTTAGCTAGGGATTGTAGGTTGCCTATAGCTAACCAATTTCAGGTTGAAAAGAAATCCAAGTTAGTTAAGGCATGGAGGGCAAAGAAAAGGGAAGGTAATTCCAAAGAATCTCTCATTGTGCAAACGGCATTCAATGCACAAAGAAGACAGCACCATGGGTCCTTGATAGTGGTTGTTCAAGCCATATGACAGGTGATAAGGAAAAATTTGTCAAATTACAGCACTATGAAGGCGGATCAGTGAAGTTTGGTAACAATGATGGTGCCAAAATCTGCGGAAAAGGTGTTGTTCAGCTAAAGGCAAACAAGATCAGATCAGACGAGGTCTTATATGTGTCTGGACTAAGACACAACTTTCTTAGTGTGAGCCAAATCTGTGACAAAGGCCACGAAGTTGTCTTCACTAAGAATGGTTTTGCTATCAAGAAGTGTAGCAACGGCAAAACAGTGGCTACTAGATCTAGGACTGCTGGAAATCTCTATACATTGTCTGATGGAGCTGAAAAGACTTGTTTGATGAGTCGGACAGAGGAAAGTTGGTTGTGGCACAAACGCCTTGGGCATCTAAACTTTGATAACATGTCAAAGATTTACAATTCTAAGGCTGTCAGAGGTATGTCTACAGTTGAAAAGCCTTCCAACCCCATTTGCGATTCTTGTCAAAAGGGAAAGCAAACGAGGGTAATGTTCAAGTCAAAGGAGCATCATTCAAAGAAACCTCTTGAGCTAGTGCACACTGATCTCTGTGGACCGATGCGAACTCAAAGCACCAATGGAGATAAGTATTTTATGTTATGCATTGATGATTATACTCGTATGACATGGGTATTGTTTCTTAAGCATAAACATCAAGCACTTGATCGTTTTAAAGTGTTTATAGCACAGGTTGAAAATATGCTTGGAAAACGTATCAAGATTTTAAGGTCTGATCGAGGCGGTGAATTCACATCTGAAGAGTTCACTAACTATTGTGAGCACCATGGCATTCAAAGACAGTATTCAGCCCCTAGAACTCCACAGCAAAATGGAGTTGTGGAACGGAAAAATCGCACCGTTCAAGAGATGGCTCGTACAATGCTAACTGAGAGCAAGCTGCTGACAAATACTGGAAGGAGGCAATCCATACGGCTGTATACATTCAGAATCGATGCTTGATCAGGCCACATGAAGACAAAACTCCTTATGAGCTATGGTTTGGGAGAAAAGCAACAGTCAAGCACTTCAGAGTCTTCGGTAGCAAGTGTTACATCAAGCGTCTTGAACAAAATTCGGGCAAATTTGATGAAAGAGCTGATGAAGGTATATTTCTGGGTTATTCCTCATCTAGTAAGGCTTACAGATGTCTTAACAAAAGGACCAGAAAAATTATAGAAAGTGTCGATGTTAGAATTGATGAAAACCATGAATCAAAGAATGGAACTCATTATGACAGTCCCGTTTATGAGGACTCAAGTGAGATTGATGATGAAGTGGCTAAACCTAATGATTCTGAGAAATCAAAGGATGACTCAGAGGATGCTACACCTAGAAAGAAAAGCACTTGGGTAGAGCAACACCCTAAGGATCAAATCATTGGAGATCCTGAGGTCGGTGTTAAAACAAGACAAAGTGTAGTTAGCAATTACTCACTTGTGTCCACCATTGAACCCAAGACTGTGGCTGAAGCCAGTCTCGATGAAAGTTGGTTGAAAGCTATGCATGAGGAGTTGGAACAAATTGAGAAGAACTCCACATGGGAACTAGTTTCTAGACCTACCGATAAGAATGTTATTGGTACTAAATGGGTCTTTCGGAATAAGCTGAATGAAGATGGTCAGGTCATACGGAACAAAGCAAGGTTGGTTTGTAAAGGCTATGCTCAAGTTGAAGGCATAGATTTTGAAGAGACCTTTGCACCGGTGCCTCGTCTGGAAGCCATTCGTATGTTTCTTGCATTGGCTGCATACAAAACCTTCAAGGTATTTCAGATGGATGTAAAGTCAGCCTTCTTGAATGGATTACTTGAAAAAGAGGTCTACATTGAGCAACCTGATGGTTTTACTATTAGTAAAAATTCAGACCTAGTGTGCAAGTTGAAAAAGACTCTTTATGGGCTGAAACAAGCGCCAAGGGCGTGGTATGCAAGGCTGGACCTATATCTCCGCAAGATCGGTTTTGGAAAAGGACTGGTTGATAGCAATCTTTATGTCAAAACAGAGTTGAGCAAACAGCTGGTTGTCATTGTTTATGTCGATGACATAATCTTTGGTGGCAATGATAAAGAAATGTGCAGGAATTTCGCTGAAGAGATGAAGAAAGAATTTGAGATGTCAATGCTTGGAGAACTAAAGTTCTTCCTTGGTTTACGAGTTCAGCAGCTAAAACATGGTATCTTCATATCACAGATGAAATACATCAAGGAAATGCTGAAGCGATTTAACATGGAAGACAGCAAGCCAGTGAGCACACCAATGACAACGAACACAAAGCTAAGCAAAGATGATAAGGGTTCGTCCGTTGATCACACCACTTATCGTTCGATGATAGGAAGCTTGCTTTATTTGACTGCTACAAGACCGGATCTTCTGCAAGCAGTATGTATGGTGGCTCGATTTCAAGCATCACCAACTGAGACGCACCTCACAGCAGTAAAAAGGATATTTCGATATCTGAAAGGTACCATGGAGCTTGGCATTTGGTATCCTAAAGGCAAATCCTTCACTCTTGTTGCATACTCTGACGCCGATTGGGCTGGTTGTATAGATGATCGCAAGAGTACAAGCGGTGGTGCATTCTATCTCGGTGACAGGTTGGTGGCATGGCATAGTAAGAAACAAGACTCAGTATCCCTTTCTACAGCGGAAGCGGAATATATTGCAGCGGCAACTTGTTGTACACAAGTGTTATGGATGCGGCAAATGCTCTCTGATCTAGGAGTTCCGACAACAGATCCTACGCCAATCCTCTGTGACAACACAAGTGCAATTCACATCTCCAAGAATCCTGTTCAGCATTCTAGAACGAAGCATGTTGCAATTCGCTATCACTTTCTCAAGGAAAAGGTTGCAGATGGTGAGGTAAAGTTGGAATATGTTCCAACTACTGAGCAAGTTGCTGATATCTTCACAAAACCTCTGCCAAAGGAAGTCTTCGAGTATCTCCGAAAAAAATTAGGAGTTACTCACTCTCCTAATCCTTAGGATATGGGCTTGAAAGGGGGAGCAAAGTATTCCTTGAATATCCTATTCGCTCCTTCGTTGGTCCCTTTGGACTTGTTGTCAAAGGGGGAGAAAGACTTAAGCTAGGAGAAAGCTATGCTTAGAAGAAGTTATGCTATGATAACTTTGGGGAGATTGGTATCAAGAGTGTTAGAGATCTTGATTCTATTTTTTTAAAGACAGGGGGAGACTATGGTTCTGAAGAAGCTTCAAGAAGATCAACTAGTTTAATGTGTTCTAAGTGTTGAAGTTCCAAAAGTGTTGCCAACAATTCCAAAGGGGGAGATTGTTGGAATTTGAGATGACTTGAGAAGCTTTATGAAGAATTGAAGTGATTAGTATCTCAAGCATTGTTTTGAGTTGGAATTATTGTCAACACAATGTCACAAGCATGATGATAATAGGTTGGTGTTGATAGAGCTTAAAAGTAAAATCAGAGTTGAAACAGTTCAGGAATTCAGAATTCCTGAAGCAGAGTGTGCGGTCGACCGGGCACCCCATGCGGTCGACCGAGAAAGAGAAACCTGCAGAAAAAAGTTAGCTCCCAGTTATTTTCGTGACACAGTGTGTCGTCGGTCGACCGGGACCCCAGGATGTCGACCGAGCACGATAGTTGTCTGCTTCCAGACTGTGTATGATGTCGACCGAGCAAGGAAGGATGTCGACCGAGCACGGGAACCAGAGTTGCGCAGAAACAGAAGTCTTGCACGAAAATTCAGCATTCTTATTTATTTCGTTTGGGACTCTTTCTAAACGAATTGTAGCCTATTTTGAACACTCTTAAAGGTTACCATAACCTATATAAAGGCATGTTTGGTTCGTTTTAATAAGACACCAGAGAGAAAAAAGAGAAGAAAAAAGAGAAGAAAAGAGAGAGAGTTTTGGAGAGAAGAGAGTGCTGTTGCTGTGTGCAGTCTTGTTAGAAGTTTCTACAGCAAGTGTGGACGAGGATGTGCTCTTGAAGATGGTGTTTCGTCCATAAGATAAGTGTCTCTCTGTTTATGCTTTAATTTTCAATTTGTAAGGGATTGAGAGAGAGAGAGATTGTAGAGGGGAAGGGCTGTAGAAAAAGGTTTCTACTTTTATTCTGTAGAACATCAAGTTGGTGCTTGGTGTCTGGGGTTTGGTGATCCTATCTGTTGGTGCAGATAAATTGTAAAGGGAGTCGGTGCTTCCTAGATAGTTGGTGCTATCTGAAACTAAAGGGAGTAGGTGTTTCCTAGATAGTTGGTGCTATCTGAAACTAAGGGTTGGTGCTCTTTGTCGTTGGTGCGACTAAATAGATTCAGATCTGTCCCGGATTGGTGTTCGGACAGTCTTTGAACCGTGGACGTAGCCTTTCGGTGAACCACGTTAAATCTGGTGTCCTTGTGTGATTTGATTTGCTTTTGTTGTTAAATTGGACCTATTTTTAAGAAATCACTGATTCACCCCCCCTCTCAGTGATGGCGATATCTAACACAACATTCCTCTCTTTCTTACTCTTCCTCTCTGCAAATCCGTTCAGTGAACCCAGCAGGCCTTTGAACCTCTTCTCGGACAGTCATAAGGCAACTGTGCCATATCCTCTACTACTTCCGATTTGCAGCAACTTCGGGATATGCTGAGATTTCTGATCCTTTAATCTCTGCGATGGGTTCTCTGGTTCACGAAACAAGACATATCGATGCTGTGCCCTCTCAATCTGTTCAACAACGTGTCTGCACAGGAACTTCTTTGTTTCTCGATCAAAAGAGTTCGGATCAACTGAAATCTACAGCAGCGACAACATTGCTCTTCTTCATCTGGTTGCGATCTGCAACAACTCAGAGTCCCGATCCTCTTGTCTCGGCAAGAGATCCAAACCGATATGTTGTTCTCCGATCCTCCGTGCACAGTGATGGCCCACCCAAGATTTCACCAATCTTATCGTTGATCGCGTACCCCAACTTCCTTTAGGGGTCGTTTGTCTTTTACGCATGAGACGCGTAACTGCAGTTTACATATGTAAATGTCCCATATGTAAATCTCACGTATGTAAGCTTTACATATGCGTCTCAGTTTACAACGTTTGTTTACTGATGCCATTTTCACATCATTTACGCACGTGATTCATTTTACCACATTTGCTTGAACTACATGCGAAAATATAATAAATTATTTTTAATAAATATTATATATAGATGCTTTTATCTTGATATGTTACATGCTGACAAATAGACCCATTTTACAATAAACATGCCCATTTTTTAATCAATGAGTTCTTTTTATACTAATTTCATTTAAACAAACATGTCCTTTTACAATGAACTAGAACGTATTCCTATTCCATAGCAACAAACATGCTCATTTCATGAATTCAACCTTTTTCAACGGATAATCGACACTATATATCAATATAATTAATCTACACAATCCATGGATCACAATAAGAAAAATGACAAAATCAGTGCATTATAACATTCATAATGAATGTAGTCACACAGATAACATAGATTCACTTCTAAACATATAACATTACCATTCCAAAAAGATAACCTGATAAAAAAGCAGACCCAGACCTATCTTATAAAAGTATTTTTTTTAATAACCAACGACCCTAAATAGAGCCACTCAACTCTGCCATGAGCCATGCACGGAGTGTTGGAAATAGGGTGGGCCTCTAGGATAGGTTTAAAAAACTTTTGACCCACTTGACGCAGGGATCAACTATCCACAAGGCTATAAAACCCAATCCAAGATCCATGTCCTCAATCTCAGTCATCATGATCAGTAAATACAATCTATCTAGAAGATAGAAACAGCAACTAACAAGCATCCATAATAATCTACAACATGCAAGGAAGTGGATTATACCTTTGGAGCTCGGTTGTGCTCTAATGGAGGAGTTGCGTCTTTCTTTGATGATGAAACGCTTTCACTAATCAAATAGGGATCTCCAAGACCTCTTGATCTTCCACGCTATGACCCGTATCAGATTCTCCTTTTTCTCAAGAAGATGGTGGGATCTCCAAGAGAAAACTACTAGGAACTCTAGGGAGGAACTAGAAGGAAAACTAGAAGAGGGAAGAGGAGAAGAGCTCGTGCAACACTTGCACTAGGGGGCCTTGGGCGTGAATCCCTAGGTGGATTTATGCATAGGGACGTCCAAGGCCCTCTTCTCCTCTTATTTATAGCTTTTGCAAGTCCAACTTACTAATTTCCATTAGAAGTCTTACTTCCAAAAATTAGTAACTATCTTTTCTTAATTAAAATAGAAGTCTTACTTCCATTAATTAATTAGTAACTTACCATATCATAATTAGAAGTCTCACTTCAAATATGATTAGTATCTTTCTAATTCCTTTCTAATTAAAATAGAAGTCTCACTTCTACTAAAATTAGTAAGTCTACTATTACCACTATTAGAAGTCTCACTTCAAATAGAAATAGTAACTTTCCTTTTAGAGTTTAACTAGAATTAGATACTTTCTAATAATTGGGCTAGCGTGGGGACCACTAGGGATTCCTTAGAAAGCTGGCTCCAACTGGGACACGTGACCCCACAACTCATGTGTAATCCGGGCCTACAGTTAATTGCAAATAACTCCACTATATAAATGCAATTGAACTCCAGTCTTAGGAATATTACATAGAAGACCCTAAACTTCCACATTACCACAAGTAGACCCCTCTATCAATATCCATGGATCAATTGGACCTGTCTTCCAAAATAGATCCATATCTTATTATCCTTGAGCCCCAATTAATTATAATGATCAATAGGTACCTTTCCAATTAACTCTTAATCGGAATGGGTGCGCACTTACCAATGATAAATCCATTAATTGGCACAAGGGGATATTAGAGATAGATTCCATCTTGACCATTGAATGTTCCCACAGCTCTACTACCACGTACCCAAATCACCGAGGTGTTGACCTACAGTTGGCCTCACTCATTGGTGACTCAAAGCAAATGAATAGATAGAAACTTGAGTTCATTAATGTCTCAGGATTGAGAGCCTATTGCTAGGGAATTATGAGAGCAGACCTTAAAATAAAGACAGTGTTTATAAGGTGCTTCTCATGGTCCTTCAATACATCCAATGTACCAGCACTATGATCCAGAATCTTCCATTCTGATGATCGAGACAAGTCACACTATCTCATAGTGATCAAAGTACTGCAACCTTGTCAGTATGAGATGTCCAGTCTCATCACTGGTTGTGAAGATATTTAAGTATAAGATTTGTCACACATGTCTCCCGTATGTGGATCTCATCCATACACATGTGTTACATCTAATATACTTGTGGACCCCGGTTCATCTCATGAACCATCATGTCATTCGTATTGGTTATGTGCAAGTATATAATAAATCACCATTCATCTCATGAAAGGAAAGCATGAATATATGAATAAATAAAGAATTTAATCAATTTATTATATCATCTACTGGATTGAGTCCATAAAACTAACACGGAGTCGGTCCTTTGTGGAAAATGCAAGGAATTGACTGGCCACTTGTGGATCCTTCAATAGCCTGAGAGCCCTTGCTTCTAAAGTAAGGTCTAAATCCAACTCTTCAATGGCAGCAACAATGTCGGCTTGGCTTGGCCCTGATTGGGCCATCTTGTCAGCAAGGTAGATCAAAGTAGTGTTTATGTCCTTAATTGCATCTGCAAGTTCATACTCGCTTTTAGCTTCATCTTGCACGTTGCGTCGAGAACTAGCAGTTGAGCATTTTTTGGCACATGGCGCTTCACAGACACCCTCATCCCTCTTATTAGAGTTACTTGATTCTGCTGCCACATCATGGATGGATGCCTAGGGGCTTCCATCGGATGTGATGGGCGTTGGTTAGTTAACATCACATCTCTTCGCGATTAAATCTCCATATATTATAGCAAACTTTTCCTAGTTGATTACACTTCTTCCTCGATAGTAATCATAGTCAAGGTGTGCCTGAACTAGACAAATGTGATCAAAATACAGTGACAATCATTGAGTTAACAATGTTTAATATAATATCAATATATATATTAATAACTACTCACCGTGATATAATCGTCCCACACTTGGTCATCTGCAGTAATCCTTTTTGTAATGCCATCCCAATCGAAACCACTTAATCCCATGAGAGTCTTGATGTGATTGTAATGATTCTTCAATGTTCTTAGGAGATTTTTTTATTTTAGCTTTATCATATTCTTTTCCAAACTTGCATTTCATCTTTCGTTCGATCTTCACCCTTGATGGACCGCGCTCCTGCCAGGTCCTACCGAGGTCGGCGGACGTGGGAGTCCGTTGGGTCCGACCCTTTCGTAACCGGGGGGCAAGGGCGTGCATCAACATTTCTTTTGTGTGGGTGTGCCAGATTTTCTATTTTACTTGGAATTGCAAGTTGTGATCCGTAGATCAACCTTCGCAAGTAAAAAAGAAATCAACTTCTTTCAAGTTTTCCATTGCACATATATTTAAGAAAAGAGACATTTTCTTGATTTGCCGTGAAAGGCAATTTTTTTCGCATTTATAGCCGATTTTGGTATTTATAGCCGATTTTTGGCGTTTATAGCCGATTTTGGCGTTTATAGCCGATTTACAATCCTTATCAATAATGAAAGACAAGAGTTGTGATTTTTGTCTCCTTTAAAAAAATACAAACTACAATGAAAAGCAAGAAAAGGAGGATCTAACTTCTCAGGAGATTGTGGGAGACCCATTCAGATTGACAGTCACAAGCCATATGTGGACTTCGCCATCATCTATGCAGATGAGAACAGAGGATGCAATTGATTCGCTTGGCCTGGCTATAACCTCAGGTTTTTAGAGAACAAAGACCAAAAGGAGGTCCTATGTCCAATAAAAAGCCGAGTAGACGGGCTGAAATGCCACGTCTAAGCCATTTGAAGGCAGAAGGAGAAGGCAAGGACCTTGGGGGCGGGGTACCCCCCAAGGGACTTTTGTCACCTTGTAGCGGTGGTCGGTGTAGAACTTCCGCAGAGTTTTCTCTCTTTTCCTTCTCTGGATTTCTATGCTTTGTCCGTGTCTCTGTCTTTTTCCGATCTGGATTTCTTTGGAATGCTCTCCTATTTATAGGCTTTTAGGTAGCCATTTAGGAGGGTTTATGAGCCTTAATTGTCATAAAGCTACATAAAGGGAGGAGTTACAAGATTGAATTCTTTATTTTGTAACTCCTTTTTCTTGGCTTCTGATTGGCCGGAGGAGATTGAGGGCATTTAATCGCCTTTAATCGCCATGATGGGAGGAGTTTCATGGGTTAAATGCCATGAATCTCTTGACTTGTAACTCCCGGATGCTTGCTTCTAATTGGTCCGTCCAAAGAAATGGATTAATGACTGTAATAAAGCTAGTCAATTAATCGCATTAAGTGGTCGTTGAGTAGTTGAAGAGTCGCGGGCCGTGCCGCGTCTTTTGGGATTCTTCTGGCGATGATCATCGATGGATCTTCATGTAGATCGACATCGGATGACCATGTAACTTCAGGTGTTGGTTGCCAACAGCGGGTCGGTGCCATCTGTCCTGTCGATTTCTCGATCGGTCAGGTAGGAAGCACACTTTTTTTTGGTTGACCGGGTGGCGATCAATATTGTTTTCGATACTCTTGATGATTAACCCATGTTTTTGACGGATGTCAAAGGATTTGGTGTCTCAAAATTATGAATTTTGGAAAATACCAGAGGCCGGATGCTTCGAATCGCGGAAAAAACGGCCAAAACGGGGTTTCTGGGGCCCACCGGGTGATCCCGGGCCCCAGGGTCGCCGGCGATCTCGGGCCCCAGGGTCGCCGGCGACCCTGGGGTTTTTTTGTCCCGTTTTGTGTCCGTTTTTACTGTTTGTTTATTCTTTTTACTTCTGTATTTTTCCTTGACATTTTTGATCATTTATTGGCCTGATTTCCCTGTAGAAAACCTGATGAGAATCCTTGCATTTTATTTTGCAAAGTTTCCAATTTTCTGAGAAAGCCGAAGACTTTGCTGCGCAGAGCTGCTGATTTTACGTCAGAAGCTGAAACTGGGTCAAACGATGTCGGAATGACTTGAAATTTGGGGTGAAGCCTGCTGAGCAATAAATAAGACAAACCATAGGCTTTTGTTTGAGTTTTGAAGCCGTTTGGGGTCCTATCACCAGTAGACTTGCTTTTGTCGCGATGAAGATGTCGCGTCTTAATGTGCGGTTAACCGATGTCCGATTGACTTGAAATTTGACAGGGAACCTATTGGAGTCATTTTAAGATGATCCATAGGCTCTGTCTTGGAAACCATGGTCTCTGGGAGCTTTGCCGCCGAGAGGCCTGATTTGGCTTCCGAGCGTCAAAGTATGGTCAAATGTTGTCGAAATGACCTGAAATTTGACGTGTAGCCCTTTGTAAACATTTTGAAGCCGTCCATGTGCTCTATCTGATGAGTGATGGCCTCGGTGGTTATCGCCGCCGAGAGGCTTGATTTAGTTGTTCGAGGGTTGATGTAAGGTCAAACGTTGTCGGTTTGACTCGGAACTTAACGTGGAGCCTTTTGGATGTATTTTGGGACCATCCATCGGCTCTGATCGAAGATTTGGTGTCTCCGATGCTTTCGCCGCCGGAAGCTCCTTTTCAGCTGCCGGAGAAGCAAAGTTAGGCCAAATGATTTTGAAATGACCTAAAACTTCTTGTGTACTCCTCTTTTGGCTGTCTTGAAGGATCTTGCAGTTTTTGTTTGATTCTGACAAGATTTGATTTTTTGGAAGTAGCATTGCCTATTTATGGCAGGTTGCGACTTCATGTAGCTCTTTAGATCTTGAAGAGGCAAAGTGACATTTTTGGTGTCAACAAATGCCCCCTCGAGGTACAGCGACGAGTTGCTTAACTTTTGTAGTCGATGTGCCTCGAAGAGATTTGTGAAGTAGAGCTTGTGACTTGACCAAGGGTCTTTGAGCAGTCTTTCTTTTGGTATTGTAGCCTTTTGAGTTTCCAGGGGAATTTTATGGTAGTGAAAGGGATCACATACCATCTCGAGGCAAAGTTTTGAAGATGACACCAGGGATGTGGATTTGGGTTTTAACCTTGTGACCTAACAGGCTGTATGTGGCAGGTTAGGGGGTCGAGTATGGTTTTGACCGTGTGACCCAACAAGCTGTATGCGGAATGTTGGGGGATCAATTTTGGTTTTGATCTTGTGACCTAACAGGCTGTATGTGGCAAGTTAGGGGATCAGGTTTTGGTTTTTGGTTTTGGTCTTGTGACCTAACAAGCTGTATGTGGCAAGTTAGGGGACCAGGATTTGGTTTGGATTTTTGTGGAATGTCAATTTCAAGATTTTGGCTCAATTTGGTATATGAGGCTGGATGGTTTGATTTTTGGAAGCTCATGGGGCTTGGAATTTTCTTTGTATGGTCCAATCAACTCAAAAGAGGCATGGAACCATTTTTGTATACTCTTGGTAAGAGGGATTTCTCTTTGACTAAAAGCCCAAATTTTTTTTTTTAAGTGCCTAGGTGGTCAAACCTGGCTCATATGGGCTAACCGATGGGACCTTAAGCTTTTGAAATAGCTTAGATCTCATATGGTGTCATTTTTGTAAAGAATATCCAAAAATATCTCATTTGGATAGAGAATATCTAAGAATATCTTTACTTGGAGAGAATCTCTCATGTTCCCTTTATTTTGGGAGAGAATATCTCAAGATATCTTTCTTTTGGGAAAGAATCCTTTATTGATCCTATCTTTTGGGAGAAAATCTCTCATTGATTTCTTTTTGGGAGAGAATCCCTCAAGATATCTTTCTTTTGGGAAAGAATCTTTCTAATCTCTTTCTTTTGGTAAGGTTACTAATTAGTAACACTTACCTCTTTCTTCTTTCCTTCTTTGGTTTGCTTTCTTCTATAAAAGCAAGGAGGAGGTTGGATCTCTTGCTCTTATTACTTTCTTTTGCAATAATCCCAAGAGGGCTTCAAGACCAAGAGTTCTTCTTCTTCAAGATCTTCAAGACTTTTCTTCTTCTTCTCCATCAATGGCTTCAAGTAAGTTCCCTTTTTCAAGAAAACCCCATTGTAGAAAAAAAAAGGTTCTTTCTTTTTTTTTCTTTTCTTTTCTTCTTTTTTTTTTCTTTTCCATGTGTTTGCTTCTTTTTTTTCACACGTTTTTTTTTTTTTGCTTTCTTTTTCTTTTTTCTTGCATGTTTTTTTTTTTCTTTCGTGGGCCGTACGGACAGATCCGTACGGATCTGGCCGTACGGCCACGTGGCCTGTGGGCCACGACCTGTGGGCCAGTCCCTTTTTTCTTTTCTTTTATTTTTGTTTTCTTTCTCTCTCCTTTTTTTTGAGAAAGTTTTCTATATTTTTTTTCTCTTTTTGCTCATCATGATAATGCATTTTTTTTACCAAGATGTTCATGCATGTATATTTTTGTAAATTGAATTGTAGCATGATGTGATAGCATACCTGAAAGTTTTCGCAAATTTGGGAATTTGGAGCTCGCAGCGATGTTGAGCCCTTCCTGATTTTGCGGAGACTTTGAGGTTTTGAAAGTTTGGAGTTTCTGAGCTCGCAGCAATGTTGAGCCCATCTTCAAGCTTTCTATTTCTTTCGGGATAGTTTCTTTTATTCGGAATTGCCCCGTCATCATGTCAAAATTTCGCCAGATTTTTTTTTTGGCGAGATTCTGTCATTTTGATGTTTGATCTTTTTCTTTTCCATCCATTTCAGGTGGTTCCTCCAGAATGAACAAGGGTAAAGAGCCTGCTACAAGCGCTCCTTGTCGATCTGCTAGATCTTCTAATCCGGCCGTTCAGTAGGCCTTTGAGAAGGTCCAATATGTTGAGAGAAATTTGGAAGAATGCGACTCCCTCAATAGAGATGAGATGAGGCAGCGACTGATAGCTCTCAAGGGAGAGGAATTCTATAAGATCATGGTAAGCAGTCGTCCATGGGTGATGGAAGATCAGAGTGTTTTACCCAAGCCTACCTTCTTCTTTGGTCATGCCGTCCCTGATGACATGACATACCAGAGGAGATGTTTTCAATTCTCTTTCACAGCAAATGGTGAGAAGAAGACTGTTACTACCCGGTAGATGTTTGATCGCACCATCTTGATCATGCGCCTTGCCCCCACGTGCTCTAAGAGGGAAGATCCTCCAAGCTGGGTGAGAAGGACAAATGTAATCAAGACCGGGGTTTTTGTTGGTGGTTCTCCTGGATATACGGAGAGGTCGCCTGTTGAAATGGACCTGTTGATGCCATCCAGCGGCTACCAGGGCTCTGATTATCCGTCGATCGATTTGAGACCGGTGGGCCTTGGTATTTTCAGCGGTGACGGCAGCAATTGGATAAAGCCTTTTCGACTTCGTGGCCGTTTCAATGCTGACTCCGAGTGGAAGTCGTGGACTGATCGCGTCTTGCTGATTGGTGGCGCCGTTTTGAAGGAAGCCAGGATTTTTTATGCGGTCCGCGCCTTTAGGGAGACCGTACGAGGCCTTCATGGCTATGCAGTAATCATTCCTCCCACAAACCAATACCTTCGTTGTGACGGATGGTGAGATTGGTTTCTCTTTGAAGGAGCTGAGCGCCATTACTGGATTGCCCATCCTTGGCAAACTCTATGAGGAGTTTATGCCGATTGACAGCGTCCTTAAGGGGCAGTCTGAGGAGTTCAGGCTTCTGTACTTTCAGCTCGTCGCCTTCTATGATTTTTTGAAGGAGAAGGAGGGTTTGAAAGTTAGATCCAGTAGTTGGAAGAGTTCTAGCTCTTCGTTCCCCAACTTTTTTGATAGCAGGGAGTCTTCTGATAGTGTAACGCAGGAAGCCAGGGCTTAGGATCCAAGTTCGAAGAAGATCTTGGCCATGCAAGAAGAGTTGAGAGATTTATGTGCGAGTACAAACGCCATATGTCCTGACATTGCACTGCGGAGAGATCTCGCTGTTTACCTCACTTATTGGCTTGGTGAGGCTATTTTTACTGGAGGAGATGGAACGCACATCAGTCCGCATTCTATTTTTCCGGCTTGTCAGATGGCGTTTGGAGAGCAGCTTGCTTTGGTGCCAGCTCTTTACTCCGACCTGTGTACCGAACTGCAGGCTGCTGCTTTTTTGGTTCGGCTTGGGCTTCCCATGAATAGGGTATTTTCAGCCCACATCTTTTATTCGTGGTACGTGTACCACTGTCCTGGCTTCCACCGGCTGGGTGCTGCACAGGATGATGATCCTCTGATGATTCGGCTGGCTAAGGGCAAAGCCGTGTCCGAATCACTTTTGTTTGCCCGCATGAGGATCCGACGGTTCAGGGACGTCGAGATGGGGCAATCTTCAGTGAAGCTTTCTCCGGAGTTGCGGAAGAAGGCTTTTGATTTTGGTGCCTCCCAAGACTCTACCAGGGCGGGGTCGGGAAGGCATTACTCCTTGACGAACGCAGAGAAGGAGTGGCTCTTCAGCATACGTGTCGGCACGATGGTGTACCGCAGACATCTTTTCGTCGACATCCAGTCGTATGTACCCTCTCGCTTTGTGGTCGTGCTGTCGCAGGCACCCAAAAATAATAAAACCTTTACTCCTCAAAATATATATGTAGTAGTGCGAGTAAGGATCGTTCCCACGGAGAGTGTTTAGCCAAATTTTATGCTATGTGATCAAAGATGGGGGTTTTGATTATAATGAAAAAAAATGAATAAAAGCAAATAAAGAATAATAATTTAATAAATTCAATCAAATTAACAAGCATTGGTCAAAGTTAACATCCACCATTGGAAATTAAATACTGATCATTGATGCAAAAATAAATCAACTAATACTTTGAATATTCATCATTGGAATTAAATTCCTACCTCCTTAATTAGTTAATTAGAAAACACGCGCTCTAATTATCCCTAATTACTAAACAATCCAAGACAAGCGTCAAAGATTTAATCTAGTAACAGCATTAAGACCTTGAGAGATTGATAAATCTAAACAACACAAGCACACGCGGTTGCATTTAATTTAGCCAGGTGTTCTTCCTAATATCTAATAATTTCCTAAGCAGCAAATTATTAAATATTAGTTGCTTCGCAAATTAGAGGGATCAAACAATTACGGATTTGATTTCTAATTTAGCAGTAGATTGCAACGAAAAATAAACTAGTATGCATCCTAGCAATTAAACGAAACAATCATGATAACAAATTAAGCACAGAAGAACAACCCATATTCAAAGCATAAATTGAATAATGAAAATAAATTAGATCTCACAGTATTTATTCCGAGGCTTCAGTCTTCTTCAACCAATTACATAAAATTAGCCACGCAGGGCCATACTAACTTGCAAAGAAAATAGTAGAAAAGAAAGAAAGAGAGAGAGAAAAAAAAACTTGCAGTGGAGGAAGGTAGAAAAAGAGAGAGAAAACGTGTAATGGGGAGAACGTCTGTGTGTATATTGCTGTGGGTGGATTGCTTTATATAGAATGGAGAGGTAGGACTGTTGATGACTTGGTATTGGATGAGGATTAGAAAGTGAATAAAAAATTAGAAAGACTCAGAAGGAGAGTGACGTGAGGGAGAATTTTCTTGCTAAAGAAGTACATGGGTAGAGAGAGAGAAATTAAATAAAATATTAAAACTTGTTACAATCTTCTCTTTGGTGATATCTTCCTATTTAGATTTCTGTTAGACTTGAACCAAGAATTAAAGTTGCACCATTTTTCGTTCCGGACAATATGAGCCCAATATTGGATATGTTCCGGGAAACTCCTGATTTCATCAAATTTACCACAATGCCCTTCTGCTTGATTCTTCATCCATTTAGCATCAAATATGAGCACTTCTCTTGCAACTCAGATCTGAAAACTTCTTGATTCAGCAAGAATCTCTCAAAACTCAAAACATAAAAGTTGTAGATACTTTTCTTGGCGTTCCATAGCATCTTGAATCATCTCAATTGGAGTTCGGAGGAGAGAGTTATGCCCAAATTACGAAGCGATGTCAAAACTGTCAAGAATCACTCAATTAGCTTTGTTTTGCACACAGCACCTCCATTTGCATCCTAAAGCAAAATATAAGAATAGTGAGTACATTTAGGTATCAAATAAGTATAAAGGACTAAACATTAATGGAGAAAAATATAACATTTTGCATTCTCATCACTTTGCTTTGCAGCTGGGTTTTTCTCAAGGCATTGTTGGAGCACCTTCAAGCATGGTGAAGCGCTTTGGAGGTTTACAGGATGGGAGAAATGCATGGGATTTCTATACTGCTGAAGACACTACAGCCATGATCTCTTATCCTGTGTTGTTGACTTCCCGGACCGCCGGCTTTGCAAAGTGGTTCACGGAGAGCTTTTCGGCATATCGGGGGCTTTCCAAGAAGGAGCTTGATGTGAAAAGGGCGTTGGAAGGTCGGATGGCGTCCGGCGAGAGGAAGTTTGGGCCTTCCTTTCTGGAGAGAAGCACAAGATAGGCTTTCTCGGTGACCAGGGCGTCATTGGTTCTGAAGCTGTTCGAGAAATATCTGATGAGGCTTTAGAGCAGCTAGAACAGGAGGAAGCCGAACTTGGTGCTTGGATGCAAGCGGCACAGAGGCAAGCTTCCGTGGAGTCTACTGGTAAGAGTAGACCATCCAGTGAGGAGTCAAGTGGGAAACCTGACTCTGACAGCGGGACAGGTTCCTCTAAGAAGCGAGCCCGCAGGAGTAAGAGGAGGAGGAGTCATCATCACAGCAAGGGGCAGCATGAGGACTCTCCTGACTTGGAAGTTCCTCTTACTATCAATGAGGATGTGCCAGTGGATGCTGACGAGCCTCCAAAGAAGAGAAGCCGAGAAGAAGAGACCGTCGGTGAAGGTATGATTCTTCCTTTTTCTCTTTCCATTTCTTTTCATGGGTTTTTTTCATGTCCTGATTTGCTTCTTGTTTCTGCTTTTCTTTTTTTTTTTTTTAGCAGAGGAAGACTTGGTGATGCCTGAGGTTCCAACCGATAAGGTGGTGACGGATCCTGTCGGGGCACCTAAAGAAGAACCGAGGGACTCTGGAGTGAATCCAGAATCTCCAATTGGTATGACTTCTTTTGCTTTCTTTTTTTTTGTGTCTGTGACTTGGTTTGCTAACATTTTTCTTGCCAGCTGACTTGCCACAGGATTCCGATGACTTTGAACCATCGATGGACGCAAATGTTGATGATGCTTCCGATGAGTTCATGGAGGAAGAGAGTCTTCCGCCAGTCGTCGAAGAAGGTATTTTGTAGTAATAACCCTGATAATGATTTTCAAACAGGATTATATTCATACCTTTTTTTGTTTCTTTGGCAGGTTTTGAGGTGACAGAGGAGAGTCCGTCACTTCCTTCAGAACCAGAGCAAGGGATGCCAGAGGTTGATCCAGAGGTAGAGATTCTTGGGACAGTTCTGACACTGTTGAGGAGATACTTCGTGCTGAGATTCCTTCCTGAGCAGGAGCAGCTTCAACTGGAAAAAGTTCTTTTGTTACTCTTCCAATGAGTGATGACATGAGCAGTCGACCAACAGAGTTGGGCGAATCTTCAGCTGGGCCATCTCTTCTTTTTGCGAAGAAGGTTGTGGTGCGGGTTCTGAGCTCTTGGATTGAGACTCTGCTTTCTGGGCACTTAGATGCCAGATTTGGGATGATCCAGCATGTGCGTGAGATTCTCGGTGATGCCGAAGAGGCTGGTCTGGATGTCACAAGTGCCAGGGCGATCGTTGATAGGATCATTGAGCTGGGTGACAGGTGGTTTGAGACCATGGGTTTTCCTGACGACCAGCTCTTCAAGGAAATGCTCCTGGACCTTGCGGATAAGGCTCAGTCTAACCTGGATGAGGCTACACAAAGCAGGAAGCAGATAGTCCGAGAGAAGAACTTAGAAGAGCTAAACATCATTGGGCTGACACATGACCTTAACATCCTTGATAGGGAGGTCAATGAGGCCAGGAAACTTCTTGAGCATCTGCAGGCACAAGTCGCTACCAAGTGGACTGCAATAACAGAGGCTTGTGACAGGGAGAGTGCTCTGATTCGCCGGGTTACAGATGCCAATCGAGTTCTTGAAAGGAAATATCAAGAAAGCAAACGATGGCAAACTGCTCGGGATAAGCTTCCCGGTGCGAAAGAAGGGTTTCAACCCACCCTAGCATCTCATGGCAAGTTCCTAAAGAAGCGTGCCCTGGAATCCCTGACGGCTAAGGCCAAAAGTTTGCCTGAGGAGTTGAACTCTTGGCTGGAGACCATTTTTGATTGAGCTCTTGTTTTTTTAACAGAAACCATCCTTCTCTCTTTTTTTTCTTTTCTTTGTACCACTTGTATTTTTTTTGTACTCTTTTTTTTTTGTAGTGCTTGTGAACACTTTCTTTTTTTTTGTACCACATGTATTTTTTGGTACTCTTTTTTTTATTTTCCCTACGCTCACTTAAATCTTTTTGTGATAAAAGTAATTGCTAAATGGGATGCTCTTTTTTTTTTGTTTTCCCTATGCTCACTTAAATCTTTTTGTGATAAAAGTAATTGCTAAATGGGATGCTCTTTTTTTTTTGTTTTCCCTACGCTCACTTAAATCTTTTTGTGATAAAAGTAATTGCTAAATGGGATTTGATCAAAAGCTTGTCATTTTGTGAAAATCTTTTGTCAAATGATTGTTTTGGCATGGAAGCCAGATTTTTGTTTGTGGCATGGAAGCCGATTTTTGGCATGAGAGCCAGCTTTTTTGTGGCATTGATAGCCGATTTGTGGCATTGATAGCCGGTTTTGGTGGGATTGATAGCCGGGTTTTTTGAAAACCATTTTTTTTTCTGGCATTGATAGTCGGTTTTATTTTGTGGCATTGATAGCCAGTTTGTGGCATTTATAGCCTGTTTTGGTGGCATCTATAGCCGTTTTGTGGCATTTATAGCCGGTTTGGTTTTCAAAAATGCAAGTATCGACTAAAAGTCGCCTCCCTACTGAATGTCCTTGCAAGTGTCGATGGAATGTCGCATCCTTGCTCATTCGATTGCGAGTATCGATGGAATGTCGCATCCTCGCGGATTTAGGTGCAAGTATCGTTGGAATGTCGCATCCTTGCTTTTCAAAAATTTTGGTTTTGCGGGTACTGACTTGATGTCGTTTCCCCACGATTTTTGAAATTTGTGGTTTTCTCGAATCTTTGGGTTATGGATATCAACAGAAATGTTGCATCTCCATGGTTTTTTAGGTTTTTTCGAACCTTTGAAATTTGGGTTGTGGATATCAACTGAAATGTTGCATCTCCACGGTTTTTAGGTTTTTTCGAACCTTTGAAATTTGGGTTGTGGATATCAACTAAAATGTTGCATCTCCACGGTTTTGGATTTTGCAAGTATCAACGAAATGTCGCTTCCCCGCGATTTTGGAAGTGTCGAACGTGGTTCGCATGCTTCCGATTTGTGCGAGTATCGACTAAGCGTCGCTTCCCCGCGGTTTGTTTTTTTTTTTTTTTGAAAAACCATTTTTTTTTTGTTTAAAGACACGAGGGTCATAAGTTTTGACCTAAAACCATTTTGGCGGTAAAAGGCAGGGTGGACTAGGGTGGAAATCCCTGAATCCGGATTTTGTTTCAAACCATGAATTTTGGGTTCAAGGGTTGAAAATTTTGGTCAAGTTAGGGAAAGGTTCCTAAACTTGGGTTTTTTGAACAATTTTTGGAAGTAAGCATTGTTTAAATTTCTAGAAATTTCAACATTTGATATGAAAATTCTAAAAAAAGGTGGGTTTAGCGAGCGTGTACCTGGAAATCGATTTTGGCCGTACAGGCATTGCTCTTACCCAGTTGGGTAAGTCTTCAAGGGTAGTACCGCTTTAAGAACTTCTCGTTGATGGGCAGCATACATCTGTCACCTTCCATGTTTAGGAGTGCGTATGCGCCATTGGAGAAAACCTTGTCAATGACGTAGGGTCCCTCCCATTTTGGCTCAAATTTGCCTTTGAACTTGTGAGCGAAGACCATTGGTCTTTTTACCGCAAGGACCAAGTCACCCTTTTTGTAGGCGCATTGTCTGACCCTTTTGTCGAAAGATCCTGCCATGCGTGCTTGGTAAAGTTCAATGCTTTGTTGAGCTTCGAGCCGTCTCTCATCGAGATTGTCCAGCTGATGGAATCGCAATTTGACATTGCTTTCTTGAGTCATGTCATTTTGCAAGGATACCCTCAAGGAAGGAATTTGTACTTCCAAGGGCACGACAGCTTCGCATCCATAGACCAAGGAGAATGGTGTGCTATGGGTTGGTCCTCAAACGGTGGTTCGATAGGCCCACAAAGCTTCAGACATTTTATCGCTCCAGTCTCTTTTGTGACTAAAGACCATTTTTTTTAGGATTTTGCAGTGTCTTGTTAAAAGATTCTGCTAATCTGTTTGCTGCCGGATTGCATGGAGTTGAAGGACAGCTTTGGATTTTATATTTGTCGCAGAACCTGTAGAATCGATGATCCCGGAATTGTGATCCGTTATCATGGACGAATCTTTTGGGTATGCCGAAACGACGAATGATGTTGGTGCGCAGGAACTGAAGGACTGATGAGGTCTTCATTTCGTTGAACGCAAATGCTTCTGACCACTTGGGGAAATAATCCGTAGCGGCGAAGATGAAGCGATGACCTTTGCTCGAAGGGGGAGAAATAGGACCTATGATGTCCATACCCCAGGCTTCAAAAGGCCATGAAATCGCTGTAGGATGCAGCCATTCTGGAGGCATGTGAATGTAATCTCCATGAATTTGGCATTGTTGGCAGCGCTTAGCAAATTGCATTGCGTCAGCTACCATGGTAGGCCAGTAATATCCTAACCTTTTTATCTGATCATAGAGCTTGGGACCAGCCTGATGAGCTCCGCAAAGACCAGCATGAACTTCTTTGAGTGTTTCTTCAACCTCTTGTTGTGACAAGCAGCATAGAAGTACTCCATTGAAAGATTTCCTGTAAAGGAATTTTGAAGGAATATCCAAATGAAAGCTTGGGGTTCGCCTTTGGATGCTTACCCGTTCTTTTGGACCTTCAGGTAGGATTCCGAACATAATGTAATCAATGAACAGATCCCTCCAGTCGTCGATTGAAGTTTGAAGGATTGAAATCCGACTTCCAACCACTTGGTGGCATTCAGCAACTGCTTGGTGTGTGTTAAGAGGAGGAAGGATTCTTCTTTCGCACACTGTGATTTGCATGTTTTCCCCTTCCTGGATTACCATGGATGCGGCAAGTCCAGCTAGGGCATCTTCACGTATGTTTTCACCTCTACGAATGTGGGTGACGTGACAGATGTCAAACTTTTGCAGAAGCGATTGTGCTTTGTTGTAGTAAGGCAGCAAATCTGGCTTCCTGACTTCAAATTTCTGATTCATCTGGTTGACGATCAGTTGAGAGTCTCCAAAGACTTCCAGCATGGTGATACCGGATTCGATGGCGAGTTCCAATCCTAGGATCAGAGCTTGATATTCAGCTGCATTGTTTGTGCATGGTTCCAGTAGCGAGAAAGCATGTGGAATCATGTATTTGTCTGGGCTAACAAAGAGGATGCAAACTCCCGAGATCAGCTGTCTTTTTTCATTTGTCCTGGTTGCACCGTCAAAGTACATGTCCCAGGAGGCACTTTGTGAGAAAGTCTCCACATTGTAGACTGGTTCGTCTGGGAGATCATCTCTGAGTGGAGAATCTTTAGGTAATGGATGCTCTGCGAGGAAGTCCGCTAGAGCTTGCCCTTTGATTGCCTTTTGTGGTACATACCTAATATCAAATTGTGACAGAAGGATGGACCATTTTGCCAGTCGAGCGTTGAGAGAACCTGCCTTTGTGACAAGGACCTTTAAGAGGTTGACCCTCGAGACCAAGTAGACTGTGTTGGAAAGCAAGTAGTGACGCAACTTTTGTACGGCGAACATCACTGCAAGACATTCTTTTTCGACTGGAGAGTAGCGATGCTCTGCACCTACTAACATGCGGCTGAGGTAATATAGAGCAGCTTCTTTTCTTTGATCATTTTCTTGCGCAAGCAGAGCTCCCAAAGAGTGATCAAGGGCTCTTGTGTACAAGATGAATGGTTTTAGAGTGGTAGGAGCAGCTAACACTGAAGGTTTTGTCAGGTATGACTTGATGTCTTGGAAATCAGCTTCACAGTCAGCATCCCAGACAAAGTTTACACCTTTTTTCATCAACCGGGAGAATGGACAGCATTTCCCCGAAAGATTGGAGATGATCCGTCTGATGTAGACCAATCTCCCTTGAAGCCCTTTGAGTTCTCTCAAGGTTCTTGGAGAGGGAATTTCTAGAATGGCTTTGACTTTTATAGGGTCAAGCTCTATTCCAGCTTTCCGAACTAAGAATCCGAGGAACTTACCCGACGAGACGCCGAAGAAGCATGTCAAAGGATTCATTCGCAGTTTGTGTTTGCGAAGCCGGAGGAAGACTTCTCGAAGGTCTTCGAGATGATCTTCTTTTATTTTGCTTTTGACGGCGAGGTCATCAACGTAACATTCAACCGTCTTGTGCTGCATATCTTGGAATATTTTAATCATAGCCCTCTGATATGTGGCACCAGCATTTTTCAGACCAAATGGCATGACAGTGTAGCAATACACGCCAAATGGGGTCCGAAAAGATGTATGTTTTTCATCTTCAGGATGCATCTTTATCTGATTGTAGCCAGAGTAACCATCCATGAATGTCATTCGCTCGAATCCACAGGTATTATCAATCATTATCTCTGGTATGGGGAGCGGAAACTCATCTTTTGGGCATGCGCCATTCAGGTCTCTATAGTCAATACAGACCCTGATCTGCCCATTTTTATTTATCACGGGGACAATGTTGGCCAACCATTCAAGATGTTGTTCCTCACGGATGCAGCCGACGCTTTTGAGTTTTTGAACTTCTTGTTCAATTTTATCCATCACATCTGGACGGAATCTTCTTTGGCCTTGCTTAACAGGCTTGATGTCTTCTTGAAGATTGAGTTTGTGGATTGTTATTTTGGGGTCTAAGCCAGGCATTTCAACGTAGGACCATGCAAAGCAATCAACGAACTCACGAAGAAAGGCGATATACTCGGGTAACTCATCATCCTTTATATTCTTGCTTATGAATACAGGACGTGGGTTATCTGGTGTTCCCAAGTCTATCTTTTGAACAGGATCTTCTGTTGGAATGTTCGAAGGTGGTTCCTCCACAATATTTTCGGAGGCTTCCAGCTCAACGAAACCTTCTGGGGTTTCAAAGGCATTTCCAGACCAAGGTTTTGTTTTTTCCCACGGGTCTTCTTGATCGGTAATTTCCTCAAGGCTTGCTATGAGATGATCCCAATCGCCTGTTGAAACTGGGTCGAAGTAGGCTACTTCTTTTGGAGATGAGGGTTCTTCTGGGTCAGAAGACCACACGTCTGTGCCATCAGACAACTCCTCTTCATTTTCGGAGAAATCGTGCCAATTAGATGAGCTTCCTGGATCTTTGTCAGGTGACTCATCAAAGAGATATCCAAGGAGATCGATGTCTTCATGGACTTGAGATGTTGAGGCTTGGTCAATATATTGACTTTTAAGCCTTTGTGTCAACTGTCTCAGGGGAGTGTCAGGATCATACCCTAACCCGTGTGAAGACTTTTCTACATAGTCGTAGAGTCTCCAATCTTCCAGCTGGCTTTTGGTCAAGACGGGCCCCAATGGCGTGAGAATACCGCGTCCTTCTCCCAAACCGACTGGGTTTTGAGCGTCATAGCCCATTTTCTTCATAATAGCTTGTGCCACAGAACTGTATAAGGATAGTTGAGGCATACCTTTATTTTGGAAAGGTTCAAGCATGGAGTTTGATGAAGAAGCATCCGATCTATGGAAGAAGATCGGCTTTTCCTTTGCTGAAGTTGCTGGAACAACGAAGGAAGCTGACGTAGGATCTTCTATGTCAGAAGTTGTCTCCATTGGAGTGAGAGCAGGCTGAACTTGCTGAGTGTCAGCTTGGCTTGACGATGCGTCGTCTTCTGGCTCTGAATCCGAATCCGTGTCTTGTATGAAAGACACGAAAGAGACAACAAATTTGCCCCCAGGCTTTTGCTTTGCCTTCCTCACTTTAGTTGTGATGACCAAAGGCTTTGAAGGTTTGAGGGAGATGATGAAGGGAGTTTGAATGCTCTCTTCAGATTTACCGGATGATTTGTTCTCTTCCGGTGATTGTTGAGGAGCTTTACCTTTATCTTTCTGGAGATTTTCGGCAAAGGATGTTGTGTGCTTATCCTCTTCTTCTTTTTCACCTTCATACATCTGTGAGTCTGCGAAGTGGACTTCCTTACCTTTGAAGGGTTTTCTGTCCGCAAAGACTCGATGTATCATGCCGTCGTCGCCAACAAACTTGATGCATTGATGTAGAGTTGAAGGGATAACACCATTCTCGTGGATCCAAGGGCGTCCGAGAAGGATGTTGTAGCATGAAGGGGTTTTTATTGCATACACAGTGACCTCAGAGATAAGATCACCAATCTGCAACTTGAACCTGATTTTGCCAATAGGCCTTTGAGTACTCCCATCGTATCCAAAGATAGATACAGATGTGTGGCTCAGCTTGCTAGGTGGGATGCCCAACTCTTCGAGAGCCGATGTGGAGATGAGGTTGAGTGCAGAACCTGGGTCGATCTGAACTCTGTGCATATACATTTCCTTGATATACCCTGTGAAGTACAGGGGTCGGTTATGCCTGGTTTCGCCAAGTAGGAGGTCGTCCTTTGTGAAGGCGATGGTTGCACTGGCTGCTTTTTTAACCGAGAGGCATTCAATGCATGATCCCTCAGTTTTCTTCTTTTCTCCCTTTGAGGAGGCTTCTGAGTTTTTGACCCGGTAATCCATTTCAATTTGGAGGACTTGCGGGGCATGTTTGTCGACATCCTCATTCAGCTTTTGTAATTCCGAGATTAGATTATCACGAGTGTGCGGAGACATTCGCAACAAATCTAGGATGTGCAGACGTGCAGGTATGTGCTTGAAGTGTTCTATCAAGTCATACTTGAAAGCCTCCTTAGGGCCTGCATGTTCATCATTGTTCCCACTAGGGGTGCTTACAACATCTTTTCCCGAAGGATTTACATATGTAAAGGAAGATTGGTTGTAATTTTTGTGGTAGTCCCGGCCAGAGCGGGTGCCTCTACCAACTTCGAGAGCTTCTTGAGAAGGGTCTTCGTTTGGAAGATTATCTTCAGGATCAAGAGGCTGTCGTTTTTCATTTGCTGAGGATGTATCAGTAGCAGAGTTGCCATCCTCAGTGATTGTGTTGCACGGAGCATTTTCCAGGAACAAGTCCTGAACAGCATCCAGTAACCTTTCTTCTTCGTTGACTAATTCATCGTCCCAAGCATCAATAGCTAGGAATTCTTCAGTCAGGAAGGGTGTGAACTTTGAAGTCACAGTCTCAGGAGAAGAAACCTGAGAAGGTGTCATCTCAGTGAAAGTCACGTGAGACGAGGTGGCTTCAGAAGATACATTGCTAGGCGTCGCCGGAGTGTAAGTGCTCTCATCAGACGATGCTTCGGAAGAGCTATAATCCCGAATTATCACATTACAGGAAGCTCTGACGGGAGACGTTGCCTGATCGGAGTCAGACTCATCCCCGGATGTAAGAGGATCGTCTATCCAGCAATTTTCTCCATTTTCAGGAGTTAAGGGAGGATGTACCTGGTGGTCTTCAGGGACTTCAGGCTCTGGGTTGTGAGGAGGCTCGTTGACGCGGTCTTGCTCTTGTTCTAGAGCGAGTCGCTGCAAGATCCTTGCATATTCTTCAAGATCAGGCATGGGAGCCGGATCTTCTTCTTCATCAACTCTTTGTGGCTCAACATGGTTGATTTCCACTGGAGTAATGAGAGGTGCTGAGTCAGCAGCATTTTCTTGTACAGCCTCTTGGTCTTCTTCATCATCAGACCAGGATCCTTGTGGCTGTAAGGGGTTATACCAGATTATTGGCATAAGATGAGACTCAGGAACCCATTCTTCATCGGAGAGATATTCTCCTGTTTCAAGGGACTCCTCCCACTCGTCTGTGTAGTTGGATTCGAATCCATCATCGGTGTCGCTGGACTCGTATCCATCAATGGAGAATCCAACTACCGAATTGCAAGAGTATGATGCCTCCTGCATGGCTTCTTTGAATCGAGGTGGCATGAAATCACTGAGAGTGAATTTTCTAGCTCTCATGTTGTTTCGGTAGATGTCGACTAGCGACGCTTGTGGCAGTAGATCAGAGCATTTGTACGCCATTGCTTTCCACTTGTGAATGAAGTCATATGTTGACTCATTCTCCCCCTGTTTTAGGCTGCACAACTGAGCCATAGAAGCGGGATGATCCTCACCTTTGAAGTGAGTCAGGAAGCCCGTCTCTAGCATGGCCCAGTTTTGGATGGAGTCCTCTGGCAGAGTGGAGTACCAATTGAAGGCCGTACCTTTTAGGGTACTTGCAAAGAGGCGGATCTTGAGTGCATCTTGATCCGTGATAGCTCCCGTCAGGATCTTGAAGTGGATGACGTGCTGTCTGGCTGATCCTTTCCCCGTATATGTTTGGAGAGTAGGATGCTTGAATTTGGTGGGGAACGGGACCGAGTCCATCCATAAGGGATATGGTGGCTTAATCCCATGCTCCTTGAGTATATCCTCTTCTTTTGCTTTGGCGAGGATACTGTCTACGTCCTTTTTGGTAAGGGAGCGTGACTCATTTTCTTCTCCATTTACCTCATCGTCTTGATGATTCGGAGGAGGTTCATTGTTCGCCTGACTTTGGAAGGCGAGGAGAAGGTTTTCGATCATAGTTTCAATCCTCTGCTGGCCTTGTTCCAACTGTTGGATGCAGGTGATCGCATCATCTTGAGGTGGATTGCGGCGTGGTGGCTCAGAATTTGTAGCCAAGATGTTCATCCTTCGTGATTCGAATGAAGAAACTGTCCTGGTACTGAGCTGGGGCTCATTCTTTTTGAAGAAGAGCTTGAGGAAGTATCACTCTGTTGTCCTTTGCTTGAAGGAGCAGGGGATTCTTCTGAATGTCTTCTTGTCCTGGAGACGCCGCGGGTCATCGGACGTCGGACATGGATTTTGGATGCTGACTTTTGGCGCCTTCTGGTTTTTCCAACCATATGGACGGCAGCAACTTGGTTGGGTCTTTCTTTTTCGACCCATTTGGGAGAGACTTGAAGTGTAGGAGGCTAGGTCCTTTGCTTCTCTAGTCTCTTTTGCCGATACGATGCGCGGCGGCGTATACGACGAGCGACTTGAGCTTCGGTCAGCTCTAGCTGGGCTTTGACAATGAAGGATGTGCTCCCTCGGGCGCAGCAGCCGAGCCTGTCTTCTTTGTAGCTGGGCAAGGACAGGATGCGAACCCTGTCCTTCGCCTGTTGCAGCGAAGCTTTGAATTTTTGGAGTTCGGCCCCTGTAGAGATGAAGAGTCGAACTGCAGGTTTGTAGGCCTTAGCAGGTGCTTGCAGAGGCCTTGTGATGCATGATCTGATTTTGGGCTTGTAGGAACAAGCCGGCTCATGCTGGTTTGACTTAGGAGTCAGGTTGGAGATGGGTCTCTCCTCTTTCATGTAAGCAAGAGGGTAGAACTGGTTCTCCTTGAGTGGGGCCAGGAATGCTAGCTTGGTAGATGTTTGGGACCTACTCTGTTTTGGTGAAGGTCTTGGGGACCAAGTCTTGGGATAGACCTGGTCTTTTGATAATCGAGGCTTCGTGGGGCTGCCACGGGCTTCGGGCCTTTTGGTGCTCGCCTTTGGTGTCACGGTAGTGACACATTGAGAGGCAAGATTCTCCTTCTTGGAAGGAGCAGTTTGTTCCTCGGGAAGTGGGAATGGTTCCAGCGTCCCAAAGACGATAGTCCGGGGAGTCGAGGTCGACCCGGAGTTTAGAGAATTGCCGAGGGAGTTGACGCTTTGGCAGCTGATGGGGCGCTTGTAGGTGCGCGTATTTTGCTTCTGTTGAAGCATAAGTTGGTGCTTGTCCTCGTCGAAGGTAATGGTTAGTGAAGCTGCCATTGTCAGTTTTCGAAAAATTTCTGAAACAAGACCACATCCATTAGTAATCACAAGAATATAATGATCATAAATGGGAAGTTCTATGGTTTTGTCTTTTCAAATTGCTCGAGGAAGATGACCCAAGCAATATGAAGAAGGCAAAACGCCATAGAGGGTACAATTGTTCTGATCGTAAGTATGGTAAGCCCAGAATGAGCGTTCCAGTGACTGCTAGAAGCAATTATGAACTTAAATTCGACTTATCGATAAGCAGAGCTTACTCGAGGTAAGAAGAATATAAAGTTGGAGTTACAAATGTGCCCGTCGCAATACAGTAGACCCTGAAAGGGCGTACTAGTACCGCTAGACACAAATGTTTTGAGACCGCATCCATGAGATGAGATTCTCTGTTTTGAAAGGTCAAGATTGGATTCATCAAAGAGAGCAGATGGTATTTCGATCTGAACACGAGCTCAGCTATTTCCGCGAGCGCCAGTGCTCAGAAAGAAATGAACCATAATTTCTCGAATCTGAATCCAAAAATGACGAGTTTTTTTTTTTTGAAAGGCCAATATCGGGTTCATCAAAGAGAGCAAAAGGCACTCCAATCTGAACACGGGCTCAGCGATTTCCGTGAGCGCCAGTGCTCAGAAAGGAGAAGACCAAGATTCCTCCAATCTAAACCCAAAATGACGGAAGTTTTTTTTTTTTAAGATTTTTTTTTAAATCTTTTTTTTATTTATTATTTATTTATTTATTTTATTTTATTTAAAGATTTTTTTTATTTTTTATTTTTTATTTTAAAATTTTTATTTTTAAAAATTTTATTTTTGAAAAATTTTATTTAAAAGATGAGAGAGTACACATAGGCCTCCTAACCCGGTCTTATGAAATCTTGATTGATAGAATTGCCCCCATGTAAGAGTAGGATTACTTAATGAACTCGTTTGGAGGACCCTTGCTTAGAACAGTCAAGCTGTCTCCACACTCTAGACAAGGCTTTTCTTGAATCAACCATGATCAAAGAACGCAGTTGGTTTAGCCTTAGTGGTCTATGTCTTTTTTTTTTAATTTTTTTTTGTTTATATATATATATATTTTTAGATTTTTAATGAACTCATCGAAGAGAAACGGTGGCCCAAAACCTTAGTCAAACAGGCTCAACATTTCTGCAAGCACGATGAACGATAGAAAAAGGATCAAGGTTTCTCAATTTTGAATTCAAACCGAGAAATCTATTTTATATATATATATATATATTTTTTTAATCTTTAATGAACTCATCGAAGAGAAACGATGGCCCAAAACCTTAGTCGAACAGGCTCAACATTTCTGGAAGCGCGATGAACGATAGGAAAGGATCAAGGTTTCTCAATTTTGAATTCAAACCGAGAAATCTAATTTTTTGTTTTTTTTTATTTTTTATTTATATATATATTTTTAGATCTTTAATGAACTCATCGAAGAGAAACGATGGCCCAAAACCTTAGTCGAACAGGCTCAACATTTCTGCAAGCGCAATGAACGATAGGAACGGATCAAGGTTTCTCAATTTTGAATTCAAACCGAGAAATCTAATTTTTTATTTTTTTTATTTTTTTAGATCTTTAATGAACTCATCGAAGAGAAACGATGGCCCAAAACCTTAGTCGAACAAGCTCAACATTTCTACAAGCGCGATGAACGATAGGAAAGGATCAAGGTTTCTCAATTTTGAATCCAAAATGGAAAATCCGATTTTTTGTTTTTTTTTTGTTTTTGAAAAGAGAAAGAGTGGATATAAATTCAAAGAATTAGAAATTTCCAAAAAATCTCATCTTAATTTTTTTTAGATGCGAAATCCAACATAGGCCACCAATTAGTAAGTAGCCAAGGAATTGAGAAAAGAAATATAAGCATAGAGCAAAAGATATGATATGCAAATATTTCATTTCTAGCATCGTGTTCTCAAATGAACAGGCCCCACCGGGTGTGCCAGCTTGATGGACCGCGCTCCTGCTCGGTCCTACCGAGGTCAGCGGACGTGAGAGTCCGTTGGGTCCGACCCTTTCGTAACCAGGGGCAAGGGCGTGCATCAACATTTCTTTTGTGTGGGTGTGCCAGATTTTCTATTTTACTTGGAATTGCAAGTTGTGATCCGTAGATCAACCTTCGCAAGTAAAAAAGAAATCAACTTCTTTCAAGTTTTCCATTGCACATATATTTAAGAAAAGAGACATTTTCTTGATTTGACGTGAAAGGCAATTTTTTTGGTATTTATAGCCGATTTTGGCGTTTATAACCGATTTTTGGCATTTATAGCCGATTTTGGCGTTTATAGCTGATTTACAATCCTTATCAATAATGAAAGACAAGAGTTGTGATTTTTGTCTCTTTTAAAAAAATACAAACTACAATGAAAAGCAAGAAAAGGAGGATCTAACTTCTCAGGAGATTGTGGGAGACCCGTTCAGAGTGACAGTCGCAAGCCATATGTGGACTTCGCCATCATCCATGCAGATGAGAACAGAGGATGCTATTGATTCGCTTGGCCTGGCTATAACCTTAGGTTTTTAGAGAACAAAGACCAAAAGGAGGTCCTATATCCAATAAAAAGCTGAGTAGACGGGCTGAAAAGCCACGTCTAAGCCATTTGGAGGCAGAATGAGAAGGCAAGGACCTTGGGGGGGGGGTACCCCCCAAGGGACTTTTGTCACCTTGTAGCGGTGGTCCGTGTAGAACTTCCGCAGAGTTTTCTCTCTTTTCCTTCTCTGAATTTCTGTGCTTTGTCCGTGTCTCTGTGTCTTTTTCCGATCTGGAATTCTTTGGAATGCTCTCCTATTTATAGGCTTTTAGGTAGCCATTTAGGAGGGTTTATGAGCCTTAATTGTCATAAAGCTACATAGAGGGAGGAGTTACAAGATTGAATTCCTTATTTTTTAACTCCTTTTTCTTGGCTTTTGATTGGCCGGAGGAGATTGAGGGCATTTAATCGCCTTTAATCGCCATGATGGGAGGAGTTTCATGGGTTAAATGCCATGAATCTCTTGACTTGTAACTCCCGGATGCTTGCTTCTGATTGGTCCGTCCAAAGAAATGGATTAATGACTGTAATAAAGCTAGCCAATTAATCGCATTCAGTGGTCGTTGAGCAGTTGAAGAGTCGCGGGCCGTGCCGCGTCTTTTGGGATTCTTCTGGCGATGATCATCGATGGATCTTCATGTAGATCGACATCGGATGACCATGTAACTTCACGTGTTGGTTGCCAACAGCGGGTCGGTGCCATCTGCCCTGTCGATTTCTCGATCGGTCGGGTAGGAAGCACACTTTTTTTTTGGTTGACCGGGTGGCGATCAATGTTGTTTTCGATACTCTTGATGATTAACCCATATTTTTGACGGATGTCAGAGGATTTGGTGTCTCAAAAGTATGAATTTTGAAAAATACCAGAGGCCGGATGCTTCAAATCGCGAAAAAAACGGCGAAAAACGGGGTTTCTGGGGCCCACCGGGCGATCCCGGGCCCCAGGGTCGCCGGCGACCCTGGGGTTTTTTTTCCCCTTTTGTCCCGTTTTGTGTCCGTTTTTGTTGTTTTTCGATTCTTTTTTCTTCTGTATTTTTCCTTGACATTTTTGATCATTTATTGGCCTAATTTACCTGTAGAAAACCTGATGAGAATCCTTGCATTTTATTTTGCAAAGTTTCCAATTTTCTGAGAAAGCCGAAGACTTTGTTGCGCAGAGCTGCCGATTTTCCGTCAGAAGCTGAAACTGGGTCAAACGATGCCGGAATGACCTGAAATTTGGGGTGAAGCCTGCTGAGCAATCTTAACCATAGGCTTTTGTTTGAGTTTTGAAGCCGTTTGGGGTCCTATCATCAGTAGACTTGCTTTTGTCACGATGAAGATGTCGCGGCTTGATGTGCGGTCAACCGATGTCCGATTGACTTGAAATTTGACAGGGAACCTATTGGAGTCATTTTAAGATGATCCATAGGCTCTGTGTTGGAAACCATGGTCCTGGGGAGCTTTGCCGCCGAGAGGCCTGATTTGACTTCCGAGCGTCCAAGTATGGTCAAATGTTGTCGAAATGACCTGAAATTTGACGCTTAGCCCTTTGTAAACATGTTGAAGCCGTCCATGTGCTCTATCTAATGAGTGATGGCCTCGGTGGTTCTCGCCGTCGAGAGGCTTGATTTAGCTGTTTGAGGGTTGATGTAGGGTCAAACGTTGTCGGTTTGACTCGGAACTTGACGTGGAGCCTTTTGGATGTATTTTGGGACCATCCATCGGCTCTGATCGAAAATTTGGTGTCTCCGCTGCTTTCGCCGCCGGGAGCTCCTTTTCAGCTGCCGGAGAAGCGAAGTTAGGCCAAATGATTTTGAAATGGCCTGAAACTTCTTGTGTACTCCTCTTTTGGCTGTCTTGAAGGATCTTGCAGTTTTTGTTTGATTCTAACAAGATTTGATTTTTTGGAAGTAGCATTGCCTATTTATGGCAGGTTGCGACTTCATGTAGCTCTTTGGATCTTGAAGAGGCAAAGTTACATTTTTGGTGTCAACAACCCTTCTGTAGTCCATCCTTTCACCCGAGATTGATTTGTTCTAATGATACGGTGTCACAAAAATAAAATAAAAAAAGCATCCTCAACCAAGGGGGATACTTTGTTCACTTATTTGTGTATCAAGTGTGGAGTTACTTCTCCCCAAAATACACGACCTAGCCCAAGATCATTAGCCTAAGAGGGCAAATACAATGACAAAAAACTTTTCTCTCAATCTATCCACCTACTCCAATTCAATATGGGAAGCATTCAAAAAAACAACATTAAAGAGGTATATATGGTCCCTTCTCGACTTCATTTTTCCTTTCCTAGTCTGTATATGTTGGTTAAGTACAAAACAAATTGCATTAGTACATGTAAAAGGAAAATGATCCTTTTACATATGATTGTGAGATAATCCTACCACTCAAATTCATCCTTGTTTGCGCTTGCAGTATCAGTTGGGATTTTAGGCGTGAGACAGAGCAATTGACAACAAAAAGGTTTGTTGGGAGAGCACACAACCTCTAGCCCATACCATTATATAATAGGTGGTTGTGGTTGCCGGGGAAGAGTAAGAAAAAAAATCCAAGTTTCACCATAGGGATTTGAACTACTCTTTTCCAACCGGCACATGCCGATTGAAAGAGTTTCTGGAAATTTTTGGCAAAATCCTTCCTATTTTTAATAACATAAAAAACATTACTATGTACATATCACAGGACCTGATAGAAAACTCAATTATAACAACACTATAAGCCTCTCAAAAGAAAGAGTATCATCAAATAGAGTCAACATTGGCATTTCTATATCCACATTCAATCATCAACATGAAATAAAGTTTAGTCATAAAAAAATAAAAATAAAAGCTAGATAAGAAGTTCATCCCAACATCGATAGAGTTTGGGGGGCTATTATGACTTGCCACCTGTTCAATTGAAAGAAATGATGGCTAAATGCAAACCAGAGATCAAGAAATGAAAATGGGGCATCATATAAAGCTCAAAACAACCATTCAAAAAAAAACTAATAAATAAATAAATCTCAAAATAGGGAGAACAAACGGCAAGCCAATGTGTGGACTGTGGAGTGTTTGAGAGAGAGGGGGGGAGGTTTTTTATTCTTTGTCCAGATATCTTGATGCCTACAACACCATGGGGCCACACCAAGGATGAAAATAGCGGTAGCGGCGGGCCGCTAAAGCGGGGGATACGTAGCATAGCGGGGATACGTAGCGGCGTAGCGGTGCGATTTGAAATAATCGCCCAAAAAATCTAAAAAAATTCCAGAAAATCCAGAAAATTGTAAAATAAAAGAATATGTGGTTCTTTTGCAAAAGTAAGTAAGAAAAGTGGGTATAGCGGTGCCCTCAATATATGAAGTCCTGTATCGCTGTATAAATAGAAAATAGTAGTAATTATTAGTTTTTTCACATGTATTCATGTTTCTTAGTCATACTAACTTAGAAAGTAATGGAAAGCTCATAAAAAAAAGTAGAACATGAAATAAAGGCATAATTGCATAAGACTTAAGAGTTACTCATTACTCAATTACTCATTAGTCATTACTCATTAATGAATATTGAACAATCAAAATATCAAATATCAATACTTCAACATTTAAGGTTCAAATTCAATCAAGTGAATGAACTATGAAGTGATCAAAATAAACATCAATCAACAGTCAATAGTTAACAGTCAACACCAATTTAGAAATGACAGAGTAAAGAGTAAGTGAAGGAAGTAGGAATACCTTGGTCACCACCAAAAGGATCGTCTACCAAGATTCAAGGCACTGTTATCCTCATCCCCATCTGTGTTATCATTTGTATTGGCATCATATTGCATTTGATATTGATAAAAATTGGGATCCACCAATCCAAAGAAGGTGGTAGCCGCATGGCCTGCATCATCATAACTTGGAGGAGGTGGAGGTGGATATCTATTATATTGTGTTTCACCGTAGTCACCATATGAGTAGGACCCTGAAATAGAAGATTGTTCGTCTCCTTCTTGCAATTGACCATATGGAAAATACTGCGAGGGTCCTTGTCCACTGTAACTAGGGTTCCACGAACCAGTCCATGATGCTGCTTGTTGTCCTCCAACACCTCCACCCATATTTCCTTGTTCATTACTACTACCTCCAGGAGCATGTGGAGCAGGTGGTGAGACTCTCCGACGCCGTTGATAACCACGATTTCCTTCCATTCTTTCCGGAAAGTCTTGTACCTCCTCTACAGGAATGACATCTTCCTGATCATGTTGGTAGTATTCACTAGTAGCACCTGTCCCACTAGTGTCTCCTTCTCCATCTCCCCCATCTCCTCCACCATGGCTACTCGAAGAGACGGTGGTACTCGTCCTCTCAGAAGATGACACAACATGAGCAAGAATAGCAGGTTCTTTCCCTCTAGATTGTGGGTGCGGCTGTGCACTTGTGCCTTCTCCTCCAAGTGGGGCACCCCCTGCCTCATCCATTTCTTCATCAAGCAAATCTCTAACCTCCTCCTGAAAGCCCGGATCTGAATCTAGCAATGGATCCTCTATCTCGGCTATCCATGGGAGCAAGGGATCGTCCTCTCTGAATATGTGATCCAAACTAATAGGACAATAGTTCGGACTATCCCTTGCCTTCCTTTCTCTCGTTCTGTTTCTCAACTTTAAATTGTAATGACAATACACAAGCTTGTTGAGTTTTTGCGTGGTAAGGCGATTCCTGGACTTTGTGTGGATCAATGAGAAAGTGCTCCAATTCCTTTCACAGTTTGATGAAGTTGTAACTTGACTAAGGATGCGAACAGCCGCTTTCCTTAGATTTGGAGTATCCTCTCCAAAATTCATCCACCAATCAGCTGAGATTCAAAATAAATAAATAAAATTAGATATTCCTTAAGTCCTTCCAATCAATTGAGAGATAAATAACAAAAGACTGTTAGGTTGGGTGATTGGGTCTTTTGTTATCATATTCATACCAGGTGTCATTTTTCCAATCGCCCTTTATGTGATTGGGTCAGCAAAGCCTCCTTTCCTTTGTGTGTATGTAGATATCTACAATGTGAAAATTAGGAATAAATCATTAAAGGTTTAACGAACCTATCTTAAGCCTATCTGCATATACATATGTGATATGTCATCTCAAATCTCAATCACTAACCTCTTGAATGGCGTTGATGGAATCATCAATTCCCAACAATTTTCTTAACACTTGCCTTAATCCTACCCTCAACTCCCTCTCTATTACATCGCTATGTTGTTGGGCATTGGAGTAGTAGAATTCGGGATTAAGGAAATAACCTACATTGAAAACAACTTGAAATGCAAAATGATTAAACATCAATCAAAGAATGATAGCTTGCTTTAAAAGCATCAAATATAGATATAACTATTGAGTACCTGCAGCATGCAATGGATGGTGGAGCTGGTCAGCCCACCGTCTATCAATAATCTATATATATATTCTTCATGATATCTAACATTTTCCATGATAGCTTGCTTAGCCTGATCCATTGCTTCATATATATATATCCCATTGTTGGCTTGTCATCACCATCTACAAGCCGCAACACTCTAACTAAAGGCTCATAAACCTTTAATAAATTAGACACTTTCTTCCAAAACTTATTGTCCCTCATCAAGTTAGGGATCTCAAATTCCGGACCACTTGTTGCATTGCCCCACTTTGAACGAAGCCATTCTTCTGATGCAAACATCTGAATCATCTCTGTTCTAAACCTTACAAGGCTCTCCATCGCAATGAAATGGGTAGCAAACCTAGTTGATCCCGGACGAATCAAGGCATGATTATTTGTGAATCTTTTCATCAAGCTCAAAAGCCATAAATGATCATAAATAAATCTGGTAATGCTTCTACATGCCTTGATAACTTCAGCAATTTTCTTCTTCCTTCCAATCTCTTCCATAATGAGATCTATACAGTCTGCTGCACATGGAGTCCAAAACAGATGAGGCCTCTTTCTCTCCAGCATCACACCGGCTGCCTTGAAATTGGCGCCATTATTTGTAACCATCTGTACAACATGCTCCTCTCCCATAGTCTCTACAACCTTGTCCATAAGAGTGTATATATATTTAGCTGTCCGTCTATGCTCAGATGCATCCACGGACTTCACAAAAACACACCCAGAGACTGAATGTACCAAAAAGTTTATTAATTGTGTTTGTGTGCCGCTGGTCCACCCATCATACATAATGGTGACTCCATTCTGTTGCCACATGAGCCTAAAGGTCTCCACCCATGCCTTTATTTCTTTATAGTCCTCTTCGAGATATTTAGTGCCCACATCATAAACAGAGGGCGACTGTATTCCCCGCCCAGCTTCGGCGGCAATATCAAGAATTGTTTGGAAATAAGGGGAATCTATTGCTGTAGGTGGTATGTTCTTGTGAATTAGCCATTTCGTTGTAGCTTTGGCTAACCTATCTCTTGCAGACTTTATTGCCCATTTCATAACACTTGCTATATTTGGTTGTTTAGCTCCCTCTCTTCTATGTGCTAGAGGATCAACAGAGGGAGGAGCTGCTCTTCTAGTAGAAATAATTTCTACATCAACATCCCATTCCCGGGTGCTAAATGCCCTACGCATTGCCCCCGCAATGCCCTTGCCCCTGCTTGGCATAGCAGATGAGCCCCCTGCATCATAATTTTTGCTGCTTCCAGCAAATGCACGACGTTCATATTCTTCTTGATGACTCATGACGGACTCTCGGTGTGCAGCCTCCATCTGTGCATCTACGTCATCAAAACCTTCATCCCCAAATACATCATAACGGGCAGCATCAACATCTTGCTGCCTCTTTTCTTTTATCTCTACCTTTCTAGCTTTGCTTTGGCTAACCAAAGCTTTCATTTGTTCCCTGACTTCCCTTGGTGCTTCGGTACAGCCAGCAACATTACCAGAAATGTGGCCCAAATGGTGCTTGAATCTTGTAATGCCCCCATTGGTCACTTTCCCATAAAACTTGCATTTGATTTTTAACCTGTTGTTCTCACACTACAACAAAATGCACTATTGGTGACACCCTTTGGTGACAAAAAATCAATGTTGTCACGGAATGCACACAACGGTGACAAAAAATTTTTTTGCTTGTCACGAAAAGTCTTTAGCTTAGGTGCCAAATAGAGAGGAGATTTGGTGACAAAAAAATTTGTCACCAAAAGATCCAATAGATTTGGTGGCAAAATTTTTTTGTCACCAATGCAATGGCCTAATTTTTACCCTCCACTACTACCAAAAGGACATTTTATATCAGTTGCAAAAACTACCCTATATCGGTTTTTAACATAACCGATATAATATCTTCAGTCAAGGTTTTTTATATCGGTTAATATTTTTTTATATCGGTCAACTTTTTTTTATATCGGTTATATAGTAACCGATATAATAATTTCTATATATAATATCAGTTAGTTATATTTTATATCGGTTTTTATGAAATCGATATTATATAGTTTTCTAAAACCGATATAATATCTATCTTTTTACATCGGTTCTTCTTAAACCACTTAATTTTTTTTAATATCGGTTTTGGCCTGCTAAAACTAGCGAATTCCTTCCCCCGTTTTTTTTTCTCCTCCCGCGCGCGCTGTGCTCTCACTGCGTCAAAACTAAAATGCCCGAATCTCATTACCCCCAGCCCTAAAATCAATCGCCTTCCTTCCCCCTTCTCTTCCATCTCTTCCCTCTCTTCTGTTAGATATCGCGATCACTGAGAGGGGGGGGGTGAATCAGTGATTGTTTAAAAACAGGTCCAATTTAACAACAAAAGCAAATCAAATCACACAAGGACACCAGATTTAACGTGGTTCACCGAAAGGCTACGTCCACGGTTCAAAGACTGTCCGAACACCAATCCGGGACAGATCTGAATCTATTTAGTCGCACCAACGACAAAGAGCACCAACCCTTAGTTTCAGATAGCACCAACTATCTAGGAAGCACCTACTCCCTTGAGTTTCAGATAGCACCAACTATCTAGGAAGCACCGACTCCCTTTACAATTTATCTACACCAACAGATAGGATCACCAAACCCCAGACACCAAGCACCAACTTGATGTTCTACAGAATAAGAGTAGAAACCTTAATCTACAGCCCTTCCCCTCTACAATCTCTCTCTCTCAATCCCTTACAAATTGAAATTAAAGCATAAATAGAGAGACACTTATCTTATGGACGAAACACCATCTTCAAGAGCACATCCTCGTCCACACTTGCTGTAGAAACGTGCAACACAACTGCACACAGCAACAGCACCTTCTTCTCTCCAAAACCCTCTCTCTTTTCTTCTCTTTTCTCTTCTCTTCTTTCTCTCTTCTTATGTTCTTAAAAACGAACCAAACATGCCTTTATATAGGTTATGGTAACCCTTAAGAGTGTTTAAATTAGGCTAGAATTCGTTTAGAAAGAGTCCCAAACGAAATACTTAAGTTTCCTGAATTTTCGTGCAAAACTTCTATTTCTGCGCAAATCAGGTTTCCCGTGTGTTCTACCGGTAGTACTTGCGGTAGAACAGATGAAATTCTCATGTTCAAGCTTCTGCTAGAATTTAAGCCACTTCTACCGGTAGTACTTGCGGTAGAACTTTCAGGGCAGCCACTTCTACCGGTAGTACTTGCGGTTGACAGATGGAAATCTTAGGGTCAGCCTTTTCTACCCCTTTTCTACCCCTGTTCTACCCCTGTTCTACCGGTAGAAATACCGGTTGACAGATGAAATTCTGATTTCCTATACTGTTCTGTTTCAGCTCTGTTTTCTCTTTGAAGCTCTATCAACACCACACTTGTGACATTGTGTTGACAATAATTCCAACACAAGATGATACTTGAGATACTAATTTCTTCAATTCTTCATTAAACTTCTCAAGGCATCTCAAATTCCAACAATCTCCCCCTTTGGAATTGTTGGCAACACTTTTGGAACTTCAACACTTAGAACCCATTAAACTAGTTGATCTTCATGAAGCTTCTTCAGAACCATAGTCTCCCCCTGTCTTTAAAAAAAATCAAGATCTCTAACACTCTTGATACCAATCTCTCCAAAGTTATCATAGCATAACTTCTTCTAAGCATAATTTTCTCCTTGCTTAAGTCTTTCTCCCCCTTTGACAACAAGTCCAAAGGGACCAACGAAGGAGCGAATAGGTTATTCAAGGAATACTTTGCTCCCCCTTTCAAGCACAACTCCTAAGGATTAGGAGAGTGAGTAACTCCTAATTTTTTCCGGAGATACTCGAAGACTTCTTTTGGCAGAGGTTTTGTGAAGATATCAGCAACTTGCTCAATAGTTGGGACATATTCCAATTTTACCTCACCATCTGCAACCTTTTCCTTGAGAAAGTGATAGCGAATTGCTACATGCTTTGTTCTAGAATGTTGAACAGGATTCTTGGAGATGTGAATTGCACTTGTGTTGTCACAGAGGATCGGCGTAGGATCCGTTGTCGGAACTCCTAGATCAGAGAGCATTTGCCGCATCCATAACACTTGTGTACAACAAGTTGCCGCTGCAATATATTCTGCTTCCACTGTAGAAAGGGATACTGAATCTTGTTTCTTACTATGCCATGCCACCAATCTTTCACCGAGATAGAATGCACCACCGCTTGTACTCTTGCGATCATCTATACATCCAGCCCAATCGGCGTCAGAGTATGCAACAAGAGTAAAGGATTTGCCTTTAGGATACCAAATGCCAAGCTCCATGGTACCTTTCAGATATCGAAATATCCTTTTTACTGCTGTGAGGTGCGTCTCAGTTGGTGATGCTTGAAATCGAGCCACCATACATACTGCTTGCAGAAGATCCGGTCTTGTAGCAGTCAAATAAAGCAAGCTTCCTATCATAGAACGATAAGTGGTGTGATCAACGGACGAACCCTTATCATCTTTGCTTAGCTTTGTGTTCGTTGTCATTGGTGTGCTCACAGGCTTGCTGTCTTCCATGTTAAATCGCTTCAGTATTTCCTTGATGTATTTCATCTGTGATATGAAAATACCATGTTTCAGCTGCTGAACTTGTAAACCAAGGAAGAACTTTAGTTCTCCAAGCATTGACATCTCAAATTCTTTCTTCATCTCTTCAGCAAAATTCCTGCACATTCCCTCATCATTGCCACCAAAGATTATGTCATCGACATAAACAATGACAACCAGCTGTTTGCTCAACTCTGTTTTGACATAAAGATTGCTATCAACCAGTCCTTTTCCAAAACCGATCTTGCGGAGATATAGGTCCAGCCTTGCATACCACGCCCTTGGCGCTTGTTTCAGCCCATAAAGAGCCTTTTTCAACTTGCACACTAGGTCTGAATTTTTGCTAATAGTAAAACCATCAGGTTGCTCAATGTAGACCTCTTCTTCAAGTAATCCATTCAAGAAGGCTGACTTTACATCCATCTGAAATACCTTGAAGGTTTTGTATGCAGCCAATGCAAGAAACATACGAATGGCTTCCCGACGAGCCACCGGTGCGAAGGTCTCTTCAAAATCTATGCCTTCAACTTGAGCATAGCCTTTACAAACCAACCTTGCTTTGTTTCGTATGACCTGACCATCTTCATTCAGCTTATTCCGAAAGACCCATTTAGTACCAATAACATTCTTATCGGTAGGTCTAGAAACTAGTTCCCATGTGGAGTTCTTCTCAATTTGCTCCAACTCCTCATGCATAGCTTTCAACCAACTTTCATCGAGACTGGCTTCAGCCACAGTCTTGGGTTCAACGGTGGACACAAGTGAGTAATTGCTAACTACACTTTGTCTTGTTTTAACACCGGCCTCAGGATCTCCAATGATTTGATCCTTAGGGTGTTGCTCTACCCAAGTGCTTTTCTTTCTAGGTGTAGCATCCTCTGAGTCATCCTTTGATTTCTCAGAATCATTAGGTTCAGCCACTTCATCATCAATCTCACTCGAGTCCTCATAAACTGGACTGTCATTATGAGTTACATTCTTTGATTCACGGTTTTCATCAATTCTAACATCGGCACTTTCTATGATTTTTCTGGTCCTTTTGTTAAGACATCTGTAAGCCTTACTAGATGAGGAATAACTCAGAAATATACCTTCATCAGCTCTTTCATCAAATTTGCCCGGATTTTGTTCAAGACGCTTGATGTAACACTTGCTGCCGAAGACTCTGAAGTGCTTGACTGTTGCTTTTCGCCCAAACCATAGCTCATAAGGAGTTTTGACTTCATGTGGCCTGATCAAGCATCGATTCTGAATGTATACAGCCGTATGGATTGCCTCCTTCCAGTATTTGTCAGCCAGCTTGCTCTCAGTTAGCATTGTACGAGCCATCTCTTGAATGGTGCGATTTTTTCTGTTCCACAACTCCATTTTGCTGTGGAGTTCTAGGGGCTGAATACTGTCTTTGAATGCCATGGTGCTCACAATAGTTAGTGAACTCTTCAGATGTGAATTCACCGCCTCGATCAGACCTTAAAATCTTGATACGTTTTCCAAGCATATTTTCAACCTGTGCTTTAAACACTTTAAAACGATCAAGTGCTTGATGTTTATGCTTAAGAAACAATACCCATGTCATACGAGTATAATCATTAATGCATAACATAAAATACTTATCTCCATTGGTGCTTTGAGTTCGCATCGGTCCACAGAGATCAGTGTGCACTAGTTCAAGAGGTTTCTTTGAATGATGCTCCTTTGATTTGAACATTACCCTCGTTTGCTTTCCCTTTTGGCAAGAATCGCAAATGGGGTTGGAAGGCTTTTCAATTGTTAGACATACCTCTGACAGCCTTTGAATTGCAAATCTTTGACATGTTATCAAAGTTTAGATGCCCAAGGCGTTTGTGCCACAACCAACTTTCCTCTGTCCGACTCATCAAGCAAGTCTTTTCAGCTCCATCTGACAATGTATAGAGATTTCCAGCAGTCCTAGATCCAGTAGCCACTGTTTTGCCATTGCTAGACTTCTTGATAGTAAACCCATTCTTAGTGAAGACAACTTCGTGGCCTTTGTCACAGATCTGGCTCACACTAAGCAAGTTGTGTCTCAGTCCAAACACATATAAGACCTCGTCTGATCTGATCTTGTTTGCCTTTAGCTGAACAACACCTTTTCCGCAGATTTTGGCACCATCATTGTTACCAAGCTTCACTGATCCGCCTTCATAGTGCTGTAATTTGACGAATCTTTCCTTATCACCTGTCATATGGCTTGAACAGCCACTATCAAGGACCCATGGTGCTGTCTTCTTTTGTGCATTGAATGCCGTTTGCACTAATGAGAGATTCTTTGGAATTATCTTTCCTTTTCTTTGCCCTCCATGCCTTAACTAACTTGGGTTTCTTTTCAACCTGAAATTGGTTAGCCTATAGGCAACCTACAATCCCTAGCCAAGTGTCCATAATTATGACATATATAGCACTCAATTTTGTGGCTGTTTAGGATTGAAAAAGGGTTCCTAGTCACAAGTGGGCTGTTTCTAACATAGAATTTGCAATCAGCTCTTTTATGTCCATATCTATTACAATGATAGCAATAACCATAGAATCTGAACATTCTTCCTTTCTTAGGTGGCTGGTTAAACTCCACAAACCTTTTCTTATTGACCATCTCAATACTAGGCTGAATTTGATGCTTTGTAGCCTTGAGAGGTATGGCACTTTGTTTCATAAACACAGAAGGTGCAGCTTTAGAGGACTCTCCGGTTTCAAATCCAATACCAAATTTATTGTGGAAGGGCTTTTGAACTTTCAGAATTTCATTGAGTTTCATTGTCCCTTCAATCGCTTGGAGTGCTTTGAGTTTTCGGCTATTTTCCAAGTTTTCAGCCTTTGCTCTAGCGATTTCAGTTTCAAGTTTCATAGCCTCTTCCTTTTTTATACTTATTTGACTTTGAAGGACTTCCACCATTCTTTTATATTCTTCAACTTGAGTTTTCAAAGCAATAATTGAACTTTCAGATTCATGAAGAAGTTTCAGATTTTTCTTACTTGTTTTTCGTTCCATGCTAAGCTCCTCAAGTGCGGCAATGAGTTCTTCTTCGAGATTGACCTCGGCCTCCTCTTCCTCTTCCGGCTCTTGCTCCTCTTCTTCTTCAACGGTAACCATGAAGAGAGCTTCAGTTGCCTCGGCTGATTCATCATCGTCTGAAGTTTCAGACGTGCTGTCATTATATTGACTGATGAAGCTTTTTGCTTTGCCCCTCTTTCTGAAATTTTTCTTCCACTTACTCTTATCCACATAAGAGTCATCATCATTATTTTCTTTCAGCGGACACTTCGCAGCAAAGTGACCAACACCGCCACAATTGAAGCATTTAAAGGGTAGCTTCCCTTTGTACTTTCCATTGCTTCCTTTCTTCAGCTTTCTAACAAATTGAGCCTCAAGCTCATCATCATCAGTATCAGAATCATGACCAGCAGTCTCTTTTCCCTTTTTCTGAACTTTGAAGGCCGCTTCTCTATCAGATGAAGACGTCTTACCTATGCGCATCTCATAGGCAGTGAGTGAACCATGCAACTCATCCATGGAAAATTCATTCAGATCCTTAGCTTCTTCTATGGCTGAGACTTTTGAATCAAACCGGGGAAGAAGAGATCTTAGAACCTTTTTGACGATGACTGGTTCTTTAATCTCCTCCCCTAGTCCACGAATGTCATTCGTGACTTCATTCACTCGTTGCAAATATGAGTCAACATTCTCGCTTTCCTCCATGCGAAGAGATTCAAATTGAGAGCGATGGGTTTGCAATTTTGCTTCTTTGATCTTCTCATCTCCTTCATGAATGCTTTTCAACTTGTCCCATATTTCCTTGGCTGTTTTGCATGCAATTACTTTGACCAGCTCGCTGTCCACAAGGCCACTAAAGAGTGCATTCTGCGCCTTGGAGTCGTTGTCTGCTAACTTCTTCGTTGCAGCATCAGTGGGTACAATGGCAATATTGTAACCGACTCTGACAGTCTCCCAGACATCATAGCCAAGTGACTTAATGAAAGCCTGCATTCTGATCTTCCAGAAGGAGTAATTAGAACCATCAAACAAAGGTGCTTTCTTATTCCCTGTATTGGTTGCCATGTGATTTGACAAGAGATCACCTTAGCGTGTTAAGCTTTTCAAGGGAACCTTATGCTCTGATACCAATTGTTAGATATCGCGATCACTGAGAGGGGGGGGTGAATCAGTGATTGTTTAAAAACAGGTCCAATTTAACAACAAAAGCAAATCAAATCACACAAGGACACCAGATTTAACGTGGTTCACCGAAAGGCTACGTCCACGGTTCAAAGACTGTCCGAACACCAATCCGGGACAGATCTGAATCTATTTAGTCGCACCAACGACAAAGAGCACCAACCCTTAGTTTCAGATAGCACCAACTATCTAGGAAGCACCTACTCCCTTGAGTTTCAGATAGCACCAACTATCTAGGAAGCACCGACTCCCTTTACAATTTATCTACACCAACAGATAGGATCACCAAACCCCAGACACCAAGCACCAACTTGATGTTCTACAGAATAAGAGTAGAAACCTTTTTCTACAGCCCTTCCCCTCTACAATCTCTCTCTCTCAATCCCTTACAAATTGAAATTAAAGCATAAATAGAGAGACACTTATCTTATGGACGAAACACCATCTTCAAGAGCACATCCTCGTCCACACTTGCTGTAGAAACGTGCAACACAACTGCACACAGCAACAGCACCTTCTTCTCTCCAAAACCCTCTCTCTTTTCTTCTCTTTTCTCTTCTCTTCTTTCTCTCTTCTTATGTTCTTAAAAATGAACCAAACATGCCTTTATATAGGTTATGGTAACCCTTAAGAGTGTTTAAATTAGGCTAGAATTCGTTTAGAAAGAGTCCCAAACGAAATACTTAAGTTTCCTGAATTTTCGTGCAAACTTCTATTTCTGCGCAAATCAGGTTTCCCGTGTGTTCTACCGGTAGTACTTGCGGTAGAACAGATGAAATTCTCATGTCCAAGCTTCTGCTAGAATTTAAGCCACTTCTACCGGTAGTACTTGCGGTAGAACTTTCAGGGCAGCCACTTCTACCGGTAGTACTTGCGGTTGACAGATGGAAATCTTAGGGTCAGCCTTTTCTACCCCTTTTCTACCCTGTTCTACCCCTGTTCTACCCCTGTTCTACCGGTAGAAATACCGGTTGACAGATGAAATTCTGATTTCCTATACTGTTCTGTTTCAGCTCTGTTTTCTCTTTGAAGCTCTATCAACACCACACTTGTGACATTGTGTTGACAATAATTCCAACACAAGATGATACTTGGGATACTAATTTCTTCAATTCTTCATTAAACTTCTCAAGGCATCTCAAATTCCAACATCTTCCCCCTCGATCAGTCGATCCCCCTCTCCCCCCTCCCTCGTCGCCAGTGGATAATCACGTGGAAGGGGGCAGAGCACCCTGCCTTCCGACCCATTCCGGCAGCGGAGGAGGGAGGAAAGGAGGAAGGGGGCTGTGTCGCGAGTGGCGTCACTGCAGACGAGCGTGGTGGTGGATCTGGATGTGGGGACGAGGCGGGCGATCGCGGTGGGGAGGGTGGGGAAAGATGGGGATGAGAGGACGGTGAGGGAGTGGTCGTTGTTTTCGACATCGAGAGGAGAGACAATGTTTGCGCAGCCGTGGATGCCGATCTCCGGTAAGATTAGGTATGGGGTTTTCTGGATTGTTTTTTCTTCTTTGATGTTTAAGTCATTAGGATTTCTTCTTCTTCTTCTTCTTTGTTGACACCAAAAATGTCACTTTGCCTCACCAAGATCCGAAGAGCTACATGAAGTCGCAACCTGCCATAAATAGGCAATGCTGCTTCCAAAAATAAAATCTTGTCAGAATCAAACAAAAACTGCAAGATTCTTCCAGACAGCCAAAAGAGGAGTACACAAGAAGTTTCGGGCCATTTCAAGATCATTTGGCCTAACTTCGCTTCTCCGACAGCCGAAAAGGAGCTCTCGGCGACAAAAGCTCTCCGGGACCATGGTTTCCAAGACAGAACCTATGGATCATCTTAAAATGACTCCAATAGGTTCCCTGTCAAATTTCAAGTCAATCGGACATCGGTTGACCGCACATCAAACCGCGACATCTTCATCACGACAAAAAGCAAGTCTGCAGGTGATAGGACCCCAAACGGCTTCGAAACTCAAACAAAAGCCTATAGTTGGTCTTATTTATTGCTCAAGAGGCTTCACACCAAATTTCAGGTCATTCCGACATCGTTTGACCCAGTTTCAGCTTCTGACGGGAAATCGGCAACTCTGCGCGACAAAGTCTTCGGCTTTCTCAGGAAATTGGAAACTTTGCAAAATAAAATGCAAGGATTCTCATCAGGTTTCCTACAAAGAAATCAGGCCAATAAATGATCAAAATGTCAAAGAAAAGTACAGAAGAAAAAAGAATCAAAAAAGAGCAAAAACAGACGCAAAACGGGACCAAAAAGGGGGAAAACCCCCCCAGGGTCGCAGACCCCTGCGACCCTGGGCCAGGGTCGCCGGCGACCATGGACCCCGGGGTCGCCGGGAAAGCCCCGGAAACCCCGGTTTTCGCCGTTTTTTTCGCGATTCGAGGAGCCCAGCCTCTGGTACTTTCCAAAATTCATGCTTTTGAGACACCAAGTCCTCTGATATCCGTCCAAAACACGGGTAAATCATCAAGAGTATCGAAGACAGTATTGATCGCCACCCGGTCAACCAAAAAAAGTGTGCTTTCCACCCGACCGATCGAGAAATCGACAGGACAGATGGCACCGACCCGCTGTTGGCAACAAACACCTGAAATTACATGGTCATCTGATGTCGATCTACATGAAGATCCATCGATGATCATCGACAGAAGAATTCCAAAAGACATGGCACGGCCCGCGACTCTTCAGCTGCTCGGCGACCACTTAATGCGATTAATTGACTAGCTTTATTACAGTCATTAATCCATTTCTTTGGACGGCCCAATCAGAAGCAAGCATTTGGGAGTTACAAGTCAAGAGATTCATGGCATTTAACCCATGAAACTCCTCCCATCATGGCGATTAAAGGCGATTAAATGCCCTCAATCTCCTCCGGCCAATCAGAAGCCAAGAAAAAGGAGTTACAAAATAAACAATTCAATTTTGTAACTCCTCCCATTATGCGGCTTAATGACATTAAAAGCCCATAAACCCACCTAAAAGGCTACCTAAAAGCCTATAAATAGGAGGGCTCTCCAAGAAGAAAGGATATCAAAAAAATCGGAAAAACACACAACAAACATCAGACAGCAGTCAGAAATCCAGAGAAAAGAAAAAGAGAGAAAACTCTGCGGAAGTTCTACACCGGCCACCGCAACAAGGTGACAAAAGTCCCTTGGGGGGTACCCCCCCCAAGGTCCTTGCCTTCTCCTCCTGCCTCCAATGGCTTAGATGTGGCTTTTCAGCCCGTCTACTCGGTTTTTTATTGGACATAGGACCTTCCTTTGGTCTTTGTCTTCTAAAAACCCGAGGTTATAGCCAAGCCAAGTGAATCAAATAGCATCCTCTGTTCTCATCTGCATGGATGATGGCGAAGCCCACATATGGCTTGCGACCGTCAATCTAAACGAGTCCTCCACAATCTCCTGAGAAGTTAGATCCTCCTTTTCTTGCTTTTCATTGTAGTTTGTATTTTTTCAAAAGAGACAAAAATCACAATTCTTGTCTTTCATTATTGATAAGGATTGTAAATCGGCTATAAACGCCAAAATCGGCTATAAACGCCAAAAATCGGCTATAAACGCCAAAATCGGCTATAATGCCAAAAAAATCGCCTTTCACGGCAAACTAAGAAAAATGTCTCTTTTCTTAAATATATGTGCAATGAAAAACTTGAAAGAAGTTGATTTCCTTTTTACTTGCGAAGGTTGACCCCCGGATCACCACTTGTAATTCCAAGTAAAATAGAAAATCTGGCACACCCACAAAAAAAGAAATGTTGATGCACGCCCTTGCCCCCCCGGTTACGAAAGGGTCGGACCCGACGGACTCCCACGTCCGCCGACCTCGGTAGAACCAAGCAGGAGCGCGGTCCATCAAGCTGGCACACCCGGTGGGACTCGTTTATTTGAGAACACGATGCTAGAAATGAAATATTTGCATATCATATATTTTGCTCTATGCTTATATTTCTTTTCTCGATTCCTTGGCTACTTTATAATTGGTGGCCTATGTTGAATTCTGCAAAAAAAAAAAAATGAGATGAGATTTTTTGTTTGGAAATTTCTAATTCTTTGAATTTATTTCCATTCTTTCTCTTTTCAAAAAAAAAAAATTTAAAAAAAAAAAAAACAAAAAAAATCAGATTTGTCATTTTTGGATTCAAAATTGAGAAACCTTGATCCGTTCCTATCGTTCATCGCGCTTGCAGAAATGTTGAGCCTGTTCGACTAAGGTTTTGGGCCATGGTTTCTCTTCGATGAGTTCATCAAAAATCAAAAAAAAAATATATATATATATAAAAAAAAATTTTAGATTTCTCAATTTGGATTCAAAATTGAGAAACCTTGATCCGTTCCTATCGTTCATCGCGCTTGCAGAAATGTTGAGCCTGTTCGACTAAGGTTTTGGGCCATGGTTTCTCTTCGATGAGTTCATCAAAAATAAAAAGAAAATATATATATATATATAAAAAAAAAAAATTTTAGATTTCTCAATTTGGATTCAAAATTGAGAAACCTTGATCTGTTCCTATCGTTCATCGCGCTTGCAGAAATGTTGAGCCTGTTCGACTAAGGTTTTGGGCCATGGTTTCTCTTCGATGAGTTCATCAAAAATCAAAAAAAAAAATATATATATATATATATAAAAAAAAATTTTAGATTTCTCAATTTGGATTCAAAATTGAGAAACCTTGATCCGTTCCTATCGTTCATCGCGCTTGCAGAAATGTTGAGCCTGTTCGACTAAGGTTTTGGGCCATGGTTTCTCTTCGATGAGTTCATCAAAAATAAAAAGAAATATATATATATATATAAAAAAAAAAAATTTTAGATTTCTCAATTTGGATTCAAAATTGAGAAACCTTGATCTGTTCCTATCGTTCATCGCGCTTGCAGAAATGTTGAGCCTGTTCGACTAAGGTTTTGGGCCATGGTTTCTCTTCGATGAATTCATAAAATAAAAATAAAAATAAAAAAAAATATATAAAAAAAAAAAGACATAGACCATTAAGGTTAAACCAACTGTGTTCTTTGATCATGGTTGATTCAAAGAAAAGCCTTGTCCAGAGTGTGGAGACAGCTTGACTGTTCTAGGCAAGGGTCCTCCAAACGGGTTCATTAAGTAATCCTACCCTTACCTGGGGGCAATTCTATCAATCAAGATTTCATAAGACCGGGTTAGGAGGCCTATGTGTACTCTCTCGTCTTTTAAATAAATTTTTTTTTTCAAAAATAAAATTTTTAAAATAAAAATTTTAAAATAAAAAATAAAAATAAAAAAAAATTTTCAAAAAAAAAATCTTAAAAAAAAATTAATAAAAATAAATAAAAAAAAATAAAAAAAAGATTTTTTTTTTAAAAAAAAAAAAAAAATCTTCAAAAAAAAAAAAAAAAAAAAACTTCCGTCATTTTGGGTTTAGATTGGAGAAATCTTGGTCTTCTTCTTTCTGAGCACTGGCGCTCGCGGAAATCGCTGAGCCCGTGTTCAGATTGGAGTGCCTTTTGCTCTCTTTGATGAACCCGATATTGGCCTTTCAAAAGAAAACTCGTCATTTTTAGATTCAGATCCGAGAAATCATGGTTCATTTCTTTCTGAGCACTGGCGCTCGCGGAAATCGCTGAGCCCGTGTTCAGATTGGAATACCATCTGCTCTCTTTGATGAATCCAATCTTGACCTTTCAAAACAGAGAATCTCATCTCATAGATGCGGTCTCAAAACATTTGTGTCTAGCGGTACTAGTACGCCCTTTCAGGGTCTACTGTATTGCGACCGGCACATCTGTAACTCCAACTTTATATTCTTCTTACCTCGAGCAAGCTCTGCTTCTCGATAAGTCGAATTTAAGTTCACAATTGCTTCTAGCAGTCACTGGGATGCCCATTCCGGGCTTACCACACCTGCGATCAGAACAATTGTACCCTCTATGGCATTTTGCCTTCCTCATATTGTTTGGGTCATCTACCTCGAGCAATTTGAAAAGACGAAACCATAGAACTTCCCATTTATGATCATTATATTCTTGTGATTACTAATGGATGTGGTCTTGTTTCAGAAATTTTCGAAAAAACTAACAATGGCAGCTTCACTAACCATTACTTTCGACGAAAGCAAGCACCAACTCATGCTTCAACAGAAGCAAACCACGCGCACCTACAAGCGCCCCATCAGCTGCCGAAGTGTCAACTCCCTCGGCAACTCTGTGAACTCCGGGTCGACCTCGACTCCCCGGACTATCGTCTTCGGGACGCTGGGACCATTCCCACTTCCTGAGGAACAAGCTGCTCCCTCCAAGAAGCAGAAACTCCCCTCTCAACGTGTCACTACCGTGACACCAAAGGCGAGTACAAGAAGGCCTGAAGCCCGTGGCAGCCCCACGAAGCCTCAACCCGCAAACAACCAGGTCTACCCCAAGACTTGGTCCCCAAGACCTTCACCAAAACAAAGAAGGTCCCAGGCATCCACTAAGCCAGCATTCCTGGCCCCACTCAAGGAGAACCAGTTCTATCCTCTTGCTTACATGAAAGAGGAGAGACCCATCTCCAACCTGACTTCCAAGTCATCCCAGCATGAGCCGGCTTGTTCCTACAAGCCCAAAATCAAGTCATGCATCACAAGGCCTCCACAAGCACCTGCTAAGGCCTACAAATCTGCAGTTCGACCCTTCATCTCTACAGGGGCCGAACTTCACAAATTCAAAGCTTCGCTGCAACAGGCGAAGGATAGGGTTCGCATCCTGTCCTTGCCCAGCTACAAAGAAGACAGACTCGGCTGCTGCGCCCGAGGGAGCACATCCTTCATTGTCAAAGCCCAGTCAGAGCTGACCGAAGCTCAAATTGCTCGTCGTATACGCCGCCGCGCGTCGTACCGACAAAAGAGACTACAGAAGCAAAGGACCCAGCCTCCCACACTTCAAGTCTCTCCCAAATGGGTCGAAAAAGAAAGACCCAACCAAGTTGCTGCCGTCCATATGGTTGGAAAAACCAGAAGGCGCCAAAAATCAGCAATAAAAATCCATGTCCGACGTCCAATGACCCGCAGCGTCTCAAGGACAAGAAGACATTCAGAAGAATCCCCTGCTCCTTCAAGCAAAGGACAGCAGAGTGATCCTTCCTCAAGCTCCTCTTCAAAAAGAACTGAGCCCCAGCTCAGTCACCAGGACAGTTTCTTCGTTCGAATCACGAAGGATGAATGTCTTGGCTACAAATTCTGAGCCACCACCCCACAATCCACCTCCAGAAGATGCGATTACCCGCATCCAGCAGTTGGAACAGGGCCAGCAGAGGATTGAAACTCTGATGGAAAACCTTCTCCTCGCCTTCCAAAATCAGGCGAACAATGAACCTCCTCCGAATCATCAAGACGACGAGGTAAATAGAGAAGAAAATGAGTCACGCGCCCTTACCAAAACGGACGTAGACGGTATCCTCGCCAAAGCAAAAGAAGAGGATATACTCAAAGAGCATGGGATCAAGCCACCATATCCCTTATGGATGGACTCGGTCCCGTTCCCCACCAAATTCAAGCATCCTACTCTCCAAACATATACGGGGAAAGGATCAGCCAGACAGCACGTCATCCACTTCAAGATCCTGACGGGAGCTATCGCGGATCAAGATGCCCTCAAGATCCGCCTCTTTGCAAGTACCCTAAAAGGTACGGCCTTCGATTGGTACTCCACTCTGCCGGAGGACTCAATCCAAAATTGGGCCATGCTAGAGACACGCTTCCTAACTCACTTCAAAGGTGAGGATCATCCCGCTACTATGGCTCAGCTGTGCAGCCTAAAACAGGGGGAGAATGAATCAACATATGACTTCATTCACAAGTGGAAAGCAATGGCATACAAATGCTCTGATGTATTGCCACAAGCGTCGCTAGTCGACATCTGCCGAAACAACATGAGAGCCAGAATCCGCTCCATGATCATCGGCAACAAATCAAAAAACCTGGGAGAACTCCTAGAAGCTTCCATGGAAGCTGAAACGGTGATTAAAGACCTCAACAGTCAGAAATCATCAAGAAAAGAGCCAACCGCCATTGCAACCTCTAAACCAAAGAAGAAAGAGGTCCTCAATGTGCAGACCAAGCCAGCTCCTCAGCCACCAAAGAAAGCTGAAAACAAAGCTGCTGGTAAGAGACCTGAACTCTCTGATGCCTTCAAAGAACGAGTAGAGAAGAAATACCCGTTTGATGAAGATGTTGATGAAATCTTCGGGGCTCTTGTGGCAAACGGCAAGCTCACCTTGCCTGAACCAAAAAGACCGGGTGATGTTGGCAAAACCAACGATCCTCGGTACTGTCCATACCACCAGATGATCTCGCATCCTCTCAATCAATGCTTCGTTGTGAGAGAGAAAATAAATGAGATGTGGAAAAACGGAGTCATCACCTTTGACAAAAACTATGGGTCTGCCTCCGTCAACATGGTGACATGTGGACAAACATCAAGATCACCGAAGAAGAAGATCACTACTTCCTTCAAGGTGATAAACTCAATCGAAGCGTCCGAGGAACTGGTTCCTTACCCGACACCAGACGGACAACCGATATGGGTACATCCCGATCTCCTGGAAGATGAAAATTGGGAGGTCGTGAAAATAAAGCCTACAGCTCAACAGCGAAGGCAGGCTAGGAAACATCTCCTCAAGCTCAAACGGCAAGAGAAGACCCAGCCAAAACTAGAGGTCAAAGAAAAGGCAGAGGCTTCCTCTACCGCTTCACTGGAGGTAACAAAAACATCCCTTCCAGAGACTTCAAAGGGGGTAAGGAAATTCACTCTCAGTGATTTCATGCCACCTCAATTCAAGAAGCCATGCAGGAGGACATCATACTCTTGCAATTCAGGTAGTTGGATTCTCCATTGATGGATACGAGTCCAGCGACACCGATGATGGATTCGAATCCAACTACACAGATGAGTGGGAGGAAGTCCCTTGAAACAGGAGAATATCTCTCCGATGAAGAATGGGTTCCTGAGTCTCATCTTATGCCAGTAATCTGGTATAACCCCCTACAGCCACAAGGATCCTGGTCTGATGATGAAGAAGACCAAGAGCTGTACAAGAAATGCTGCTGACCCAGCACCTCTCATCACTCCAGTGGAAATCAACAATGTTGAGCCACAAAGAGATGATGAAGAAGAAGATCCGGCTCCCATGCCTGATCTTGAAGAATATGCAAGGATCTTGCAGCGACTCGCTCTAGAACAAGAGCAAGAACGCGTCAACGAGCCTCCTCGCAATCCAGAGCCTGAAGTCCCTGAAGACCACCAGGTACATCCTCCCTTAACTCCTGAAAATGGAGAAAATTGCTGGATAGACGATCCTCTTACATCCGAGGATGAGTCTGACTCCGATCAGGCAACGTCTCCCGTCAGAGCTTCCTGTAATGTGATAATTCGGGATTATAGCTCTTCCGAAGCATCGTCTGATGAGAGCACTTACACTCCGGCTTCGCAAACACAAACTGCGAATGAATCCATTGAAATGCTTCTTCGGCGTCTCGTCGGGTAAGTTCCTCGGATTCTTAGTTCGGAAAGCTGGAATAGAGCTTGACCCCATAAAAGTCAAAGCCATTCTAGAAATGCCCTCTCCAAGAACCTTGAGAGAACTCAAAGGGCTTCAAGGGAGATTGGCCTACATCAGACGGTTCATCTCCAATCTTTCGGGGAAATGCCGTCCATTCTCCCGGTTGATGAAAAAAGGTGTAAACTTTGTCTGGGATGCTGACTGTGAAGCTGCTTTCCAAGACATCAAGTCATACCTGACAAAACCTCCAGTGTTAGCTGCTCCTACCACTGGAAAACCATTCATCTTGTACACAAGAGCCCTTGATCACTCTCTGGGAGCTCTGCTTGCGCAAGAAAATGATCAAAGAAAAGAAGCTGCTCTATATTACCTCAGCCGCATGCTAGTAGGTGCAGAGCATCGCTACTCTCCAGTCGAAAAAGAATGTCTTGCAGTGATGTTCGCCGTACAAAAGCTGCGTCACTACTTGCTTTCCAACACAGTCTACCTGGTCTCGAGGGTCAACCTCTTGAAGGTCCTTGTCACAAAGGCAGGTTCTCTCAATGCTCGACTGGCAAAATGGTCCATCCTTCTGTCACAATTTGATATTAGGTATGTACCACAAAAAGCAATCAAAGGGCAAGCTCTAGCGGACTTCCTCGCAGAGCATCCATTGCCTAAAGATTCTCCACTCAGAGATGATCTCCCAGACGAACCAGTCTACAATGTGGAGACTTTCTCACAAAGTGCCTCCTGGGACATGTACTTTGACGGTGCAACCAGGACAAATGAAAAAAGACAGCTGATCTCGGGAGTTGGCATCCTCTTTGTTAGCCCCGACAAATACATGATTCCACACGCTTTCTCGCTACTGGAACCATGCACAAACAATGCAGCTGAATATCAAGCTCTGATCTTAGGATTGGAACTCGCCATCGAATCCGGTATCACCATGCTGGAAGTCTTTGGAGACTCTCAACTGATCGTCAACCAGATGAATCAGAAATTTGAAGTCAGGAAGCCAGATTTGCTGCCCTACTACAACAAGGCACAATCACTTCTGCAAAAGTTTGACATCTGTCACATCACCCACATTCGTAGAGGTGAAAACATACGTGCAGATGCCCTAGCCGGACTTGCCGCATCCATGGCAATCCAGGAAGGGGAAAACATGCAAGTCACAGTGTGCGAAAGAAGAATCCTTCCTCCTCTTAACACACACCAAGCAGTTGCTGAATGCCACCAAGTGGTCGGAAGTCGGATTTCAATCCTTCAAACTTCAATTGGCGACTGGAGGGATCCGTTCATTGATTACATTATGTTCGGAATCCTACCTGAAGATCCAAAAGAACGGGTAAGCATCCAAAGGCGAACCCCAAGCTTCCATTTGGATATTCCATCAAAAATCCTTTACAGGAAATCCTTCAACGGAGTACTTCTACGCTGCTTGTCACAACAAGAGGCTGAAGAAACACTCAAAGAAGTTCATGCTGGTCTTTGTGGAGCTCATCAGGCTGGACCTAAGCTCTATGATCAGATAAAAAGGTTAGGATATTACTGGCCTACCATGGTAGCTGACGCAATGCAATTTGCTAAGCGCTGCCAACAATGCCAAGTTCATGGAGATTACATTCACATGCCTCCAGAATGGCTGCATCCTACAGCGATCTCATGGCCTTTCGAAGCCTGGGGTATGGACATCATAGGTCCTATTTCTCCCCCTTCAAGCAAAGGTCATCGCTTCATCTTCGCCGCTACGGATTATTTCTCCAAGTGGTCAGAAGCATTTGCGTTTAACGAAATGAAGACCTCATCAGTCCTTCAGTTCCTACGCACCAACATCATTTGTCGTTTCGGCATACCCAAAAGATTCGTCCATGATAACGGACCACAGTTCCGGGATCATCGATTCTACAGGTTCTGCGACAAATACAAAATCCAAAGCTGTCCTTCGACTCCATACAATCCGGCAGCAAACGGGTTAGCAGAAGCTTTCAACAAGACACTCTGCAAAATCCTCAAAAAAATGGTCTCTAGTCACAAAAGAGACTGGAGCGACAAAATGTCTGAAGCTTTGTGGGCCTATCGAACCACCGTTCGAGGACCAACCCATAGCACACCATTCTCCTTGGTCTATGGATGCGAAGCTGTCGTGCCCTTGGAAGTACAAATTCCTTCCTTGAGGGTATCCTTGCAAAATGACATGACTCAAGAAAGCAATGTCAAATTGCGACTCCATGAGCTGGACAATCTCGATGAGAGACGGCTCGAAGCTCAACAAAGCATTGAACTTTACCAAGCACGTATGGCAGGATCTTTCGATAAAAAGGTCAGGCAACGCGCCTACAAAAAGAATGACTTGGTTCTTGCGGTAAAAAGACCAATGGTCTTCGCTCACAAGTCCAAAGGCAAATTCGAGCCAAAATGGGAGGGACCCTACGTCATCGACAAAGTTTTCTCCAATGGCGCATACGCACTCCTAAACATGGAAGGTGACAGATGTATGCTGCCCATCAATGGCAAGTTCTTAAAGCGGTACTACCCTTGAAGACTTACCCAACTGGGTAAGAGCAATGCCTGTACGGCCAAAACCGGTTTCCAGGTACACGCTCGCTAAACCCACCCTTTTTTAGAATTTTCATATCAAATGTTGAAATTTCTAGAAATCTAAAACAATGCTTACTTTCATCGTTTCATTGTTCAACAAAAATATCCAAGTTTAGGAACCTTTCCCTAACTTGACCAAAATTTTCAACCCTTGAACCCAAAATTCATGGTTTGAAACAAAATCCGGATTCAGGGATTTCCACCCTAGTCCACCCTGCCTTTTACCGCCAAAATGGTTTTAGGTCAAAACTTATGACCCTCGTGTCTTTAAACAAAAAAAAAATGGTTTTTCAAAAACCGCGAGGAAGCGACGCTTAGTCGATACTCGCACAAATCGGAAGCAAGCGAACCACGTTGAACACTTCCAAAATCGCAGGGAATCGACATTTCGTCGTATACTTGCCAAAATCCAAAACTGTGGAGAGGCAACAATTCATTGATATCAACAACCAAATTTCAAGGTTAGAAACCTAAAAACTGTGAGACGCATTCAGTATATCCACCCAAATTTCAGAGGTTCGAAAAAAACCTAAAAAACTGTGGAGACGCAACATTTCAGTTGATTCCATGACCCAAAGTTCGAGAAAACCACAAATTTCAAAAATCGTGGGGAAACGACATCAAGTCAGTACCCGCAAAACCAAAATTTTTGAAAAGCAAGGATGCGACATTCCATCGATACTTGCACCCAAATCCTCGAGGATGCGACATTCCATCGATTCGCAACCGAATGAGCAAGGATGCGACATTCCATCGATACTTGTAAGAACATTCAGCAGGGAGGCGACTTTTAGTCGATACTTGCATTTTTGAAAACCAAACCGGCTATAAATGCCATCAAAACAGGCTATAAATGCCACAAACCGGCTATCAATGCCACCAAAACAAAACCGGCTATCATGCACAAACAAAAAAAAAAAACTTGGATTTCAAAAACGGCTATCAATGCCACCAAAACAACCGCTATCAATGCCACCAAAACAAAACAGGCTATCAATGCACCAAAAACCGGCTATAGATGCCACAAAACAAATTCGGCTATCAATGCCACCAAAATTGGCTATAGATGCCACAAACAAAAAAAAAACTCGGCTATCAATGCCACAAGAAAATCTGGCTCTCATGCCAAAATTGGCTTCCATGCCACAAACAAAAAACCTGGCTTTCATGCCAAAACAATCATTTGACAAAAGATTTTCACAAAATGACAACCTTTTGATCAAATCCCATTTAGCAATTACTTTATCACAAAAAGATTCGAGTGAGCGTAGGGATAACAAAAAAAAAAAAAGTGTATCACATAGCAATACTACACAAAAAGAGTACCAAAAAAATACATGTGGTACCAAAAAAAAAAAAGAAAGTGTTCACAAGCACTACAAAAAAAAGAGTACCAAAAAATACATGTGGTACCAAAAAAAAGAGAGTGTTCACAAGCACTGCAAAAGAATAAGTACCAAAAAAAAAATATATACAAGTGGTACCAAAAAAAAGAGAGAAGGATGGTTTCTGTATACAGGAGCTCAATCAAAGATGGTCTCCAGCCAAGAGTTCAACTCCCCAAGCAAACTTTTAGCCTCAGCTGTCAAGGATTCCAAGGCACGCTTCTTCAGGAACTTGCCATGAGATGCTGGAGTGGGCTGTACCCCTTCTCTCACACCAGGAAGCTTACCTCGAGCAGCTTGCCATTGTTTATCCTCATCAGACTTCCTTTTGAGAACCCGTTCGGCATCTGCAACCTGGTGAATCAGGACACTCTCCCTGTCGCGAGCTTCTATTATGGCAGTCCACTTGGCAGCGACTTGTGCCTGCAGAAGCTCAAGACGTTTCCTGGCCTCATCGACCTCCCTATCAAGGATGTTAAGGTCATGTGTCAGCTCGATGATGGTTACCTCTTCTCTATTCCTCTTTCGGACTGCCACCTTCCTGCTTTCTGTAGCCTCATCTAGGTCAGACTTAGCCTTATCAGCAGGGTCCAGGAACATCTCCTTGAAGAACTGGTCATCAGCCAAACTCACGGTCTCAAACCACTTGTCACCCAGTGCAATGATCCTATCAACGATCGCCCTGGCACCTGTGACATCCAGACCAGCCTCTTCAGCATCACTGAGAATCTCCTGCACATGCTGGATCATGCCAAATCCGACTTCCAAGTGCCCAGAAAGGAGAGTCTCAATCCAAGAGCGCACAACTCGCACCACCACCTTCTTCGCAAAAAGAAGAGATGGCCCAGCTGAGGATTCGCCCAACTCCGTTGGTCGGCTACTCATGTCATCATCTGTTGAAAGAGTAACAAAAGAACTCTTTCCAGCTGAAGCTGCTCCTGCTCGGGAAGGAATCTCAGCGCGAGGAATCTCCTCAATATTGTCAGAGCTGGTCCCAGGAATCTCTACCTCTGGATCAACCTCTGGCATCTCTTGCTCTGGAAGCAACGGATCCTCCTCTGCCACTTCAAAACCTGCAAAGGAAACACAAAAAGGTATGAATATGACCCTGTTTGAAAATCATTATCAGAGTTATAACTACAAAATACCTTCTTCGACGACTGGCGGAACACTTTCTTCCTCCATGAACTCATCGAAAGCATCATCAACATTTGCGTCCATCGATGGTTCAAAGTCATCAGAACCCTGTGGCAAGTCAGCTGGCAACAAAAAAATGTGTTAGCAAGCCAAGTCACAAACAAAAAAAAAGAAGAGCAAAAGAAGTCGTACCAATTGGAGATTTTGGATTTACTCCAGAGTCCCTCGGTTCTTCTTCAGGTGCCTCAACAGGATCCATCACCACCTCATCGGTTGGGACCTCAGGCATCACCAAGTCTTCCTCTGCTAAAAAAAAAAAAAGAAAAGAAGAAAAGCAGAAACAAGAAGCAAATCATAACATGGAAAAATCCCATGAAAAGAAATGGAAAGAGAAAAAGGAAGAATCATACCTTCACCGACGGTCTCTTCTTCTCGGCTTCTCTTCTCCGGAGGCTCGTCAGCATCCACTGGCACATCCTCATTGATAGTAAGAGGAACTTCCAAGTTAGGAGAGCCCTCATGCTGCCCCTTGCTACTATGATGACTCCTCCTCCTCTTACTTCTGCGGGCTCGCTTCTTAGAGGAACCTACCCCGCTGTCAGAGTCAGGTTTCCCACTTGACTCATCACTGGATGGTCTGCTCTTGCCAGTAGACTCCACGGAAGCTTGCCTCTGTGCCGCCTGCATCCAAGCGCCAAGTTCGGCTTCCTCCTGTTCTAGCTGCTCCAAAGCCTCGTCAGGTATTTCTCGAACAGCTTCAGAACCGATGACGCCCTGGTCACCGAGAAAGCCTATCTTGTGCTTCTCTCCAGAAAGGAAGGCCCAAACTTCCTCTCGCCGGATGCCATCCGACTTTCCAAGGCCCTTTCCAGATACCAGCTTCACATCAAGCTCCTTCCTGGAAAGTCCCCGATATGCCGAGAAGCTCTCCGCGAACCACTTCGCAAAGCCGGCAGTCCGGGAAGTCAGCAACACAGGATAAGAAATCATGGCTGTAGTGTCTTCAGCACTATAGAAAGCCCATGCATTTCTCCCGTCCTGTAAGCCTCCAAAGCGCTTCACCATGCTTGAAGGCGCTCCAACAACGCCTTGAGAAAAGCCAAGCTGCAAAGCAAAGCGAGAAGGTACATACGGCTGGATGTCGACGAAAAGATGTCTGCGGTACACCATCGTGCCGACACGTATGCTGAAAAGCCACTCTCTCTCTGCATTTGTCAAGGAATAATGCCTTCCCGACCCCGCCCTGGTAGAGTCTCGGGAGGCACCAAAATCAAAAGCCTTCTTCCGCAACTCCGGAGAAAGCTTTACTGAAGATTGCCCCATCTCGACGTCCCTGAACCGTCGGATCCTCATGCGGGCAAACAAAAGTGATTCGGACACGGCTTTGCCCTTAGCCAGTCGAATCATCAGAGGATCATCATCCTGTGCAGCACCCAGCCGATGGAAGCCAGGACAGTGGTATACATACCACGAATAAAAGATATGGGCTGAAAATACCCTATTCATGGGAAGCCCAAGCCGAACTAGAAAAGCAGCAGCCTGCAGTTCGGTACACAGGTAGGAGTAAAGAGCAGGCACCAAAGCAAGCTGCTCTCCAAACGCCATCTGACAAGCCGGGAAAATACAATGCGGCCTGATGTGCGTTCCATCTCCTCCAGCAAAAATAGCCTCACCAAGCCAATAAGTGAGGTACACAGCGAGATCTCTCCTCAGTGCAATGTCAGGACATATGGCGTTTGTACTTGCACAGAAATCTCTTAACTCTTCTTGCATGGCCAAGATCTTCTTTGAACTTGGATCCTGAGCTCCAGCTTCCTGGGTCATGCTATCAGAAGGCTCCCTACTATCAAAGAAGTTGGGGAATGAAGAGCAAAAACTCTTCCAACTGCTGGATCTAACTTTCGAACCCCCCTTCTCCTTCAAAAAATCATAGAAGGCGACGAGCTGAAAGTATAAAAGCCTGAACTCCTCAGACTGCCCCTCGAGGACGCTGTCAATCGGCATAAACTCCTCATAGAGTTTGCCGAGGATGGGCAATCCGGTAATAGCGCTCAGCTCCTTCAAAGAAAAACCAATCTCACCATTCGTCACAACGAAGGTATTGGTTTGAGGGAGGAACGACTCCAGCATAGCCATGAAGGCCTCGTCGGAAAAGATCACGGTCTCCCCAAAAGCGCGGACCGCATCAAAAATCCCGGCTTCCTTCAAAACGGCGCCACCAATCAGCAGGACGCGATCAGTCCACGACTTCCACTCGGAGTCAGCATTGAAACGACCTCGAAGTCGAAAAGGCTTGATCCAATTGCTGCCGTCACCGCTGAAAATACCAAGGCCCACCGGTCTCAAATCGACCGACGGATAATCAGAGCCCTGGTAGCCGCTGGATGGCATCAACAGGTCCATGTCAACAGGCGACCTCTCCGTATATCCAGGAGAACCGCCAACAAAAACCCCGGTCTTGATTACATTTGTCCTTCTCACCCAACTTGGAGGATCTTCCCTCTTAGGGCACGTGGGGGCAAGACTCAGAATCGAGACGGTGCGATCAAACATCGACCGGGTAGTAACAGTCTTCTTCTCACCATCTGCTGTGAAGGAAAACTGAAAAGATCTCCTCTGGTATGTAATGTCGTCAGGGACTGCATCACCAAAGAAGAAGGTAGGCTTGGGCAAAATGCTCTGATCTTCCATCCCATGATCTTATAGAATTCCTCTCCCTTGAGAGTGATCAGTCGCTGCCTCATCTCATCTCTGTTGAGGGAGTCGCACTCTTCCAGGTTTCTTTCAACATACTGGACCTTCTCGAAAGCCTGCTGAACGGCCGGATTAGAAGATCTAGAAGACCGACGAGGTACGCTTGTAGCAGGCTCTTTACCCTTGTTCGCTCTGGAGGAACCACCTGAAAAGGATGGAAAAGAAAAAGATCAAACATCAAAATGACAGAATCTCGCTAAAAAAAAAATCTGGCGAAATTTTGACATGATGACGGGGCAATTCCGAAGAAAAGGAACTATCCCGAAAGAAATAGAAAGCTTGAAGATGGGCTCAACATCGCTGCGAGCTCCGAAACTCCAAACTTTCGAAACCTAAAAGTCTCCGCAAAATCAGGAAGGGCTCAACATCACTGCGAGCTCCAAGTTCCCAAATTTGCAAACACTTTCAGGTATGCAATCACATCATGCTACAAATTTAATTTACAAATTAAAGGCATGCATGAACATCTAGATTTGCGAAAAAAAAATGCATTATCATGATGAGAAAAAAAAAAAAGAATAGAAACTTTCTCTAAAAAAAAGAGGGGAAAGAAAACAAAAAAAAAGAAAGAAAAGAAACTCTCTCAAAAAAAAAGGGGGAGGAAAAAAAAAAAAAGAAAAAAAAAAAAAGAAAAAAAACGGGCTGGCCCACAGGCCGTGGCCCAGGCCACTTGGCCGTACGGCCAGATCCGTACGGATCTGTCCGTACGGCCCACCCAATAAAAAAAAAAAACATGAAAAAAAAAAGAAAAAGAAAGCAAAAAAAAAAAACACGTGTAAAAAAAAAAAAAGGAGGCAAACACGTGAACAAAAAAAAAGAAAAAAAAGAAAGAAAAAAAAAAGAAAGAAAGAACTTTTTTCCTACATGAAGTTTTCTTGAAAAAAAAAAAAAGGATAACTTACTTGAAGCCATTGATGGAGAAGAAGAAGAAAACTCCTTGAAGATCTTGAAGAAGAAAAGCTCTGGTCTTGAAGCCCTCTATGAGATTATTGCAAAAGAAAGTAGTAAGAGCAAGAGATCCAACCTTCTCCTTGCTTTTATAGAGGAGAGCAAACCAAAGAAGAAAGAAGAAAGAGGTAAGTGTTACTAATTAGTAACCTTACCAAAAGAAAGAAATTAGAAAGATTCTTTCCAAAAGAAAGATATCTTGAGAGATTTTCTCCTAAAATCAATCTATGACGGATTCTTTCCCAAAAGAAAGATATCTTGAGATATCCTATCCCAAAATAAAGGGATCATGAGAGATTTTCTCCCAAAAATCAATCTATGACGGATTCTTTCCCAAAAGAAAGATATCTTGAGATATCCTATCCCAAAATAAAGGGATATTGAGAGATTTTCTCCTAAAATCAATCTATGACGGATTCTTTCCCAAAAGAAAGATATCTTGAGATATTCTATCCCAAAAATAAAGGGATCATGAGAGATTCTCTCCAAGTAAAGATATTCTTAGATATTCTCTATCCAAATGAGATATTTTTGGATATTCTTTACAAAAATGACACCATATGAGATCTAAGCCATTTCAAAAGCTTAAGGTCCCATGGGTTAGCCCATATGAGCCAGGTTTGACCACCTAGGCACACAAAAAAAAAAAAAAAAAAAAAAAAGAAAATTTTGGGCTTTTAGTCAAAGAGAAATCCCTCTTACCAAGAGCATACAAAAATGGTTCCATGCCTCTTTTGAGTTGATTGGACCATACAAAAGAAAATTCCAAGCCCCATGAGCTTCCAAAAATCAAACCATCCAGCCTCATCTACCAAATTGAGCCAAAATCTTGAAATTGACATTCCATCAAACCAAATCCTGGTCCCCTAACTTGCCACATACAGCCTGTTAGGTCACAAGACCAAAACCAAAAACCAAAACCTGATCCCCTAACTTGCCACATACAGCCTGTTAGGTCACAAGATCAAAACCAAAATTGATCCCCCAACATTCCACATACAGCTTGTTGGGTCACACGATCAAAACCAAACCCGACCCCCTAACCTGCCATATATAGCCTGATTAGGTCACAAGGTCAAAACCCAAATCCACATCCCTGATGTCATCTTCAAAACTTTGCCTCGAGATGGTACGTGATCCCTTTCACTACCATAAAATTCCCCTGGAAGCTCAAAAGGCTACAAATACCAAAAAGAAAGATTGCTCAAAGACTCTTGGTCAAGTCACAGGCTCTCCTTCAAAAATCTCTTCGAGGCACATCGACTACAAAAGTTAAGCAACTCGCCGCTGTACCTCGAGGGGGCATTTGTTGACACCAAAAATGTCACTTTGCCTTCACAAGATCCAAAGAGCTACATGAAGTCGCAACCTGCCATAAATAGGCAATGCTGCTTCCAAAAATAAAATCTTGTCAGAATCAAACAAAAACTGCAAGATTCTTCCAGACAGCCAAAAGAGGAGTACACAAGAAGTTTCGGGCCATTTCAAGATCATTTGGCCTAACTTCGCTTCTCCGACAGCCGAAAAGGAGCTCTCGGCGACAAAAGCTCTCCGGGACCATGGTTTCCAAGACAGAACCTATGGATCATCTTAAAATGACTCCAATAGGTTCCCTGTCAAATTTCAAGTCAATCGGACATCGGTTGACCGCACATCAAACCGCGACATCTTCATCGCGATAAAAAGCAAGTCTGCAGGTGATAGGACCCCAAACGGCTTCGAAACTCAAACAAAAGCCTATGGTTGGTCTTATTTATTGCTCAAAGAGGCTTCACACCAAATTTCAGGTCATTCCGACATCGTTTGACCCAGTTTCAGCTTCTGACGGGAAATCGGCAACTCTGCGCGACAAAGTCTTCGGCTTTCTCAGGAAATTGGAAACTTTGCAAAATAAAATGCAAGGATTCTCATCAGGTTTCCTACAAAGAAATCAGGCCAATAAATGATCAAAATGTCAAAGAAAAGTACAGAAGAAAAAGAATCAAAAAGAGCAAAAACAGGACGCAAAACGGGACCAAAAAGGGGGAAAACCCCCCAGGTCGCAGACCCCTGCGACCCTGGGCCAGGGTCGCCGGCGACCATGGACCCCGGGGTCGCCGGGAAAGCCCCGGAAACCCCGGTTTTCGCCGTTTTTTCGCGATTCGAGGAGCCCAGCCTCTGGTACTTTCCAAAATTCATGCTTTTGAGACACCAAGTCCTCTGATATCCGTCCAAAACACGGGTAAATCATCAAGAGTATCGAAGACAGTATTGATCGCCACCCGGTCAACCAAAAAAAGTGTGCTTTCCACCCGACCGATCGAGAAATCGACAGGACAGATGGCACCGACCCGCTGTTGGCAACAAACACCTGAAATTACATGGTCATCTGATGTCGATCTACATGAAGATCCATCGATGATCATCGACAGAAGAATTCCAAAAGACATGGCACGGCCCGCGACTCTTCAGCTGCTCGGCGACCACTTAATGCGATTAATTGACTAGCTTTATTACAGTCATTAATCCATTTCTTTGGACGGCCCAATCAGAAGCAAGCATTTGGGAGTTACAAGTCAAGAGATTCATGGCATTTAACCCATGAAACTCCTCCCATCATGGCGATTAAAGGCGATTAAATGCCCTCAATCTCCTCCGGCCAATCAGAAGCCAAGAAAAAGGAGTTACAAAATAAACAATTCAATTTTGTAACTCCTCCCATTATGCGGCTTAATGACATTAAAAGCCCATAAACCCACCTAAAAGGCTACCTAAAAGCCTATAAATAGGAGGGCTCTCCAAGAAGAAAGGATATCAAAAAATCGGAAAAAACACACAACAAACATCAGACAGCAGTCAGAAATCCAGAGAAAAGAAAAAGAGAGAAAACTCTGCGGAAGTTCTACACCGGCCACCGCAACAAGGTGACAAAAGTCCCTTGGGGGGTACCCCCCCCAAGGTCCTTGCCTTCTCCTCCTGCCTCCAATGGCTTAGATGTGGCTTTTCAGCCCGTCTACTCGGTTTTTTATTGGACATAGGACCTTCCTTTGGTCTTTGTCTTCTAAAAACCCGAGGTTATAGCCAAGCCAAGTGAATCAAATAGCATCCTCTGTTCTCATCTGCATGGATGATGGCGAAGCCCACATATGGCTTGCGACCGTCAATCTAAACGAGTCCTCCACAATCTCCTGAGAAGTTAGATCCTCCTTTTCTTGCTTTTCATTGTAGTTTGTATTTTTTCAAAAGAGACAAAAATCACAATTCTTGTCTTTCATTATTGATAAGGATTGTAAATCGGCTATAAACGCCAAAATCGGCTATAAACGCCAAAAATCGGCTATAAACGCCAAAATCGGCTATAAATGCCAAAAAAATCGCCTTTCACGGCAAACTAAGAAAAATGTCTCTTTTCTTAAATATATGTGCAATGAAAAACTTGAAAGAAGTTGATTTCCTTTTTACTTGCGAAGGTTGACCCCCGGATCACCACTTGTAATTCCAAGTAAAATAGAAAATCTGGCACACCCACAAAAAAAGAAATGTTGATGCACGCCCTTGCCCCCCGGTTACGAAAGGGTCGGACCCGACGGACTCCCACGTCCGCCGACCTCGGTAGAACCAAGCAGGAGCGCGGTCCATCATTCTTCTTCTTCTTTTCCTTTTAATGTTTGATTTTTATTTTTAATTTTTTAATTTTGGGATTGGTGGGATTTTCAATTTTCTGGATTTATTTTTTTTCCTTTTATTTATCCTGTTGATTTGAACTCAAGACAGAGCGCCCTTTTTATTTATTGACCATGGTGGTACCCAGATTGTACTCTGGTGTGCTCCCTTGCAACGGTTACCATTGTGTGCCTGCCACATGTTTGAGTAAATGACTCAATGGGTTTTGCATCAAGAGAGTGATTCTATTCAAGTGATTCTATTTCTGTCATTTGCAGTTTCTATTCCATTTTAGTTTATGTTGTAATTCAGTTTTGTTCTTATATATGCATCAAATTAAATCTGTGCATGACCACTATCTCGTTTGGATTGTAGCTTTGTTACTTGTTAAATTCAATTACATTTACATATTAAATGCAATTCTAATACAACTCCGTTATAAAGACAGACATGTCCTGAAAGTATCTCAGTATTCAGTTGTGCACAGCAGCACAATCCTTTAATACAGCTGCAACTTCAACACTTACCAATGTAATTCCAATGCATCTCTAAAGATATTGCAGTCCACCATAGGTTTTTTCCCAAGATAAAATTGAAACAAAATACCTATATAATCTTTTGCTGCACAAAATAACTGTAGCAAAGGCTTCCCAAACAGATGAACTATTTGTTGAAACTTTAATATGAATCTTGAGTTTAGCAATCAGATGAACAAATCGGTGGAGGAGAACTAAATCAACCATATGCTAGAAAATCCTGATGGTTGTTTCCATACATTTGTATTGATGAGAGAGAATTTAATTTAATTTTTAAATCTTTATAGAACACATCCATGTTAGTTAACTTTGAGACAAATATTCTTTATTTTTAAAATGTTAAGATGTTTTAAATTTGTAATGACTTTTATTTATGGAATTCTATATTAATGTTTTATGCGTAGTCAATTTAATAGTAGATTCAACAATTATCGAGGAGTCAAATTTGGTAGTACAATATAAGAAACGATATAAATTTTACGAACTAAGCTTACCAAACTCACAGACCATACCCGTTAATAGCTATTAAAGCAGAGTATTTTTTACCACATGTTTTGTGGGTCCACTATGTTTCCTCATTGGATTTTGGAATCGGGCACACTATTCCTGTTTTCAGTTTTGCTTCTTTCCTATTAGGTTGCTCACCTCACCAGCCTATGATTTAATACTTCACCATTTAAATTTATATACTTTCTTATCACTACATTTAAGGTATCTGTTTTATGTTAATAGTGAACTGTTATTTGAATTTCTCCTGCAGTTGATCGATATGGACTAAACCAATGATATTGATTATCAGCATATGTCACAAGCAACTTGTTCATAGGAAGTCCATTGATACATTTGGGCAGAGAACATCCCAGTTTAGAGGTGTCACAAGGTCAGAAACAGCTCCTCCTTTCTGTCATTTTGGTCACCAGTTTATGGTTTCTTGTTTATGTATGGTGCTTAGGGAGGGTATGTATGCTTCCCATTGGCAGCTAGAATGGATAACCATCTATTGTGCCAAATATTGAGACTGTTAATTTGTGGTGTATCCAAATGTGCCATTTTAGTTTGAGCTCTCTCCTGAGGGTATCTGAACAAAACATTCATTTTCTTCTCTTGGGTTTGTTTCAATTTTTTTTTTTTGTCATGATATCTAGTATGTGCTGTGCTTCTAAGACTTGCAATTTAATCTTCATCACGCATAGGTGGACTGGTAGATATGAAGCCCATTTGTGGGACAACAGTTGCAAGAAGGAAGGGCAGACAAGAAAAGGAAGGCAAGGTTAGTTTTGAATAAAAAAATATAAAAAGCAGTCCTTTTCTTAGTTGTTGAAAGCTTTGCTAATCCACTTATCCACTCTGGTAACATTGACACTGAGAATTCTAGTTTGTATACTGCATATGTGGAGAATGGAATAGAGGAGAGGATTCCTTGGACAAAGCACTGGCCTCTAAACAGGGCCTAGTGGCTGGAAATTCCTTATTTTTGTAATTAGATTTCTCTTTTGCTTTTCTTTTAGCAGCAGTCTATTGCCTTGATAGTTTGCACTTTTGTCCACACTGTCAACTTGTTCTCTTTGGTTTTTTTTTTTACTTTGTTCTTCACTTACATTCTTATAACAATTTTTAATATTCCTTTGGAATTAATTTTACCATCAGTCTGTACCAATTCAATCCTATGAAAACAAACAGGCCCAACAAGATGAAAGTTTTTCTAGACAAGAATCTATGAGACCAACCATGTAATATAGGTGAATATATAAAATGACATGATCATGACTCTCGTTCCCTTTTCTCATTGAATGTATCTAAAGTTTGCAGATTCTTTCGGCTAAGGGGACCGCCCAAATCATTGGTCACAAAAGCATGGGTTCTGCTGTTAGTCTTCTGCACATCATTTTTTTTATGGTTCCTCTTGTAGGACTTAGGTTCTTTACTATGTGATATTTCTATATCAGCTGCAAACTTTATAGAGAAGTTTTGTGACAGATTCTAAGCTAAGAATTTTGTTAAGTTGCTATGGTCTGAATAGTTTAGTTCTAGACAGAGAAGTTTTGTGACAGATTCTAGGCTCATAATTTTGTTAAGTTGCTATGGTCTGAATAGTTTAGTTCTAGATTCTATGTAAAAACAAGTGTTATAAGTTTCATCTTAGCTTCATGTTTAGCTATTTACAAGTTTTAGAATTTCAAAGAATGCTTATATTTTTCACCTCTACTTTTCCAACTAAGAGCCATCTTTTTTCCATATCTTCTGCAACAGGTATTTCCACAACACCACCACCTGCCCCAGCAGAGATGGAAGCTGACACCAACATCTATCATTCTGCACTTGCTACATATGAGGAAGTTGCTGCCAGTCTAGAGCTTTGCATGGAAACCCTTGAGAAACTGCATAAATCTATTGGGACTAAGTTCATGTAAGTGTTTTCCTTTCTCTTTTCTTTTGAATATGTTCCAAAAACCTTTAGTTCAGTGATTGGTCTTTCTAGGAGCTGCTCTTAAATTGATTGGAACCCAATGAAGTTAAGGTATTGCTTCAAATACTGTCTTTGAGTTAGTTCATCTGGTTTAATGTCTTTTCTTGACATGGGATCTGTGTACACCATTTTTCTTGTAAAAGACACTATTTGGATGTGTGTATATGTATATATCCTAAAAACTGATTTTGGATGTGGGTTACTGGTTTTAGATATGATCTATATAGACCTTTTTCCTTGTAACATGGTAGTCTGAAGATGTAGGTTCTTTTTTTTTTTTTAAGGGTGTTTTGCTGGCTTCTAAGATGGGAACTAAAACATGTGTTCTTGAGGAGGTTAATGAAATGGGTTTTGTTCTTTCTCATTGCTTGATGTTTTGGAGTATTTGGATGGGAAGAAATGGATGTGGGGTAGTGGTCTTTTTTAGTTTACTCATGCTTCTGTGATTTATTCTTAAGTATGTATAGATGCCCTTCCAATCCAGAGTGAACAAATTGGCAGGGAAAATAGTACAAATTTTGATCCTAATAGTCTGGCTTCAGCAATTTGACATCTAAAGATATGTGGATGGTTACTACTGTTTGTTTCCATTTGGTGGCATAAGTTCTACATTTAAAGATTCTTTTCATTTTGAGACCATGCTTTGATGGGACTCGCACGTAGTGGTGAATGACTTTGTAGTGTGTTGGGGCATTGGGTTGTTTATATGAAGTGTTTTTTTGTCATGTACAGGTACTAGCAGGTTGTAAAAAAAATTTACATGTCACACGTCCAGGGGAGACTATGCCGAAATTTCAAGAAAATCTATCCGGTACATCCCATGGTTTTTGTGTTGTTTCTGTTAGAAGTGATGTTTTGTTGCATTTGTTTCTATTTTCATTTCTTACTAGTGATTCCCTGTAGTTTTTTCCTGCTCATTTTTTTTATAGGTAGAATTTGCAGAGTTTTATACTGTAGACAAAATTTGATAGTATTTACAAATAATTAGAATTTGGCGTGGTGATGTTATATATGCAAGTTTTCATGTCAGTGAACACAGCTGATCAGCAGGGAGATGAACAGTGATTATGGTCCACCATTTTCTTAGACACCTGGGCATGCATCTGTCTCATTGGGTTGTATGTTTCAGCTGCCTGCATTATTGTGCTTTAATCTAGTATACTTTAATCTACTTTATTAGAGTCACAACTTTGTTGCATTATTGTGCTGTTTCATGGATGGATACTTTAGGTTAGCACTATGTTTTGCATAAATTTGCACCTTTATCAAAAAACTTGAATTTTGAGCCACCTGTTAATGACCTGTGTGCTTGTTAGTAATTTGGTATGCAGGCTTACTTCTCAAGTTATAATTCTTTGATAACAGGTAGTATGCTTCCCTGGGGGCGGTTTTTGAACATTCTGTTTGGACCTTCCAATGGTGTTTAATGGTAAATAACTTTTGTGGATGTGTATTTGATGGCTTTAGTAAATTTTGGTTGATATCATGATTGATTACAATGGCCCCTTTGCCCTGCAGGTTCCTCTTTTTTATCCAATCAAACCTCTGCTTGGTCTTTCACATATCAAGACTCTGACTTTGTTGAGTGAATATCTCGAGGTATAGTTTCATTCCTAGTTATAATAAGTAAATGCAATATATCGTCATTCTTCAAAAAACGAAAAAAAAAAGTTCTCAATAAGTAAATGCATGCAATATAGTATAGATGTCACATTTATGTACAGGGAAGAAAGCTCCCAATTCTAGTGTTAAATAATTACATTTTTTTGTTGCGATTTTATACAGGTAGGTAACTATCAAGATGGAGTTACTTTTTGGCAGTTAACTAAGATGACGAAGATGGAGTTACTTTTTGGCAGTTAACCAAGATGACGAAGATAGAGTTGAAGACTTTTTGGCAGTTAACCAAGATGATCACCAAGATGCATGGAGTTACTTGTTTTGAATTATTTTTGTAATTAATTTGAACCGACACACCTTGTATGGTTGTTTTGTAGTTATGTTAAAGCTATTAACTTTGAAGTGTTTATTGTTGAATGATGGATATTTTGAAGGGTTGTGAACTTGGATATTAGAATGTTGACTTGTTGGATATTTGATTTGAATGATAGTTTGCATCTTTTGTGGTATAAGTTTTGTTAATGGGTGTATCTGGATATAAATATTTGAAACTTTGTAAGCAGGTGTGAAATGATAATTTGGGTGGCACAAATATTTTGATTGTATTTTTTTGTGACAAAAAGAGTATGTCACCATTGAGTGTCAACCTGGTAATATTATTGGTGACACTCATTTGGTTGTCAAGAAAAATACTTTTAGTGACAATTTTTGTCACAAAAGATATCTTTTCTATGACACCTGTACTTTTGTCACCATTGCTTTTAGTGACACCCTACTATGTCACGGAAAATCTTTCTTCCGTGACACCATGTTTTTGTCACCGTTGACATCATTTCGTGACAAGTGCACAAATTTTGTCACCATTGACTTTTAGTGTCATGGATACAATGACACCCCATCCCGTGTCACCAAAGATAATAGGTGACAAAAAATGGGCCTTTGGTGACATTTTTTCATGTCACCAAAGGTGTTTTTTATTGTAGTGTCAACTGCCTCACCAAAGCTCCATGCGGGATCAATATCACGAGGCATTTTCAAAAATTAATTGGCAAACACAAATGCACAATAGAAGACTGAATACCTATAAATATGAACAAGTAGTATGTTAAAAATTAAAAAAACAACAAAACATGTTAGAGGAAATATATATCTAACACTTAAGAATCATTCTCTTGACATTTAATTGGCATTCAATTACTAAAAATATTTTTTTTTTACAAAAATAAATAAATCTGAAAATAAAAAAAGGAAAAAATTGAAAAATAGGTATTATATGTTGGAATGATCTATGGGAAACATAGATCTATAATTTAGAAGCCCTTTTCAAGACATTTGATTGACATTCAATTACTAAAAATAATTTTTTTTACAAAAATAAAAGAAATCCGAAAATAAAAAAAGGAAAAAAATTGTAGGTATTATATGTTGGAATGATCTATGGGAAACATAGATCTATAATTTAGAAGCCCTTTTCAAGACATTTGATTGGCATACAATTACTAAAAATAATTTTTTTTACAAAAATAAAAGAAATCCGAAAATAAAAAAAAGGAAAAAAATTGAAAAACAAGCATTATATGTTGGAATGATCTATGGGAAACATAGATCTATAATCTAGGAGCCCTTTTCAAGACATTTGATTGGCATACAATTACTAAAAATAATTTTTTTTACAAAAATAAAAGAAATCCGAAAATAAAAAAAGGAAAAAAATTGAAAAACAAGCATTATATGTTGGAATGATCTAAGGGAAACATAGATCTATAATCTAGGAGCCCTTTTCAAGACATTTGATTAGCATTCAATTACTAAAAATAATTTTTTTTTTCAAATAAAAAAGAAATCCGAAAATAAAAAAAGGAAAAAAATTGAAAAACAAGCATTTTATGTTGGAATGATCTATGGGAAACATAGATCTATAATCTAGGAGCCCTTTTCAAGACATTTGATTGGCATACAATTACTAAAAATTGATTGACATTCAATTACTAAAAATAATTTTTTTTACAAAAATAAAAGAAATCCAAAAATAAAAAAAGGAAAAAATTGAAAAATAGGTATTATATGTTGGAATGATCTATGGGAAACATAGATCTATAATTTAGAAGCCCTTTTCAAGACATTTGATTGGCATACAATTACTAAAAATATTTTTTTTTACAAAAATAAAAGAAATCCGAAAATAAAAAAAGGAAAAAAATTGAAAAACAAGCATTATATGTTGGAATGATCTATGGGAAACATAGATCTATAATCTAGGAGCCCTTTTCAAGACATTTGATTGGCATACAATTACTAAAAATAATTTTTTTTACAAAAATAAAAGAAATCCGAAAATAAAAAAAGGAAAAAAATTGAAAAACAAGCATTATATGTTGGAATGATCTATGGGAAACATAGATCTATAATCTAGGAGCCCTTTTCAAGACATTTGATTGGCATTCAATTACTAAAAATAATTTTTTTTTACAAATAAAAAAGAAATCCGAAAAAAAAAAAGGAAAAAATTGAAAAACAAGCATTATATGTTGGAATGATCTATGGGAAACATAGATCTATAATCTAGGAGCCCTTTTCAAGACATTTGATTGGCATACAATTACTAAAAATATTTTTTTTTTTACAAATATAAAAAAATCCGAAAATAAAAAAAGGAAAAAAAATTGAAAAACAAGCATTATATGTTGGAATGATCTATGGGAACCATAGATCTAACAATATGAAGCTATTTTCAAGTTGTTTCATGAGTTTTCCATAAGTGATAATGGTTTTTTTTTAAATACCTTAAATCCGAAAATAAAAATAACAATATTTAAAAAAAAAATCAAAAGATATGCATACAAGATCAAAAGGATGCATGGATCTACAATAAAACAAGCCAATGATGCCATTATATTGTGATTTATAGTAGTTAGAGAGTGATAATCTCAAAAGTTGAAAAAAAGTCACATACCTAGATGAAGATTCTTGTTTAGAATCTTTAAAATCCTTTGAATAGTTGAATGTTGGTGATTTGGTGGCAAGAGATCTTGACAAAATCCACTTAGGAGACACTTGAGACCACTTAGGAGGAAGATAATGGAAAAGAGGAAGAAAACATAGCAGCGAGTGAAGGAGAAGAAGGGTTTTTCGTCCAAAAAGGGGTTTTATACCCCCCCCCCCCCCCCCCCCCCCCCGCCACGGTATCGGCCGCCACGGGTGCGACGGCCGATATTTCGGCCGTGGCGTGGCGGTGTCGCCCGCCACGCTACGTGGCGGCCGATTTTTTTATCCATGGGCCACACCAAATTTTCTATTTTGGATAACTTAAAAAGGAGGAGGAGAGAGATCGGGGTGGGAGGAGGGAAGACACAGAGAGATTGAGAGATTAGGGATACAGAAAAACAAAGAGGGAGATGGGGTAGGAGAGAATGAGGAGAGAGAGCGCCATACCTTTGAGAGAGATGCAGAGGTTTCCACCGGGCTTTTTTCTTGGAAGAGAAATGAAAAGAGAAAAGTGATGGAGCACAAATATAAAAATAAGAAGTGAGCACGATGGGTTTCGAACCTGGGATACTTCGTGATGGGACACGGGCAGGATGCAACGGCCGCATTTTGAGGTGTGGTTTCGTTGCATACGTGAAGCGCATGTGATTCATTGTACCATCATCCCAGGTGCGTAAAATTAGGTGTGGAAATGAGCAAATTTACATACTATTTTCATATGCAATTTACATACATAATGTGTAAATAATTGGAAACAAACATAATGATGCGTAATAATTACACATGCAAACCATTTACATATGTAAATGACCGCAAACAAACGACTCCTTAGAGAAATAGAGAGAAGAAGACGGAAGGGGGTTCTTCAGGACATAGAATGAGAGAGAACATAGAATGAGAGAGAACATTGCCCTAAGAATGAGTTAGGGGAATGGAAGATTTGAAATTATGAAAGATTTAAAATTTTAAAATTTAAAATTTTATTTCAGGACTATAAGTCATAAAGAAAAAGTTATTAGACTAGAAGCCTTAGAAGACCGTGTTGAGGGATTTTTGGCCAATTATCCAAAAAAAAATCCATTAATTAGACTTGGAGATCTTGTCCATCTTAAATATTTTAAGTTCTTTAATTGTCCAAAGACAAATTCTCTATATCAGCCCTTGTGCAATAAAGGTCAATGTGTCTGGGTCATCTTGGATAAGATTTGCTGATATGCTTAATTGGGCCTGAACTATTGGCATTCTTAAACCACTTTAAATTAGATTTGAAGGATTTTTCATTTCACAGATCATTGTTTTTTATTTCCCAGGTCAGGGGCACATATGATAGAAATTGGATTCTAGGCCCATGCACCCAAATTTGGGTGGATCGTGATTCGCTCTGTTATTCTATAGGCCTGGTCTTATTGGCCCCATCAAGTGGGTGGGCTTAACTTACGGTGATCATGGGCCTTGATGACTCATAGTGGCTTCTAACATGGTTAATTTTTAGACAATTGTCCTAACTTTTTGTTGGTACATTAAAACTAAATAATGATCTATATTCCATGTTAACAAACTAATAAAGTCAAACAGCATATGCCTAGGATCTTCCAACTAGTATAAATCTGAAGCCATTATCTACCTACAGGTGCCAATAATCAGTTCAATTGCCAGATGATAGTGTGGCTTCCAATAGTCAAATGCCCAAAACCTTGACTCTTATGTAAAGTACAGTTCAATCCAGAGAAAATTACAATCTTAATGAGCACGTCAGAAATAACTGGTGTGTAAAGAGTCTCAACTTCACTATATATAAACTCACAAAACAAATTCAAAATGTATGTTTCTCATCCTATGTGATCGCAGTCATAGCATTTTTCAGCAACAGCCATCATACCTTTTCCTTTCCATGTTCAGTATGCTCACTTTCCTCCATCCCAGCAAATGTATCATACAATGGTTGGTTAAATGTCTCTGGCAGGAGGAAAGAAAGTATGCCGCCGACAATCCCGCACACCCCAAAAATTGCAAATGGCACTCCCCCACCCAAAACCACAGCCATTGGTGCCAGAATTGCACCCATTTGCGCCGACTGACCGGCACATCCGAGCGCTGCATTCCTCACCACTGTTGGGAAAAGCTCGGCGACATAAATAAACAACAGATTATAAGTACCTGCCATCCCGAAAATCCCCAAAATGCCACACACCATTTGTGCCACCTTCGATATGCCTGCACTTTTCAGTATGCTCCCAAGAACACAGAACACGCCGCTGAACCACATTGTCCCAATTGTCAATGGTTTCCGTCCAAACAAGTCTATCAATATAGCAGTGAGAGCAAAGGCCGGCATTTCTGCAATGGCGTTAAGAGCCACATTGAGATAAAGATTGGTTCCCAGGTTCACAACATTCAGGCTAAGGCCATAGTATACAACTGATGTTAAGAAGTTGATGGCCACAGTTAGGACAAGGCGCATACGTGTGAGCGGGGACCGGACAACGTCAATTATGGACCTCGACACAGATTCTTGAAGCATAGGGCCATCACATTTTCTTGAATTGTCGTCTAGAGTGAGAGTCACATTGTCGGGAAGTACTTTCCCATTGCAGTTTGCGATGTCCCGCATTACTTTCATGGCATTGGATATGTCTCCACGAACCAGGTACCACCTTGGTGATTCTGAGAGAAATGGGATGACGGCAACAAGGAATAAGAGGGAGGGGATGGATGACGCAATGTAGAGGGCACGCCAGGAAGGGAAGACATAAGCGATCACAGCGAGCACCGCAATCCCTCCTGAGAAGAAGTAGAACGTTGACATTCCGGCGATGCCTCGCTTGGAGGGACCAACAGGTTCTGTAGCAAGGACAAAAGAGCAAAGGCCAACACCACCAGTACTGAATCCGGTGAGGAACCGAAGAACCACATAGACCCAGTAGGTTGGAGCAAGTGCAGTGAGGCATCCAAAGACAAGATTCATGGCACAGACTAGTGTTAAGGAGCCTTTCCGTCCAAGGAATGAATCTGAGAGATGGCCAAACACACCAGCACCTGAGATGGAAAATTAATATGTCAACCTTTACTTTTAATTCTTTTTTTAAAACTAAGGAGAAGAGGAGACCAAATAGAACAATTTGGAAAGTCCACTGTAAGGTGACAGAGAACATAGTCTTTAATAAGATTAATGCATAGATAGAACTCACAAAAGAAACCCAATATAGACTGGAATTGGATAAGATATTAGTGATGATGACAATGTAAATAACAAAGATGATGCATTTGTTATGCAGTGGGATGCAGAAGCATTTTCTATTGGCCAATAAAAGCCACATTAACTTTTCAGATATAATTTCAAATATTAGTAAAAATAAATATAATTTAGTGTATGACTCTAAACATAGTTGGGAAAATTGGGCTTGAACTGGTTCTGATTCCCTACCAAATTGAAATATAAGAAGTTAAGTTACAATGAAAATTTTTGGCCAAATTGTTGATAATTTTGAACATTTTTTCAGTAAAAGGTTTCTCAATCCTCCACTAAAAAAAAAAAAAAACAAAAAGCTTAAAAATGTATTTGATAGTGTCCGAGTATCGAAAGAGGTGGAAGGGCCAATCAGGTCAATCCCAAACAGGTGATATATAGTATACCCTCTCAGCAGAGGATCTAATCAGAAGGCCAACTTTAGACAACCAACATCTTCACTTCTGTCCATGAAGAACCACAACATAGATATAAACTAAATAAGGATGTTCTTTTTAACTCTTAAACACGGTTATGCCTGATTTCATACCCAAAATTACATTTACTTATTACAGCCTACATTCTCAAATGACTCAGACCCACTTATACCTGTGGCTGTCAATGGATCAAGATCAGACAGAAACTCCTCGAGCCTCAGTCTGATAATTAAATAATTTGGACTGTCCAATGGATCTAAGTCCAATGGGCCATGTTAGGTTGAACTCACCCGTTTTTTGGCCTAGTAAGGATAAATATGTAAAGGGCGAAACACAAAACCAAAAGCGATGACCCAACCATCAGCCATCCAGAGTGGGATGTCCGCGTCCACCAAAATTGACACGTCCAACAGCACCATAAGAAACAAGTTAGGCAAAGTTATGAGTGTGTGTGCCTAAAAAATCACGGACTTGGTTAATGGGGTTTAGGATCTCCTGGAGACTCCTTGATGAGATGAATATGCCCGTCCGGGACCTGAAAGGGAGAGAAGAAGAAGGAGACACTCGTCAGAGACCCTGGCTGTAGGCAGCGCAAGGCCCTCCGATGCCTAAGTTAGTTCAGGGAACTCAACAGTGGGATGGAAGAAGAAGAGAGACAGAGTGAGGACTCAAGAGTAGGGTGTTCGATCATACCTAGAGTGTGAAAGAGCTTCTCTATTTAGAGAGAAAGTCTCGTGATAGAGGACGATGGGGCCCATCGGCCTGTCTTGTACTTGGGAGACACAGTCACGTCAGCCCACATTTCCTTAAATGAAGGTCTAGTCCACCCGCCATTCATTAATTGACAATCCAATTAGATCCACCTTTCATTAAATGGTGGTCCAATTGGCCCACAATGCATTAAATGAGGGTCTAATCGGGCCTCACTTTGTCTGGGCCTTTCGGCGGTAGTCTCATTGGGTCTCACCTGGAGCTTCGCCCTGATGGGGACATAGTCGCTGGATGCAGATCTACCAGGGATTCTGGGCAGCTGAGATGTCTTCTTAGTATCATCCACGCGTGCCCATATCTCATTATGCACTCCATGACGTGGTTGGTTCTCCGGTGGTGTTTGGGCAGTTAGCGCTCGCCTCGGCTAGCATGCTTGGTACGGGACCGAGATGCTTGACTGAGGCCGAAGGCGACTGCCGAGGTCAGACATGACCGAGGTCGTCATGGGCTTGGCTGCAGCTGGCGCCCTAGCATCACCGCCTAGGTGTATGTAGCCGAGCTTTAAGACATAATTAGCCGGTCATCTTACCGGGGCTAATATAATCTAGGTGTCCTTAGGAACGTCCCCACATAATTGCCCCCTAGCTTTTGAGCTCTTAAGAGTTTCCCAAAACTCTTTGAGGTCGGAGGCTATAAGACGTGTGGGCATTCGGAGTTCGGTGTTAGAAGATAACGTCCTTGAGGACATCGACTGTGCCGCCGAGTTGCTCTCTTTCCGGACTGAGGTGCTTTTCAAATCCTACCTCGGTTACGACCGCTGACGTTCCACCTTCATCCATTTCTGTCCCATCTGCCCTAGGTAATAAATGCTACGATACATTCGATGCAGAAGGTGTACCGTTGATGCTACGTGTCGATGCAGGATAGGTGGTTCAGATATTTCGGAGGCGCGTGCTCTGCGCCGAAGGGACGTGCACGGCACTCGATGCTTCGCACGTGCGTCCTCGGGATATGAAAGGGCGCTCCTCCCTCCATCTATAAAAGCGGAGGGCTAGGGATCCTTTTGCTTTTACTTGCGCTTTCGCCAGAGAAGAAAACGGGAGAGGGGGTTTTGTGAGAACTCGACCCCAGATTTCCTGGTTTAGCGTGGTTTTATTTTCTCAGTGGGTTTACCGGTTGTTTGATCGAGATTTTGACTTTGATTATATTTTCTTTGGTTTTGGGAGCCAGTGAACCTAGACAGTGACCCTAGGATCCTATTTGTTTTGTGTGGTCATTTTGGAGAGATTCTCTTTGATTTCTAAAAATTCTCATTTTAGCTTCGTTTGACTAATCTCGCCATTCCCTACAACTTTTGTGTTCACTCCGTGCCCATCCGAAACTCCGAAAATCAGTTTTTCCAGCCCTGGGGGCAAAATCAGTCTTTTTACACTAAATCTGGACCCAAATTTCGAGATCTAAGAACCTTTCCAAATATATACTTTTTGGAAACTAGATTTTATGAGAAACATTTCTCTCTTCTTTGTCGATCGCATTCGAGGCCCAGAAATCGATGTCTTAACACTTGAATCCATTATTTTGATCCCTTTGACCAAACAGTTGACTTTTTCTGTGGATCCCGGAAGTATGTCAATATTAACCTTGTTGGAAATATAATTTTATTTCGGACACTTTTCATGTTTTAAGTTTCTTGATCCGATGTCTAGAAAGCCTTCTAATCTCCATTTGCAAGTTTTAAGTGTTCTAAGTTGTGGGACCCACGTTCATCCCCTTTATAAAGAGAACCCATCTTCCCACTTCACTCCTTGCTGGTCAAAAACGTGGGAGAAGAGTGGTTGTGCTGCCCTGGGGTATTCTTCTTCCCTTTCTTCTTGGTTCTCCATCTCCAATCCATCCACGTCTTGCACCCATTTGAGAAATGGTCTTCACCATCTTCTTCCTCGTCTTGAAGGCATCCCATTGACACCATTTGTGAAGGAATCCACCACCATTGGAGTTCTCTTTGAACTCAATCTTTCTCATTGAAGACCTTGCTAGTAAGCTTTTGTCTCCATCTCCTAGATTTGTGTTCTCCTAGCCTCTTTGAGAAGCTTCATCTTGATTATTAAGAGTTATCTCTTCCTATTTCTTGGTTTTGACATTTTAGGGCTTGTTTTTGGGGGTTTTTGAATAGGTTGTGATTTCTTGGCTTGGAGTGTGATTAGAGGTTGATTTGCTAGCTTTGGACCTAAGGCAAGTGGATGAAACGATTTATTTGATGCTAAACCATATTTATTTATATTCTTGATTTTTCATTAATGGATTATTTACTTAAACCTTGTTTCAAGACTTGTCTCCTATTGATTTCAAATGCATCAATTAATGTATCTTTCTATCTCATTCTATCTGTTGCAAATGTGCATTGTTTTATGTCAAATTTGAATGGCTTATGTGGTAATGAATTCCACGTGATTTGAATGGATGGAAAGGAGGTATTGGGTGAATGCTTTGGAGATTCTAATGGTGGATTTGAAGTGTTGAGAATGGAAATTTTAATGTAGAAATGGTGGAGTTTTCAACTCAATGTTGTATAGGGATCTGACCCTTAAAAATGAGAAAGGTTTGAAGGAAGGGAGGACTGAAAACAGCTTCAGAAATCAGTCCCGTAGCAGTTTCGGTCAGAATTCCAGAGAGCTGCAATCTTTGTCGAGTTTTGATTGTGGCATTACGGCTTACCGAAAAACTAACCGAAATATTTTTGGTTCAAATTCTAGAGAGATGCAGTTTTTGTCGAATTCTGATTGTGGAGTTTCGCCTAACCGAAAGTTAACCGAAATGTTTTCGGTTCGAATTCCAGAGAGCTACGTTCTCCCCATTTCTGTACTCGGTCAGAATTTCGGTCAGCCGTAGGTCAGCCTTTCGGCTAGCCGACAGCCAACCGAAAAGCTGACCGAAACCATAGAATTTAATTGATTATTTCCGAAGAATTATGTAAGACTATAGTGAGGAAGAAGGACCATCATTCTAATCTCGTTAAAGGTCTTGGAGCTTATCAATGTGCGTAAGGTCCCGAGTTGTCTCTAATTCTTATGGAGTGCCAAATAAATATTAAATTGACAAACGAGACCCTATACACATTGATTTAAATCTTGGACCTTCAACAGTTGGCCCGAAGATTTATAGAATTCATTTGTACCTGATTTTACCAGATTTCACTTATACATTTCAAGTTTCGTGCCCTGTAACTAGTCTTGCCCCGGATATGGTTTTTAGCATAATTGCTATCTTGTTCCTGCTTGACCTGATATGGTATGTCTCATGCTGATGAGCATCTTGCCCTGATATATATATATACGTATTGTTTTGTTTTCTTGCACATGACCTATGAGTCGACACCACTAGGCTTGGATGTACCTAATCGGTTTGATCCACCGGTTTGGAGATCCCCCTCTTGTCCTGCCAGCTGCAGCCTGGATCTTGTCTTGCTATCCAGTTCGCTACCGTGTTCCTGTCTTGCTATATGTATATTATTGTATAAAATCGTTGACTCTCCTCACCTCGTGTGACTGAGGTCAACGTCGTTGACTCTCTTTACCTCGTGTGACTGAGGTCAACGCCCTGACTTGCTCTCATCACTTTAGTGAGAGATGATTTAGCTTCGTGTGGTTTCCATCTTGACAATTCCTGATCTTTGGTACCTTTACATGTTTTTATTTCATATATATATCTCTTGTAAAAGATGTATCTTCCTTTTATGAAATTCATTATTTATATACAGGTTTTCTACGCTCTTGCAAGGTATCATTGTTTTAAATTATTGCCATGTCATTTTACACGGGATTCCCGACTTGCTAAATATACATGTTTTATACATGCTCTAAAGAATACATGTTTTTGTCAAATGTACATGCCTCATCCATGCTTTTACATGAAAACATGATTTTGTCAAATACCATGATTTATCATACATTTTATTCTTCAGTATTTGTATTATCTTTTCACCCACCTGCCAGACCATCGTGTCTGACCTACTACTTTGGTACTCAGGTTCAGATTTCTTGCTCGAGATGGGTGCACGTTTTGGGTATGGAGCCATGAGCTTGCAGGTTGTTTTATCGGCTATGTCATGTAGATATTGAGCTTGACATCGGAGCTACGTCACATATGGGGTAGAGATTATTAGCTTGTTTTTGTATGGCTTTGATTAGACCGTTTATTGGGATTGTAATTAATGCACATTGTTATTGTAACTTGAATATATATGGGAATATAATATCCAGATACTGTCAGCTCTGTGTTTTGTTATAATGGTTTGTTCCAGTCTGATATGTTCATTGATAAGATAATTATATGCTTGGGTTGAGTGCGACACGGAATCCGGTGGCCACGGACTTCGAGTCGCAACGCCACGAAAGCTTCCGCAAAATATTCAAGATGTGTTGGAATGTGTTATCCTCACACACACGGATCTTGGGAGAAACATGAATTTTACTAAACTCCCAATTTTCACTGCCCCTCGGGTTTGGGGTCGTGACAAGTTTTTCCGCAGAAGAGAGTCCGTCCTGAAGAGGAGTGCCGCCGTGACCGATCCATTCTAAGTTCAGCTTTGCCTCTCATCCCTTTTGTCTTTGTAAGTCCTTCTTCCCTGCTTTGTCTCCTCCCTTTCCATAGTTAGGGTTCTATTTCCTTAGATCATAGGAAAACCATAGAGATGCGCGCTTATAGTTACTGGATAGAAAACGAAGGGGCCATAGCTCAACTCAAGGTAGTGTATAAGATACCCGAGGATGTGTTGCTCAAAGCCCCCTACCCTGATTTTTATATTGACGGCAGCATTTACAATTGTTGGATGACATTCCCCTTGATAGCCATAGTAGAAGGTGGAGTTCGTTTTCCCCTTTCATCCTCTGCTTAGGGATTGCCTCAGGGCATGGAATCTCTGCCCTTGTCAGTTGATGCCGAATGGCTATAAAATCATCATGGGCACGGCCGTGCTCAATGGGATTTTGAAAATCAACCTTGGCGTCCACGACATTGAGGACGTTTATGACCTCTATAAAGCCCGTGACAATGCCTACTATCTCCGGATTAGGTCGGGTTGGAGTAGTTTTATCCACGCCTTGGAGGACTCGAGTAAGTATGCCGGGGATGATTGCTTGCTTGTCTCAGGCAACTAGGAGTTCAGCGACGATGAGCCCGCGTTGAATAGACTTTCTTGGATCCCCCGTCGTCTCGGTGCTCCTTCAAGTAAATACTGCATCTTTCTTTCGGACTCTGTCCCCCCCCCCCTCCTTTTTTTTTGTAGCGCCGAGCTGACGCCTTTTTCTGACTGTTGTACAGATATCGCCGAAAGGAGGAGAGAGGCTCAAAGAGTTGGCTGGACCAGGAATGAGGCATGGCTTCACGCTGTAAGGAGCTATCACGGCCACGCTGATAAGTCGGCATGGTCTCTCCTCAGCTACGACCCGAAGTACAAGTCCTATTTCAAGAGGAAGGACGATCTGAGTTCGGCGCCTGCATCCGCGGTCGAAGAAGGAAACCATCCGACCGAGACCGAGGCAAGTGACCGAGCTGCGTCCGAAGCAAGGGCTTCCACATCAGTGCCGGAGTCGGGAGAAGCTCCTCTGAGAAGGAAAGAGTCGCACTAGTCATCTCAATCCCCTTCCTTGAGCTCGGCATAGGGAGAGATGGTGAGAAAAAGGCGTCTGGTGCTGGATGACTTGGAAACCTTGGCGCTTGGGGGTCAGCCTTCTGAGGCGCTCGCAGACTCGGTCATCACGAAAGTCCCTGTCCCCGTGCTGGCAGAGGTTCCTCCAGTTTCTGGTCAGTCGGGCACCGCTGCTCCCGCAACTGCCTTTGAGTTACCGGCGGATGTCTCCGAGTTACAGACGGTTTCCCCCGAGCTGAGGTCAAGTGCTCTGGTTCGGAAGCGGGCTTCTGATGCTGCGTTGGCGGAAGCTCGGGCAGGAAAGAAGGCCGCCCATGCTGCTATTGCTGAGGGGGGGTCTGGATCGCTTTCAACGAGGCGATCTGACCTCCCTATAACCTGGAAACCGGATCTGCTGCTGGAGCCAGGGAAGTTGGTGACGACCCGGGACCGAATTCTTCGGAAAGTCGATCCTTGTGTACTCGGGGTGCTTGGGCGGGCCTGCGCCCTTCCGCTGGACATCGCCCAGCTTGAGGAGTATGACGACACCAAGCTAGCACTGACGTGTTTGCAGTCGTCTCTCGCAGTAAGTCTATTTGGGTCTTCCTCTCTTGCATTTCATTACCAAGTATTTTGCTTCGGCCTCGGCTCTGAATCTTGATGTCTTGCTTCCCTCAACAGAATGTGCAGAGGAGCATGGTCGTCCTAGACTGGCTTCATAAGAGTGGCCCAGCACTTGCCAGGTTGGAGGCTGAGAAGAAAACCCTCCAAGGGAAGCTGTCCGAGATAACTAAGGCGCTGAAGCATGCGGAGGAAGTAAAGGACGGCTTCAGGGCCATGTTTGAGAAGCTTAAGGACAAAGATGCCAAGCACATTTCCGAGGCTGAGGCCTTGAAGAAAAAGGTTACCGAACTTGAGGCCTCCTCAGAGGTGCAAAAGAATGAGCTCGAGGCAAGGCTTCGATCAGGGGAGGAGCGGATAGCCGTGCTCAAGAGATTTAAGGAAGGAGCCGAGGCTAGGCTTGAGTCGGAATGTGATGCCGCTTATGAAGAGGGAGCGGAGAGTGTAGCAGTTATTACAGAGCCCAGGTCATCAGAGTGAGGAACAAGGCCTGGGCAGGAGTGTGGGGCGCGGCCCTGAAAGAAGCAGGGATCTCCGAGGATCACCCTTCATTCAAAGATCCACCTGCGTATCCGGTCAAGGCACGCGAGCCGAGCTCTGCTCCAGCTGAATCCTCCGCACCTAAGGCTCCTCCTATGGTGATCGAGATTTCTGAGGTTGCCGACCCCGAGCCCATCTAGACTGAACCTGGTGCCACTCCCGAGCCTGCGTCTTCTTGAAGGCTTTACTCTTGATGTATTTTTTCTCTTTTTTCTTCTGTCTCGAATGTAATGATCAATTGTTGGAATGAAATTCTCTTTTTTTGATAACTTGGATCTCCATCTTTTGGTGTTTGTTTTCATCTGTCTTTTGCCCTTTATGTCTGTAGTTAGAGATTTTGCCATGTGTGCGACTTCGGCCGCTGGACCGGGCTTCTTGCACACGAATCCATCCGTGGCATAGCCAATCCCAATAATCAAGCCGGAGTGGGAGCGGATTGGATTATGTCCTTCATTTCGGGATTGTTTGCAGTGGGCTTGGCATCATAGCTGAAGCGGCCACTGCAGGAATCACCGAGCTGGCTCGCCACCAAGCGTGATCTCGGCCTGGCATTTTTATCGAGGCATCACTATGATTTTTGCAGCTTTGGAGATCGTGGAGAATCTTCTGGGCGATTGACTTCCCAAGGCCATAATGACGTTCTTCGATCGATGTAGGAGATAAATCGACGGCACTACGTGTCATCATCTGGATGGTCATCTGACTGTCTTGAAAAGACGCACGTCGCCTCAAAGGAGGCGTATGCAGTTTTCGATGTAGTGTGGCGGGATGCTTGACACGTGTATCTGCAGACTTGGGAAAGGAAGCCTCTTCCTTGCTATAAATACGGATGAAAGATCAGGTTTTACCCTAAGTTGCATCTTTGCCTTGGCCGGAGAAGAAACAGAAAGGTTTTGCAGTGAGGGAGGGTGTATCTCTGACGGAGAAGCCGCTGCTGGGGTTGAGCTCTTGGTCTCCGATGAAGAAAGGGTGGTGCTGGCGGTCAGGGTTTCGTCATCACCAAACTGCTTGCGCCTTCGTAAAATAGGGCTTTGGCCCGTCTTAGCAGGAGGAGGTCGGAGGGGGTGCTCCCATCGAGCTACTCACGTCTTCATAAAATACATCATCGATCACTCCTGCCGGCTGAGAAGAGAAGAGACATTTATATTTAGTGACCTCAGGCCGAATAGATGTCCTTCGTTCCCCCCGCTCTTTCCTGTGACGCATCTATCCCTTCGTGATGCAATTAGGAAACTTTTCTGCTTGTAATAGGATGTAACGGAAATCATTTCCACTTGTAATCCTTCTTGATAATTCAGTAAAAATCTCTTTGTCTTGCATCTTCTCTTCTGTTATTTTGAGAATTTTCTCTGCACTTTTCTTTTTCTTTGGCTGCTTAGGAACTTCACCTACGCCAGGATAGACTTGCGTAGTATATTTGCTGAATTAGGATGGAGACATGACCAACTAGCTTGCTACCAGAGGCATAGTCTCTCTGGCCGACGACCTGGCGTTCTTACTGAGATGCGCATACAACCAGACTGCCCAGTGCTGCTTTTGCTAGTCTCAGCGTGGGCCTGATCTCATAGAGGGACGTGACCAGCTGGCTCGTCGCCAGAGGTGTAGTCCTGTAGGCCAGCGATCTAGTATCCTTACCGATATGCGCATACGACCAGACTGCCCCAGTGCTGCTTTTGCTAGTCTCAGCACGGGCCTGATCAAATAGGGACGTAACCAGCTGGCTCGTCACCAGAGGTGTAGTCCTGTAGGCCAACGATCTGGTATCCTTACCGAGATGCGCATACGACCAGACTGCCCCAATGCTGCTTTTGTTAGTCTTAGCACAGGCCTGATCAAATAGGGACGTAACCAGCTGGCTCGTCACTAGAGGTGTGGCCCTATTGGTCGGCGATCTGGTATTCTTACCGAGATGCGCGTGACCGAACTGGAGAGTGCACCTCAGCCGAACTGGGGAGTTACACTGCTGCCGAGTTCTTCATCTTGTCGAAGGCAATCAAAGATCCAAGACCATTCAGAAAATGGGAACTTCTTTCATTGATTTCCAGATAGTGATTACAGTTCAGAAGTAATATTTCTTGAGGTGTGTCGCATTCCATGGTCATGGCAACTCTTTGCCGTCCATGTCCTCAAGTCTGTAAGCTGACTGTCCAGCAGTTGAGATCACCTTGAATGGTCCATGCCAGTTCGGCACGAGCTTGCCTTGGTTTGGATCCCTATCTGCGAGGAGTGTCTTCTTCAAGACCAAATCTCTGATGGAGGAGTGTCTTCTTCAAGACCAACTCTCCGATCGAGAATCTTCTTTCTCTGACCTTCTGATTATAGCCCCTAGCCAGCTGCTGCTAATAGGCTGCCAGACGGATGGCTGCCACTTCTCTGCGTTCTTCGGCTAGGTCTAGCTCTCGAGCCAGATTCATATCATTTTGGCCTTGGTCGAAGTGTTCCGACCTCAAGGTCGGGAGGCCGACCTCAAGTGGAATCACCGCTTCTATTCCGTAGGCCAGGGAGAAAGGTGTTGCCGAGGTGGAGCGCCTTGGAGTCGTCCTGTAGGCCCAGAGGACACTTGGTAGCTCTTCCACCCATCTTCCTTTAGCTCGGTCAAGTCTCTTCTTGAGTCCGTCGAGCATCACTTTGTTGAAGCTCTCAGCTTGGCCATTGCTCTGAGGGTAGGCTGGAGTAGAGTAGTGGTTTCTAATGCCGAGCCTCTGGCAGAAGTTCTTGAAGAGGTTGGAATCGAATTGGGTTCCGTTGTCCGAGACCAAAACTCGCGGAATGCCAAACCTTGTGATTATATTCTTCCACACAAAGTACTTCGAGTCCTGCTCGGTGATGGAAGATAAAGCTTCTGCCTCCACCCACTTGGTGAAGTAATCGGTGGCTACGATCAGCCACCTCTTATTCCTTGGAGCTCGGTGAAGTGGTTCCACGATGTCCAATCCCCACTGGGCGAAGGCCCATGGGCTGGAGAGAGGGCTCAGATCTTGCGCTGGCTGATGGAGGGATGGGGAGAACTTCTGGCATTTTTCGTATTTCATGGCATACAGTTGGGCATCCTTCTGCATATACGGCCACCAGTAACCCTAGCTGATGGCTCGATAGGCTAACGATCGTCCTCCGATGTGGCTTCCACAGATTCCTTCGTGTATCTCATAAAGAAAATCTTCAACTTTAGTCGGATGCAAACATTAAAGATACGGGCCGGTGAAGGACTTCTTGTAGAGTTTTCCCTCTGGAGACAACCAAGACCGTGCTGCCTTGATTCTGATCTTGTGAGCTTCGAGCTTGTCTTCGGGAAGCTAGTCGCATTTGAGGTAAGTGATGATAGGGTCCGTCCAGCTCGGACCGAGATCAATGCACAAAACTTGACGAGGTGGGGACAGTTTTATGTTCGGCTTTCCCAGGGATCCCACTTCGACAATTCTCTTGTTTCCTGCTTCAATGGTGGAGGCGAGGTTGGCGAAAGCATCTGCATGAGAGTTGGATTCTCTGCCGACTTGCTTGACTTCTGCTTTTTGGAACTGAGCGAGGAGCTTTTTTGCAAGGGCAAGGTAGGCCGCCATCCTTTCATCGTGAGCCTCGTAGTCTCCAGTTAGCTGGTTCGTCACCAACTGTGAGTCACTGTAGACCACCAGCTACTGCGCTCCCAGAATTTTGGCACTATTCAGTCCTGCGATCAGTGCTTCATATTCAGCTTCGTTGTTAGATGCCTTGAAGTCAAGAGTTGAAGCTTGTTCGACGACAAGTCCTTCCGGAGATTGAAGTACCACACCAGCGCCAGCTATTTTAGAGGTAGAGGATCCGTCGACAAAGACCTTCCAAGCTGAAGCAAGGAATCATTTCCCAGATCGCTCTTCTACAGTCTCTGTGACTTCGTCCTCATTCCCTGGGCCCCCTAGTTCCGTGTCGAGAGGAGTCGGTGCTGAACTAGGAGAAATGAATTCGACAATGAAATCTGCCAAAACTTACACCTTGACCGCCGTTCTGGGCTGATATCTGATATCGTACTGCCCCAGTTCGAGGGCCCACTTGGATACTCGTCCGGAAAAATCATCATTTTTGAAAAGAGATTTCAGTGGGTGCTCAGTCACGACCACTATCGTATAAGTTTAGAAGTAATGGGAGAGCTTGCGAGAAGCATTGACGAGCGTTAATGCTAACTTCTCCATTGGCAGGTATCGGGTCTCGGTGTCTAGCAGGATTTTGCTCGTATAGTATATCGGTCTCTGCTGCTTGTCGTCCTCTCTGATGAGGACTGAGCTCACTGCGTGGTCCAAGACCGCCAGGTACAAGTAAAGCACCTCTCTCCTTGTCGGAGTCAAGAGCAGAGGAGGTGACACCAGATAAGCCTTCAGCTCTTGCAGCGCCTTGTTGAACTCCGGGGTCCACTGGAACTGCAAGTTCTTCTTCAGAAGCTGGAAGAAAGGCCGGCACTTGTCCGAAGATCTGCTCATAAAGCGGTTTAGTGTTGTGGCCATGCCGGACAATCTCTGGACTTGTTTCGCTGCGGTTGGACTTTGAATTCCCTGGATCGTCGAGGTCTGATCTGGATTAGCCTTGATTCCTCTCCTAGTAATGAGGCTCCCAAGGAATTCGCCGGAGCCGACTCCGAAAGAGCATTTAGAAGCGTTCAACTTGAGCTGATACTTCTGAAGGATGTCAGACACCTGACGCAGGTCGGTCAAGTGGTCTTGAGAGTGTTTCGATTTGACGACCATGTCGTCAATGTAGACTTCTACTGTCTTCCCGAGCTGAGCTTGGAACATCTTGGTGACTAATCTTTGGTAAGTCGCCCCTGCATTCTTCAACCCAAAGGGCATCACTTTATAGCAGTAGATGCCTCTGGGGGTGATGAACGCGGTTTTCTCCTCGTCAGGGCCATGCATTGAGATTTGATGGTAACCTCGGAATGCATCGAGGAAACTCATCCTATCATGACCGGCGGTGGCGTCGATCATCTGGTCGATCTTTGGAAAAGGGAAGTTGTCTTTGGGACAGGCCTTGTTGAGATCAGTAAAATCGATACAGACTCTCCATTTGCCGGTTTTCTTCTTTACTGCCACCGTGTTGGCTAGCCAGTCTGGATACTAGACTTCTCTGATGGCTCTGGCTTCCAACAGTTTTTTCAACTTCTTCGATCACGGCCTCTATCTGGGGGATCCCTGTCCTTCGAGCCTTCTAGACGACAGGCTTGTGTTCAGGATCCACATTCAGCTTGTGGCACATGATTTCGGGGGCGATGTCGGGCATCTCGTAGGGGGTCCACGCAAAGACTCCTTTACGCTGCAACAGAAAGTCTAAGAGCTCAGTTCTCTCGGGCTCGGGAAGCTGACTTCCGAGCTGGAAATATCTCTCGGGATCGCTAGGGTCGATCTTGACCTCGGTAAGCTCTTCAATGCTCTTCTGCTCAGGCTCTCGACCGACCTTGTCCAGGTCTGTTTCCAGCTCGGCCATGTTTATCTGCTTGGGTTCCCGCTCGCCCAGTACCACGGCCATCATACACCGCCTGGCCATTTCCTGGTCGCCTCTGACCGTGACTATCTCCATATTGCCGTCCCTTATTCTCAAGTAGAAACTTCAGCTTCTGGTGGTGAGTCGACGGTACTGCCTCCATGTTGTGTAGCTAGGTCCTCCCCATTATGGCATTGTATGGGGATGGCGCATCGACTACCAGGAAATCGGCCATTATCGTGGCGCCTGCAACTTTGACCTTGAGGGAGACCTTACCCTTGGGGTATACAGGTTTGGCGCTGAAGCCTATCAAAGGGGTGCGTGCTTCCTGCAAATCTTCTTCTCCAAGGCCCATCCTTTTGAAACAGTCAAAGTAGAGAACCTTGGATGAGCTGCCGGGGTCAACGAGGATTCTCTGCACTTGACAGTTCTTCAATCTCAGCGTGACTATCAATGGGTCGTTGTGGGGGAGCTGGACTCCCTCCAGGTCCTTCTCCGAGAACCAGATCTTTGGCTTCTCCTTTCGAGCTTTCTTTGTCGATGGCTCGAGCTCGGCCATCATCACTTGTTTACCATGCGAGGCCCTCCTGGCCTCGGTACGAGATTGGTTACTCCCCTTGGGGAGAGGGGCTAAGTGGATGACGTTGATGATCCACTCCGATCCATCACTATCCTGGCCTTTATCTTCTTGGCGGTGAGTTCGGCTGCTGTTCACATTTTCTCCCTCCTGGATATAATCATTCAGGTGCCCGTCCCTGACGAGCTTCTTAAGGTTTGACTTTAGCGACATGCAGTTCTCAGTCCTGTGCCCATTTTGCTTATGGTAGGCACAGTACTTGCCCTGGTCGCGGGTGGAGGGGTCGCTTCTCATGGGCTGGGGCCAGCTGAAGTACGGTTGCATTTTGATCTTGTTCAGGAGCTTGAAGATCGGCTTTTTGAAGATTGTGTTAATGGCTTTGAAGGCAATGGCGGCAAATTGCCCCTCTTTAGCTTGGTGGGCTTGCTTAAACTTTTGTCCGCCTCCCGAGTTGGGAAACGAAGCCTTAGCCGAGCTGACGGAAGTCCAGTCTCAGCCCGCTTCCTCCTTCCGAGATGACTTCTTGTCTTTCTTGGAGGGCTGTCCCTCGCGCCAGAATCCGAAATTCTCCCGAGCCCGGATTTCATCCTCCTCTCCTTCGACAAACCAGTTCACCTTGGCCATAAGAGCTTTCATCGAGGCCGTAGGGTTCCGGGCCAAATCTTTCCGAAAGTCACTCCCCGGCAACAAGGCTTGCTGGAAAAACGTTACCGCCACTTCCTCAGCCACGTTCTCCACTTGGCTATAAATGGTCTAGAACCTCTTAGCGAACTGAGTGGCATTCTCGTTCTGCCTCATCCTGAGAGCCATTATATCAGCATTTGTTTTAGGGATGATCCTGTGCGCCTGGAACTTTTCTAAAAATGAGCTCCGGAGTTGCTGCCAGTTCGAGATCGAACCCTCTGGGAGCGTCCAGAACCACCTTAGGGGGAGGTCTCCCAAACTGGAGGAAAAGACTATGCAGTTCAGCTGACTTATGTCGCCCCAAATCGACATCCTTCGGGTGAAATGGCACAGGTGCGCTGCTGGGTCGGAGGCTCCATCATACAGAACGAACCTCGGGACATTAAACTTCTCTGGGAGAGAAAAACTCCTGATCTCCCGAAAGAAAGGTGACGCGCCAAGGTCGTCGGGGTAGGACATGTTTGGCCAGTTTTGGAGGAAACCGGCTACCTTCAGATTATGCAATAGTGTCTGTTTCACCTGCTGACCGACCCACTCCTTCAAGTCGTTTTTAACTTCTAATATGGTTTCCGACTTTCGCTCCGTCCGGCTATTGCTGGAGCCCTCATCTTCAGTTCGGTGACGTCTTTTCTCGTTGAGGATGTGCCTCAGGACCATCTTGGGTGGAGGAACTTGCCCGCTTCGGGGGAGCGAGGCCGCAGCTTTTCTTTTATTTCTCTGGGGGTGCTACTGGAGTTGCTCCTGAAGTGGCGTATCAGCTCGTCCTTCTCCTGGAGAGCAAGGTTTTGGGCCCTGACTTCCTCGAAGTACGGGTTTTCGCCCCCGGCATCATAGTTCTGATGGGTAGTCTGGTGCGATCTTCCCATCATTGGAGCTTTGTCTTTTCTGACACGTGTCTGCATGGGGGCACCCTGCTGTGGGCGTTCTCGAAGCGGAGATGCTACTTCTTCTTCCGAAGGATCAGTCTCGAGTCCCTCCACGATGATCGGGATAGAGGGGAGCTCAATAGGACGCTCCTCGATCACAGCTGCAGCAATCGTCGCTCCTGGTCCTCCTTGGGGAGGAGCGGACAAGGAAGGTGTCGCCTTTGACGCTTTCCCGCCCTTCTTTGATTTGGAAGGCATATTTTGAGGAAAAGGATGTGGGTTATTTCTTTCCCACAGACGGTGCCAATTGTGTGTGCCTAAAAAATCACAGACTTGGTTAATGGGGTTTAGGATATCCTGGAGACTCCTTGATGAGATGAATATGCCCATCCGGGACCTGAAAGGGAGAGAAGAAGAAGGAGACAATCATCAAAGACCCTGGCTGTAGGCAGCGCAAGATCCTCTGATGCCTAAGTTAGTTCAGGGAATTCAATAGTAGGATGGAAGAAGAAGAGAGACAGAGTGAAGACTCAAGAGTAGGGTGTTCGATCATACCTGGAGTGTGAGAGAGCTTCTCTATTTATAGAGGAAGTCTTGTGATAGAGGACGGTGGGGCCCATTAGCCTGTCTTGTACTTGGGAGACACAGTCATGTCAGCCCACATTCCTTTAAATGAAGGTCTAGTCCACCCGCCATTTATTAATTGACAATCCGATTGGATTCACCTTTCATTAAATGGTGGTCCAATCGGCCCAGAATGCATTAAATGAGGGTCTAATCGGGCCTCACTTTGTCTGGGCCTTTCGGCGGTAGTCCCATCGGGTCTCGCCTGGAGCTTCGCCCTGATGGGGATATAGCCGCTGGATGCAGATCTACCAGGGATTCTGGGCGGCTGAGATGTCTTCTCAATATCATCCGCGCGTGCCCATATCTCATTATGCACTCCATGACGTGGTTGGTTCTCCGGTGGTGTTTTTAGCGCTCGCCTCGGCTAGCATGCTGGTACGGGACCGAGATGCTTGACTGAGGCTGAAGGCAACTACCGAGGTCAGACTTGACCGAGGTCGGCATGGGCTTGGCTGCGGCTGGCGCCCTAGCATCACCGCCTAGGTGTATGTAGCCGACCTTTAAGACATAATTAGCCGATCATCTTACCAGGGCTAATATAATCTCGGTGTCCTTAGGAACGTCCCCACATAATGAGCATTGTGATTGAGCTTCTTATGAACAATATTAAAATCAACAGTATTAAAATCCTTGGATACCTAAAAATTAGCCCAATGGATCTTAGAGACTAGTTTCTCTCCCTCTAATTGCATTCACCACTTCATGGGTGAGAGTACCTTAAATTGTTGGAAATAAATACTAAAAACATACTTTTATATATTTGTCTTTGACTGATTTATTAGTATATTTTGGTCTTTCATCTTTATTAGAATTTATATGTGCAAATGGTTGCATTGTTTAGTATAATGCATGTGTGTGTCTTTTTATTCTATAAAATAGACAAGTTGGTGTATAGAGTTCAACTTATATACAGAAGACTTGTTTGTCAGTTCTTATAGAATATATAAGTTGTTGTTCACAATTTAGATGGATTTGGACACACCATCGGTACAATTGTAGCATGATGTTTCAGCAGGCTTGTCTTGGCTGTGGAAAACGGAATAGTTTCAACTCATTATGCTAGTATGCTTTGTGTGTATTGAACAAGACCGGTTTTGGGTTTATTGTCTTTATGCTGACTATAAAAGACGATTAACATCCAAATGGTTATTATGAGTGCTTGTACTCGATATAAATAATAGACACATACATTTACTGTTTCGCATTTTGATTTACAAAGGAGTGAGATCTTTTATGGGTCAATAATCTCAGTAAATTGGATGAGTACACTGTGCATATGGTGCATATTAGTTTATTGACGGAATCCAAGTCCCGTAATAGGGATTGATGATATACCCTTGATGAAGCTTTTAAGTTTTGATAATGTCAAACCCTGCAGGTGGACTTCGTATCCGATATATCAAATAAGTTGAGCGTAAGGTCTCAAGGAATTATAAAGATATCGATTAAATATAGAGGTCAGTAATTATTTAATCGATGGATATCTGAAATCTTAACGTGGAGAGATTAATAAGCATTTAATGACAAGAAGTTCGAAATATTATTTTGAAAATAAAGGACATGAATGCAATTATAATTCTCTAGTGAGCTGAATTATAATTTATGGAACTAGGATTCTAATTTGGGTCGAATTAGGGTTTCATGCTTCCATTAGAAGCCTATCCCTTATTTACTTCATAGGGTCCTTATTGTAGCCTATAAATATGCGCTATTGTTCTCTATGTCAAGATACAAGAGAAATCTCATTTTTTAGAGCCGAGAGAATTTGCAGAGGAGGCCCATACCTTGGTGCGGATTCGAGCATAAAGGATTACAGTAGAAGATCTTGAGATTTTCGAGTTGCTGTAATACCGAGATCAAATCAAGGAGATTTCGCAGGTATGATTTTTTATCATTATTATTTTCGAATTAATCAGTACGCAATATCTAGGATTCTCGGCGGTTGCCTCCCAACAAAAATTACTATAAACTCTATCTCTTGTGATAATCAGTGCATGTAAGATCACCCTTAAAAAGTATATTATGAACTGCTTGCTTGAGTTTGGACCTCACATCAATCTAACAGGCATTAATATATTCAAGGTCGTTGGCTGACCGTGAGCCAATTTAAGGGTAAAGACCCAAAGGCACAACTTTATTACAATAGTGTGATTTTTACCAAAAAAAAAAAAAAAATAGTGTGATGAGCGTGTGTTTTTTACTTTAAAAAGATCACGACAGCAAATGTGATTCTGTTCCCTTGAACGTTGGGATCCATTTTCTTATTTTATCATTCATTGGGACCATAACTTGTATGTTCACATGGAGCAAAACCAACTTCTTTGAGGAAAACTATTATCTACCACAATAGTGAGGTGATCCAAGCCATTGATGTATCGTAAATGAGTCCTCTTCAAATGATCCAAGCCGTTGATGGACCAGTAAGCACTGTTGACGATTGATTCTAGTCATGTAGTATTGGGCCCAGGTTATTGGACTTGAGTTCACAGAGTTAGTTTGCACCGGACAGGTTAGGCCCAAGTTCAGAACATGAGACCCCATCTGGATACAAGTGGAAAGAAAAATGATCTCATACTGTTTTCACAAAGGATTTTATGTGATCTATTTACCTGGTATAACCAGTTAGTATTCGATATTTCTGTCATCAAATGTTCTCCATGATCGAGATGGGCTGGGCAAAGTTTTATACGAATATGTTGGGTTTATGTCTTGTATTCCGGGTTTACCGGAGTGATCCATTGGGTTAGCCAATAAACGGGTTCAGGGTTAAGGGTATTTTTATCATTATACTAGGACATTTTTAGGGGCTAAGAAAGCGGAGATTATATATATATACATATTGAGCAAAGCTCTCCTAAGCTCAAACTTAGGATAAAATCTCGTAAGCTCATGCTTGTGGCGCCCACCTTTGGTCCATCCAAATGGACCAAACACATGACCCCCCCTAAATTGCACATGTCCATTAACTTTCGGTCAGATCCGAATTTACTGGACCGTTGGATCGGCTATGTATCGATCCGAATGGACTATTGACCATTAAACTTTTTGGCCCATATGGAGATGATAAAAATCATGGTTGGAGTTGATTTTTTGCAGAGATGAAGATCCCAGGGAGTCCTTGAAGTGCCCGCCCCCCCCCCCCCCCCCCCCCCCACTTTCATCCCCATGTGGATCCCCATGTGGGCCCCATCACACACTTAAGCTTACCTTATCCTAAGCTTGAGCTTATGAGAGCCGATATCAAGGCTCCCCTAAGCTCAGGCTTAGGACAGGGTAAGCTTAAATGTGTGGTGGGGCCCACTTGGGGACCCACATGGGGATGGGGGTGGGGGGATTTCAAGGACTCCGTAGGATCTTCCTACCTGCAAGAAATCAACCCAAACGGTAATTTCTATCATCTCCATATGGGCCCAAGAGTTTAATGGTCAACAATCCATTCGGACTGATATATAGCATCCGAATTTACTAGACCGTTGGATTGACTATATATCAGTCCGAATGGAATGTTGACCATTAAACTCTTGGGCCCATATGGAGATGATAGCTGATTTCTTGCAGGTAGGAAGATCCTAGGGAGTTCTTGAAATCCCCCCACCCCCACTCTCATGTGGGTCCCCAAGTGGGCCCCACCACACACTTGAGCTTACCATATCCTAAACTTGAGCTTAGGGGAGTCTTGCTCTCTCTCTCTCTCTATATATATATATATATTTTGTGTGTGTGTAATCTGGTAATCCTAGACTTTGGAGAGAGTCAAGATGTGAATCAATTGCTCTCTTGCTGTGGACGTAGGCGGTTTTGCCAAACCACATAAATCCTCATCTCTCTCTTGTATGGCATGATTGTTCGATTGCAAATTAGCGCTTCCATACGCACGCGCACAATATAATGGATTACCATTCATGTGTGAAGAATGTAACTATACTTACCTTTCGGTATTTCTACCAACTCCCACCAAAACAAAAAAAAAAAAATCTAAATAACTAATTTAGCAAACTCTCTTTAATAAATATAATTAATTAATTGATCTCAGTTATATGCCAAATGCTTTTATAACTAATCTTTTAAATTTGTTGAGTAGAACTCCGAGAATAATATATTATTACAATACATTTTATAATTAGTTAATATATTACTTAATATATAACCATAATGTCAAATAATATAATCAAGTTTGTCTATTGATCTGAGGATTGGAGTCAGGAGTACTGGTGTAATATAATATAATTGGGCTGGACTGATTTCCCATCTCAGACTAAAGTAATAATAATAATAAGCCTACTAAACTTGACAAAGGCAAACCTACTTGTAAGAATTTCTACACCCTCTCAACTTGTCTTGATTTCTGACCCTAGAATATCAGTAGGTCGGGCAAAGTCAAACTTCAAAGGCGACAAAGGATCTGACAAGAGCCCAAAAAGGAAGAAAAAAATCACATTTGAAAGTTTCCACCATATGTTGATAAGATATGATGTCTAATGATGAGACATTTTTTCGTGTAGGCAAAAGCTTTCTAGACAATATGGGCTGGACCAGCTGGATCATTGTATATAGATAATAAATAAAGACTATAACAATGTTTGCATATAAAGAGATGATTTGGTTAACCGAGAAAAGAAAAGGTCCACTAAGCCCTGACAAGAGCATAGAGAAGGCCAATTGTGGGAGAACTACTTATATTAAACAGAACTAGTCATTTAATTAAAAATGGAGTTTATAATAACTATGAAAATTGTGATTGATTCGGAATCAGTGCATTCATCTCAATACCTAACTATACACAATTAATATTTTTATATAAATAACTATTATCTCAAACTCATTTTCATATTGGTGGGATCAATAGACATAACTATGAGATTTGTTTTACCGCTTTAAATTTCAAAAGCTTAATAGACCATTTGAAAGTTATGGTGTCCCGTCCCTCAGGTTGTTGGGGACACCAAATGTGGTAGGGTTGAGAAACACGTGAGTTCTAGTCCTATCATCTTGCGAAAAAGGAAATAAATTAGAGGTACCTTAAGCTCACCCATTATTTCATTTTTTACCCATTATTTCATTTTTTACTGTGAGATCCAAAAAAAACGACCATAATCATGCTTGAGTGTAGCTTAGCTGGTTAAGTAACATGCGTGCGATAGTGAATGACTTTGAATCGGCTAGGGGGAATGAATATTTTTAGTAATTGAATCTTGCGCTGGATATTAATATGTTGAATCTTAGTAGAGATGGATGGTATTCCAGTAAGTGACCACGGTAAGATCACTAACCATGACACACGCATGCCTTAAAAAAGGACAGACACGTGTACCATACTAGCAAGTGTCCGAAAGATTCTCGGACAACCGGCAGTTAGCTCTTTTCCACTTATTAGACTAGAAGATTCTTTCACGGGTATAGAAGAGATGAGATTGATAAGGTGGAATTTAGAAAAAATAAAATGGATAAAATTAAAAATAAGTGATTTTGAGAGCAGTTAGGGGTAGCATTAATTGAGGATAAAATTAGATAAACTCATTTGATATGGTTTGGCCATATCCAACCCAAGTGAGCAACGGCGATAAGAAAAAATCTGATTATACATGTTGATGGCCCACTAATGGAAAGAAGTAGACCAACGTAGACATGGATGAAGGGACATAGTAAAAGTAGATTTGAAAAGGTACACCTTATTTGAGAATTTGACTTAGTATATTAATGGGAATGAAGAAACAAAATTTATATAGATGACCCTAGTTAGAATAAGGGTTTGAGATGATAATGATGATTATAATATGGAATTGATGTTCATAAGAAGTCTTGATTCTTGGCACATCATTTAAAGCTCAAATCCTTCTATTACTTTAACAAAAACATTAAGGTTGAGACCTTTTAAGAACCTCTATTTATAAATGTGTAATTTCTTACTTTAGATTTCAATTTGATGTAGTTTAATTCAAATTCCGAATTAGAATTTCAAAAAACTAAAATTTAATCATAACTTAAGTAGGTGTTAAAAATATGCTGATTATGAAAAATATGATAATTATAAGAGTCAAACTTGAGAGGATTTCAATTTAAAATCAATAAAGGGTGAAGAAAAACAGGAAAAAAGAAGGAAGAAGAAGATTCAAGCAATATGCAGTACCTTAGGTGGTTTTGGTAGAAAGTGTTTTTAAGAGATATATCTACTACTCTTATAAAAGAGAGAAAGTTGCATCTTTTTTTTTTTTGTCTAACCATTGTGGGACCCACTTCTCATCATCTCATCTCATCATCATCTCATCTCCTCATCTCATCATCTACCCTATCTACTCTATATTTATCTATACTATTATTAAAGAGAGAATCATGCAAGTTTGGGGCCCACCTTATACTATATATATTCTACCATAGTGGGGCCCACCCTATACTATATATATATGATATATTATATATATCTACTATTATACACCATTGTAGGGCCCACCCCCAAATATTATAATATAATATAATAATATTATAATGCAAACTTTTCACTACACCATGTGGGGCCCACCTCGATATATTATAATATAATTCTATCTATATTATATTATATTATATTTTATATTTTCTACTATTATAAAAGATGAGATATTGCAAATTTTTTTCACTACACCATTGTGGGGCCTACCCCGAAATATTATAATGCAAACTGTCACTATACCATTGTGGGGCCCACCCCCAAATATTATAATAATATATTATTATGTGAAAGGCCCCAAATATTACAATGCAAACTTTTTCATTACACCATTGTGGGGCCAACCCCTAAATATCTATCTCTATCTATCTATATTTATATCTCCATTTGGGGCCCACCTTATACTATATATATTCTACCATAGTGGGGCCCACCTTATACTATATATATTATATATTATATATCTCTACTATTATACGCCATTATCGGGCCTACATCCAAATACTATAATGCAAACTTTTTCACTACACCATTGTCGGGCCCACCTCGAAATATTATAATATAATTCTATCTATATTATATTATATCTTCTATCTTCTACTATTATAAAAGATGAGAGATTGCAAACTTTCTTCACTACACCATTATGGGGTCCACCCCCAAATATTATAATGCAAACTTTGTCACTATACCATTGTGAGGCCCACCCCCAAATATTATAATATAATATAATAATATATTATCATGAGAAAGGGCCCCAAATATTACAATGCAAACTTTTTCACTACACCATTGTGGGGCCCACCCCCAAATATCTATTTCTATCTATCTATCTATCTATATTTATATCTATAGATATATCTTCTATCTATTTATCTCTATCTCTATCTTTTCTCTATCTACTTCTATCTACTATTATAAAAGGGAGTAAGATGTACAACTTTTTACTTTTTTTTCACTACACACTTGCCCAATCAAATGCAAGATGTGGGCCCCACCTAAGATAATAATAATATAATCTATATATTATTATTACCCTTCTAAAAGAGGAAAAACCTGGGCCCCACTTATATAATAATCTATATCTATCTATCTATCTATCTATCTCTAATCTATATATTATTAATCAAATGCAAGATGTGGGCCCCACTTAAGATACTAATAATATATATTATTATTACCCTTCTAAAAGAGAAGAATTTATGTGGGCCCCACCTATATAATAATAATATCTACTATTATAAAAGAGAGTAAGATGTACAACTTTTTTTACTTTTTTTACTACACACTTGCCCAATCAAATGCAAGATGTGGGCCCCATTTAAGATAATAATAATATAATCTATATATTAATATTACCCTTCTAAAAGATTAGTATATATAGACATGCCCAATAAACTGCAAGATGTGGGCCCCACTTAGTATTATTATTTTTCACTTCTTACATAACAGTTGCATTGATCTTGATTTATACCCTTGTTGGAAAAATAATCACAAGTTGGATAATGTGTTAACTACCACTAAATATTGTTGCTCTTCTAATATTAATGATTGCTAAAGATAATTTCATAAATGCAATTTAGTGGTATGTCTTATAGATTGCTATCGTAAAATTATTGTTGTTCTGTACAATTTTAAGCTTCTTAATATAAAACTTTTATAAAAAAATTTATTATAAAAGGGCATTTCAAGCGCATGAATATTTTTATTTATTATTGCTCTTACTCATGAGATTTAAATTGAAAAACTTTGACCATTTTCTAACACATTTATTTATTTCATCATTATTGCAAGCTTCTTCTTATTCTTCTTTTCATATATTTCAATGAAGCGTCATGCATTTCCTTAAAGGAAAAACGAGAATATCATAGAAATTGCTTGTTATGCTAGCGTTACTACTCACTTCAGAGTCAGTGAATGAAGTGATCGTTTTAAGTGTAAACAACTAAAATAAGTATTTGATGCTGAGCGGCAACAAATTCAGTTTGTCTTTGTTCGTTTCGAAATTTTTTTACTTTGATCAACACTCCCATCCTTTATACAGAACAGGGCAGAAAAGTTGATCTAGAATACCTAGATTACATTCTTATGTATTTCTTAAAAGGAAGATCCAATTCTTTTGCCATATTTGTATTTGTAGTTTTTTATTTTTTGGTATTTTTTCCCTATGGATATTTTCTATTTGTGGGCTTCGATTTAACTGAACTTCTATGATTACTTTCTATGATAATTTTCTTATTGGGTATAACATATAGCACTTTGTATCAAGCAAAAGAAGATGCTGACTCTTAGAGAGGTATTGCCTCTTTTTATCTGATAGTGGTCCGTCTTATAAAATAAAACAAAGCACATGTTAAATACTAATATTGATCAACAGGTGCTTTGCAAATCTTACCCGTCAGAGTTTATATCATAGTTCCACCATTGTTGATCCCTGTCTTTTGAGGACAAGCCGGATTTCTTCATTATTCTTGACGATCGGTGTGAAATGTTATTCTTCTTTAAAAGTTAAGACTAAAACCACCATCTCAATTTTTTTATTCTGATGTCCTTAGGTATGATATAATTAATTTTCTTCCTTGATAAAATCTGATTTTGTAGTGAACATATAATATTCATGGTAATTGGTTAAAACAGTAAGCTCATTTGGTTCTTAGTTTTTATTTTTATTTTTTATAAAACTGCAGGTTATCGATTTGACTATGCTTTCGACTAGACTCCAACTTTAACAGGTCAAGTCTACTAGGAAACTGATAAGTCGACCTGATGGGTTAAATAAAATAAATTTAAATTTATTTGTAACGATAAAATATATAGATATATGTGATTTATATCCTCAAAAAATTATATAAATTCTATATCGGTTGTCTTTTGATATCTCATTTTTCTCACTGTATCATCGTTTTATTGTTTTCAAATATATAGGAAAAAAATAGTGACAACTGTATTTGGACATTGCACGGGCCTTGCAATATACTATCACTCATTTTCTATTGAAATTTGATTTTTAAATGTATTTCAGTTCTACTAAATTTTTTAAGAACTTATTTTTTTAAAATTTCCTTAGTAAAACTTTGTGCTCCACTAGTTAGGGAAAAAAAAGTTGTTGATGGTAAAGAGAGGAAAAATGAAAGTTGCATAGGGAAAAGAGCCAAAATGTCTGTCAACAACTTTCTATTTCTTTATCCAGTGTTAAAAGGTGGCAAAAAGCTTGCCCCTCCTGACACGCATGTGGCTGGCCCCTGTTGATGGGAATCATAACATAATCCCTATCTCGTTTGGAAATTTACTTTTAAAATAAAATAGAGTGAATTGAAATAAAAAAATAAAATATATAATGGGTTATGATGATATTTTATTTTTAGTTATTTGGAATGAAATATTTCTTATATTTTGTATGAAAAATGGGATTTTTTTAAATTAATAAATATAGTTGGTTTTTTAGAAAAAATAAAAGGAATTTTGATATAAAAAAAATACTTTTAATGTTACGTTTAATTTGACTACTTGACTTTACTTCGCAACTAAAATTACCAAACGGTTACGAGAAGATATAGGCCACTGACCACTGTAAGATCTATATCATGACACATGCATGAATAATCTAATGGACATAAATGTGTGCCATACTAGCACGTCTCCGAAATATGCTCCCACATAGGGCTGTAAGCGGTCGGTTTTCGGTCGGTTTAACGACATATGACACCCGGACCGAAACTTTTGATTTTACAATTTTGTGATAACCGAAACCGACCAAAGTACATATACTGGATATTGGAAACCGACATTTCGGTTCGGTCGGTTTCGGTCGGTCTTCGGTTAATTGGATGTTTTTTTTTTTTTTGGGGGTTTGGGGGTGTTCGGGAAAGAGAGAAAAATTTCACCCAAATTGAAGACGACAGTATGATTTATGAGATGAATTATGAGTAGTTTACAATAAAGAGATGGGCCCTACTGATGGATACAAGGCTGGCCTCAAAGATTCTGTGAGGGCTGGCTTGAATGATCCAAATTCCTATAGGTACAAGTAATCCACATGGAGGCAATAATGTCACTTTAGAAACATAAAAAAACGGTGTGCTCAATGTAATCATACAAGTATGTACACAAATCACGGTCTGTTTTTCAGTTCTACAAATTAATAATTTATGTTGTTATTTCGTCATGTGCCAGCCAACCACACTATTCAACTATCATGACCTCAAATAATGTTTTGATAAAAGACTTTGTTCGGTCGGTTCGGTTTTAACCGAACGGTTTCTACGTAATTATAAAAACCGACCGTTGAAAAAAAAAAAACTTATAAAAACCGTTCGGTCGGTTTTGTTTTAAAAAAAATCTATAAACCGAACAAACGGTCGGTTCGGCCGGACGGTTCGGTTTTCACGGTTAATTTTGACAGCCCTACTCCCACAGAAGGGAGTCTGGTTCTTTCACACAAGTCAAAAAGAAGAAACACAATTATTGCTCTTGCCTTAACTTATTACCTACGTGGATAGATGGAGATTTTCTAGAAGAGAGTCCAGCCAGGTGAGCTACAGGATGAGTTTCAATAATCATGGGGATTCTCCATCTATGAAAAGGATCAAAAACAGCCTTAGCTTATCGCACTTCAGTCAATGGAAGATAATGGTTAAATAATAAAATAAAATTTTTTTAAAATCTTATTTAAGGAGTTTTTCCGATCTCGTGAGTCTGGTTTCTCACACAAGTCAAAAAGAAGAAACACAATTATTGCTCTTGCCTTAACTTATTACCTACGTGGATAGATGGAGATTTTCTAGAAGAGAGTCCAGCCAGGTGAGCTACAGGATGAGTTTCAATAATCATAGGGATTCTCCATCTATGAAAAGGATCAAAAACAGCCTTAGCTTATCGCACTTCAGTCAATGGAAGATAATGGTTAAATAATAAAATAAAATTTTTTAAAATCTTATTTAAGGTGTTTTTCCGATCTCGTGAGTCTGGTTTCTCTCACACAAGTCAAAAAGAAGAAACACAATTATTGCTCTTGCCTTAACTTATTACCTACGTGGATAGATGGAGATTTTCTAGAAGAGAGTCCAGCCAGGTGAGCTACAGGATGAGTTTCAATAATCATAGGGGATTCTCCATCTATGAAAAGGATCAAAAACAGCCTTAGCTTATCGCACTTCAGTCAATGGAAGATAATGGTTAAATAATAAAATAAATTTTTTTAAAAATCTTATTTAAGGAGTTTTTCCGATCTCGTGGGTGCGGTCAACGCCTGAGCTGCAATAATATGTAAAGTATACTTTAATAAAAATAATAATTTCTTATTAGAAAAAATAAAAATAAAAAATTAATGAAAATAGAATTACAATCTTTTCATATTTCTAATTTTTTTCAGATCTCAGATCGGTTTATTGTGAGTAAAAGAACAAAATACACTATAGAATATGGTAAGAATAGAGCTTTGAGTGTATTTCAGTTTTGGACTAGATACATCCTGTGGGGATCATGATCGAAATCTTTGCATATTAGGCAATACAGCTAGATTTCAACATTTTAGACAATCATATTAATTAGATCAAACATACAAATAAGACACATATGATAGGTTTTGGAAGAGATGACTTACCAACCATGCAACCCGCAAAGAAACCTGACTGAGCCAAGCCAACCTTATACTTGTCTCCGCAGACAAGCCCCCACTCGGATACAGTCGACAAGCCTGAACCTCCAACCCACTCCCATGACCCTTGCTCGAACCCACAAACACTCTCCGCATGCGGCGAGCAACCCAAGCCGGCTTGAGCGGTGCACCGCCAAGCCGGCTTGTGGTCAGCAAAAATCATGACCATAGCGTGGAAAGCTTCAAGAGCCCATGCTAAGTTGGTGAGAATAAAGTGGCGCCATTGCCACCGGCCAAACTCACCGGCGAATCTTTGGAGCATCTCGTCGACGCCCATCTTCTCTTTGTCACTTAATTCATTAGCCAATAGAGGAGACGATAGATCGGAGCCACAGCGATCGGATTCCGGCGACATGTTTTCCTCTTCTTCTCCCTTTGGTGTGCCAAGATGATCCACAACGGCAACAATGGACTTGGACATGGATATGGAAAATACCCCCTGTGGAAGTAGTGGAGGGGATTTTTTTATAGAGGAAGGAGTCCTAATTGTAGATAGCCTAATAATAAGATTAATGTGTGGAGAGTGGAGACATATTGTCTTCTTTTATGAATCTTTGAAAGTGTGGAAGTGATTTGCCCGGCAGGAGACTCGATGTAGACATAAAATAATAATAATAAAAAATGGAGACAAGGTTGTTTTAACTTTTAACCATTAGCGTCCTTGTTTGATATAGATGCCAGCGGGAACTTGTCCTTGTTTGATATAGATGCCAGCGGGAACTTTTTTGGTCCAAGTGGGTACCGGTACCACTTTGGATGACCCAGACCTATCTTGGTTTTTAGTTTTTCCACATGCAAGGCAAAGGGTGGTTATTTCGAAAAATAAAAAATAATAAAAGGTGGCCAGAATATATAGTAAAGTAAGAGGGGAAAAGGAATGGAAATTTATGTCTGACCCGTGTTTTGTTGACAACTATAAAATTTTTAGTTTGTTCAAGCATAACCACCTCCATTAATCTGAAAATCTTGCTCAGGCGCCTTGAGTCACAATTAAGTCAAATTTTTACCAGTTGAAGAAATCATGTGTTTTGTGGATTTTCTAGAAACAATCAGATCAGTTTTAACTTGGTAACAGTTTCAGACTATGGGCTCTTCTTGCACACCCTTATAATGAATTAACTACCCTTCACATATTTTTAACTCTTATGAATTAACATTCACCTAAATCTTACACCCATCCAAGTTATATAAACCTCTACTTGATCATTTCTTTATGTTATCTAATGGCTAAGATTCAAATAACTTTGAAGCTCACAAAACAATCTCTCCGTCATAATTACTCATACAACTAGGTTAAAGTGAGAGTTTTGAAACTCCTAAACCCTTATGGTTTCCTGAGATTATCTCCCAGAAGGACTAAATTTTATTACATCCAAAGTGATTCATATTAAGTTGAGGGTTTTAAGTCTTGATTAATGTTTACTTATATTCAATGGTCTTTTCCGTGTTATCACCCCTTTTTAATCTAAACAATCTTTGAAATTTTCTTTACTTTTAAGATTGAAACAGAGGATTCCATTAATCTATTAAAACTTGGCCATTAATTGCTAGTCAAGGTGATTGACAAAGATTTTTAGACTAGTTTAAGTCAAGTGGTTATTTGTAATAACAAAAAAACTGGTTAGTAAACATCAATTGATAGTATCTTATACTCTCTAGGTTCAATCAAAGAGGAAAATTCAACTAAGAACCACTCACAAGCAGAGCCGGCCCTGGGCTAAAGCCCAGGAAGCCGCTGCTTTAGGCCCCCAATTTTTGTCCATTTTTTGGGGCCCTAAATTTCTTTAGCACATATAATATAGGTCTGCAAAAAATAAAAAAAAGATGCTACCCAAGACATGAGAAAGGGCCTAATTTCTAAACAGCCCATTACAAAAAGGCCCTAAATTAATGATTTTGTGTTATATTTAAAAGTAAAAAAATGAAAAAAAGAGTATGAAACTTTGGAAATTGGAAAATATTAGGTCGGCTATTTTAGAGTAGTTTTGGATGCTGATTCACTTTCGACTTCGGAGATCAAATACACCCTCTCTCTCTCTCTCTCTCTCTCCCCCTTATTCACAATCAAAACTGGGTCTCCTTATTCCCAATTAAAATTAGATTTTTGGACTGTAAAACTGTTTTCGACTTTCCATTTATGTGTTTCACCGCTTTGTGCCGACGAGCCGGGAAGAGAATCAGGTGATTGAACATTCTCTCATTTCCAAGTTTCAAATAATATTTTAAAATGAGCCATTATTTTTTTTATCTGTTCTTTTAATCTTTTTGACTTTTAAGGGGACAAGACTATTGATTAACATATTTTTTTATTATATAAAAATTTGTTGCATACATAAACTCAATATAAAAATAAAAGGATAAGAAAATGTACCACTAAGTTTAACCACAATATCAATTGAATCAAATGATCTTTCGCTTATTATGAAGAAAAAAATCAGTTGAATCATCACATTATGAAAATACAAATAATTTGTAGATGGGTTATGTTTGGCAAATTTATTGATTGTTGTTTATTTCATTTAATGATTTACAGATGCTCTTATGGTGTTGATTGAGTTATTGATGCTGGCTTAGCACTCTATTGTTTCGCAACCTCGGTAATTTTACCTGAATTTGAAGCTTTTGAATTTGGATTGATCGTTGGTTCTTGAGTTCTACATTAGATTGTTTCCTACAATCATACATCTTAAGAGGTGTCACGCCCCCGGACCGAGGACCCGTTAAACAAGACCTTAATCCGGGGTCGTGGCGCGACGGGCCGAAAAATTCTGCCTACACACGCTAGTTTCCCACGGGTTTCCGCGGTAAGGATCCTCGAAATTCGATCCAACAGTGATTAATAAGAATCACATTCATACGAATAAATTATGCGGAAGCATTGTAGCAAACATAAAAGTCTATAACATGGGTATAAGATGAGAACGCTCAAGTCTAGTATCAAAATGAGAAACATTCTTTAGATAGGCCCCAAAGTTAGTTTCAAGTTAAATACAAAAGTCAAGTTAGCCAATAATTACAATTCCCCAAAAAGAATAAGCCAACAATGGCTATAAACAAGTTTCCCAAAATAGAATCCACCCCAAAATGTGATCGAAGCTCCGAAATCAACCCGACGTCTAAGCGACATCATCAGGCTGCCACTCGCGTTCCACAAGAACTACTGCGTCCGCCTCAAAGTACGCCTCAACGGCAAGGGGCTCAACATCTGGCACCAAGCAAAAAGGGTCAGACACGACGGTCTGGCAAGCAAATATAACAAATAATAGGATGATAGAAAGAGTAAAACATTAAATAAATGAGAGCTACAATTAAAATCCTAAATAACAGAAATGATAAGATAAAAGATCGACATCTTAAATATTAATGAATTCCAAGACTATAATAAGTTGAAATAAACAAGAACCATAAAACAAACCATCAACCGTATAAAACATTGGCAAACCACGTATAGCCAAATTCTCTTGTTACCGAAGTAACACGAGCAGACATAATCGTAGCCACTAATCGTGGACCGGAACGAACAATGTCGTTATCAAACAAAACCGTAGCCACTACACGTGGGACCGGATACAAAACCGTTGCCATGGTCGGTACAGACAGAATCCAAACTGCAGTTGGCGGACAAATTAAAGATTCCTAGCCGGATGATCAGTCCGACAAGGTAACCTAAGCTTAGTGGTGCCATTAGAATAAAAGTTCGAAACCTCGAAGTAATACAAATCCGTTCATAAAAATACATTTCCAAAATCAATAATAAAACTACTCCGTACAAATACATATCTCACATATCGGCGAATCCGAGCAAAATAGATGAGTAGTCTTATCAATGTCCATAAATGTGGTAAACCACCCCAAAGCATTCAAATAGGTTTATGAATGAATCTGTACAAAACCTTTTAACATTGAATGAATGTATGATGGTTCAACAGTCTAATGCAGGTCGTCTTGATGCACATTTTACCCCCTTTATTGTCATTAATTAAAAGTAATTTGGTGCCACAGAAGATCCTTGACAATTACAAGGGATGAAGTGTACATTAAGACATGAAGGGTTCCCCAAATGGTTTGTTCATAGTTCAAACCAATTTACATAATGGCCTCAAGAATTTAAAAGAGCTGAATGGGCTTCAATATATATAGAAGGGTTATTGGGTTGAATTGGACTTGAGCATGGGCTTGAAATGAACCTGGAAAACAGTCCAATAATCCCCCTTAAAACTGATTTAAATATCTCCTTGAAACAGGCCCAAATCAGGCCTTAAACCAAGCCCAAAACAAACCTTTAACCAGGCCCAAAACAGTTCTTAAATCAGGCCCAAACAGTTCTGAAATGGACCCAAAACCAGACCCTGAAACAGGCCCCCTGGCTGGACTGGGCTCGCTCGAGCGACCCAAGGTCCGCTCGAGCGAAGCCTAGATAGAACTTGGGTCGCTCGAGCGGACTAAGCTCTGTCCAGTCCGGCTCAGCTGGGTCTTTCTCTCCTTTTTCCATCTTTTTCACTCCTCTTTCTTTCCCCATCTTTCATATACATCTCCAAGCTTCTTTGGGCCCTTTCTTGACCTCCTCAACTCATCAAATCATCATCCATAATCATTCCAATTAACCAAACACAATACTTTTAAATCAAAGATTTCATCCATTCTTTGGATACAAGCACTTAACATAAAGAAGGCTAAATTTCAAGATGACCACATTGAAAACAATCTTCCAATTCATTGTAAAACAATAACATAAGTGGAATCAACATAAACATTGCTCCATTTACCTAAGGTAGATCCATGAATCATAAAAAGATTAGAACATAGGAAGAAAAAGCCGTGAAATGAAACTTATAAAATAGAACCATCATATTAATTGTAGAATCCACTTGCCTCAAGCCAAGATGAGAGATAAATTACTCCTCAAACAACCCTCTAGGGCCTCAAGCTCCAAATCTACAAAAACCCCCAAAAGTTCCCCAAGAAGAACCCTAAAAATCAACATTTGTAAATCTCAAAGGAAGACTCTTGCATGTGTGATGAAAACACTCTAAATGAAGAGGAAAACCAAGATTTCAAGTTTGTAAAGCCATTGCTAACCTTGAAGAACTCAAACAATGAAGAGAAGCCTGAAAGAGAGCCTTGCCCTAGCTCAAATCCTTTGAAAAAGGGTTCTTTGGAAAGCTTGAAGAAGGAGGAAGAAACCTAGGAGATCAATCCTCCAAGAAATCTCCAAGAAATGAGTGTTCCAGAGGAGAGAGAAAGTGGCTGGGAGAGGGAAAACCCTTGGCTCCACAATGTTGCAGGAAAAGAAAGAATGAAGGAGAAGAAGAGAACTCTCCCTCTTATAAGATGGGTTTGTGGGTCCCAATCTTCACAAGGCTAAAAATGGCATTTGCGGGCCCCGAATGGAAACGACGAAGAAGACAAAAACGATCAACGAGATTTTTACTTTCCAAAAAGTATATTTTTGTCAATTTCTGAAAATTTCCAAATTTGGGTACAGATTTTGTGTGAAAGGTCGGATTTGCACTTTTTCTCGAAAAACGCGATTTCTAATCGTTAAGTCAAGACGGTCAAAACATGAAAGTCGATAATCTAAATGAAATGAGTCAAAATACATAAAAATCGGGATTTTACAAAAATCAAAGTTAAACCCCAAAGATGCACATACAACCCCAAAGTCAAGCCTAAGTCAACGACTCTAAAAAATTCCCAAATCTATTCCAACATTCTAATCTAGCTTAAGAAAATAAGCTAATCGTCCACTAACCCAACTTATCAACTAATTAAGATTAAAATATAATTAAATATTCCAAACCTGAGTCGGGGTCTGACATATTCCACCCTTAAAAATCACATTTGGTCCTCCAAATGATCATTAACCTCTGGAAATAGTTGAGGGTATTTCTTCTGGACCTGATCATGAAGTTCCCAAGTGGCCTTTTGTGGTCCATGATTCTCCCAACGAATCTTTACCCACTGAATTGTTCTGTTTCTCATCTCTTGCTCTTTAGTGTCAATAATCTCTGCCGGTTTCTCAATGTAGGTGGCATCTTCTCGAACACCCAACAGTTCGTGATGTAGCACGTGTGAAGGGTCCGAGACATACTTCCTTAGCATTGACACGTGAAACACATTGTGCACACCTGAAAGTTCTGGAGGCAAAGCTAATCTATATGCCACTTCACCGATACGACTCAGGATCTCATACGGTCCAATGAATCTCTTAGATAATTTGCCTCGTTGTCCAAATCTCAGTGTTCCTCTGATCGGAGATACCTTCAAAAATACCTTGTCCCCAACTTGGAATTGTAGATCCTTCCTTCGAATGTCAGCATGACTCTTCTGTCAGCTTCTCGAAATCTTCAATCGTTCATGAATAATTCTGACTTTGTTACTTGTTTCTTCAACCAAAGAAGGACCATGAAAACTGATTTCTCCGACTTCTTCCCAACACACTAGGGTCCTACACTTCCTGCCATACAACGCTTCGAAAGGGGCCATCCCTATGCTCGAATGGTAACTGTTGTTGTAGGCAAACTCACAGAGAGGTAAATTCTCATCCCATTGATTCCTGAAGTCAAGTACACAAGCTCTAAGCATGTCTTCAAGGGTCTGAATAGTCCTCTCCGGCTGACCATCAGTTTGCGGGTGATATGCTGTGCTGAATTGAAGCTTCATTCCCATCGATTCATGTAAGGTCTTCCAAAATCTCGAAACAAATCTACTATCTCGATTTGGAGTAATGGAGACCGGCTGACCATGACGACTGACAATTTCCTTTACGAAGGCTTGTGCTAAAGCCAACATGTGCATTTTCTTCCCGGTTTTCAAAGGAATAAAGTGTGCCGACTTCGTTAACCGATTTGCTATGATCCAAATAGCATTGTTCCCTCTGCTTGTAGTCGGTAGACCCGAGACGAAATCCATAGTCAGGTGTTCCCATTTCCACTATGGGGTTTCTAATGGCTACAAAAGACCAGGTGGTTTCTGATGTTCTGCCTTCACCAATTGACAAGTCATGCATCTGGATATGAAGGCTGCTATCTCTCTCTTCATATTGTTTCACCAAAAATGACTCTTCAAGTTTTGGTACATCTTCGTGCTCCCCGGGTGTATAGAATACCTCGTATTGTGAGCTTCTACCATAATGTCATTCTTCAAATTATCTATCTTTGGAACACAAAGTCTGCCACGGAAGTACAAAACTCCATCCATGACTTGGAAATCTGGACATTCTGAAATGTGCTCCATAATTTTAGCCAAGTCCGGATCTTGCATCTGACCGTCCTTGATTTTCTGAATGAAGACGGGCTCAGACACTGTCATATTTGCTAACATAACTCCTTCCTTCAAGGGTTGAAAGTCTACCCTCAACTTTTCGAATTGCTGAAAGTTATAAAATCCTTGCAAACTGGCCAAGCAAACTGATTTTCTACTCAATGCATCTGCCACTACATTAACCTTCCCCGGATGATAGATGATTGGGAAATCATAGTCTTTGATGTACTCCATCCATCTTCTTTGTCTCATGTTTAATTCTTTCTGGGAGAACAAATATTGGAGACTACGGTGATCCGAATGAACTTCAAAATTTTCTCCGTATAAATAGTGTCTCCACATCTTTAACGCGAACACTATTGCTGCCAATTCCAAATCGTGCGTCGCATATTTCTTCTCATGTTCCTTCAATTGCCTCGAGCCATATGCTATCACATTCCCATTTTGCAACAAAACACATCTAAGTCCTACGCCTGAAGCATCAGTATAGATAACAAAACCACGACTCCCCGAAGGTAAGGTGAGGACAGGTGCTGAAGTTAACCTCTTCTTCAACTCTTCGAAACTAGCTTCACATTTCTGACAATACGAACGGCACATTCTTTCGGGTCAACTTGGTCAAAGGTGCTGCAATGGATGAAAATCCTTGTACAAATCTTCTATAGTATCCTGCTAAACCCAGAAAACTTCTAATCTCAGTCACATTCTTCGGCTTCTCCCAATTGATGACCACTTCTATCTTTGCTGGATCAACTGCTAGTCCTTCTCTAGAGATGATGTGACCCAGAAAGGTGACTTGCTCTAGCCAAAACTCGCATTTCCCAATCTTCGCATACAACTGGTTATCTCTCAACAACTGCAATGAAGTCCTCAAATGTTGCTCATGGTCTTCTCTTGACTTGGAATACACTAGTTGATGGACTGCGCTCCTGCTTGGTTCTACCGAGGTCGGCGGACGTGGGAGTCCGTTGGGTCCGACCCTTTCGTAACCGGGGGGCAAGGGAGTGCATCAACATTTCTTTTGTGTGGGTGTGCCAGCTTTTCTATTTTTTACTTGGAATTGCAAGTTGTGATCCGTAGATCAACCTTCGCAAGTAAAAAAGAAATCAACTTCTTTCAAGTTTTCCATTGCACATATATTTAAGAAAAGAGACATTTTCTTGATTTGCCGTGAAAGGTGATTTTTTTGGCATTTATAGCCGATTTTGGCGTTTATAGCTGATTTTTGGCGTTTATAGCCGATTTTGGCGTTTATAGCCGATTTACAATCCTTATCAATAATGAAAGACAAGAGTTGTGATTTTTGTCTCTTTTAAAAAAATACAAACTACAATGAAAAGCAAGAAAAGGAGGATCTAACTTCTCAGGAGATTGTGGGGGACCCGTTCAGATTGACGGTCGCAAGCCATATGTGGACTTCGCCATCATCCATGCAGATGAGAACAGAGGATGCTATTGATTCGCTTGGCCTGGCTATAACCTCAGGTTTTTAGAGAACAAAGACCAAAAGGAGGTCCTATGTCCAATAAAAAGCCGAGTAGACGGGCTGAAAAGCCACGTCTAAGCCATTTGGAGGCAGAAGGAGAAGGCAAGGACCTTTGGGGGGGTACCCCCTAAGGGACTTTTGTCACCTTGTAGCGGTGGTCGGTGTAGAACTTCCGCAGAGTTTTCTCTCTTTTCCTTCTCTGAATTTCTGTGCTTTTTTCGTGTCTTTGTGTTTTTTCCGATCTGGAATTCTTTGGAATGCTCTCCTATTTATAGGCTTTTAGGTAGCCATTTAGGAGGGTTTATGAGCCTTAATTGTCATAAAGATACATAAAGGGAGGAGTTACAAGATTGAATTATTTATTTTGTAACTCTTTTTTCTTGGCTTCTGATTGGCCGGAGGAGATTGAGGGCATTTAATCGCCTTTAATCGCCATGATGGGAGGAGTTTCATGGGTTAAATGCCATGAATCTCTTGACTTGTAACTCCCGGATGCTTGCTTCTGATTGGTTCGTCCAAAGAAATAGATTAATGACTGTAATAAAGCTAGTCAATTAACCGCATTAAGTGGTCGCAGAGCAGTTGAAGAGTCGCGGGCCGTGCCGAGTCTTTTGGGATTCTTCTGGCGATGATCATCGATAGATCTTCATGTAGATCGAGATCGGATGACCATGTAACTGTTGACACCAAAAATATCACTTTGCCTCTTCAAGATCCAAATAGCTACATGAAGTCGCAACTTGCCATAAATAGGCAATGCTACTTCCAAAAAATCAAATCTTGTCAAGATCAAACAAAAACTGCAAGATTGTTCAAGACAGCCAAAAGAGGAGTACACAAGAAGTTTCGGGCCATTTCAAAATCATTTGGCCTAACTTCGCTTCTCCGGCAGCTGAAAAGAAGCTCCCGGCGGCGAAAGCATCGGAGACACTAAATCTTCGATCAGAGCCAATGGATGGTCTCAAAATACATCCAAAAGGCTCCACGTCAAGTTCCGAGTCAAACCGACAACGTTTGACCCTACATCAACCCTCGAACAGCTAAATCAAGCCTCTCGGTGGCGAGAACCACCAAGGCCATCACTCATCAGATAGAGCACATGGACGGCTTCAAAAAGCTTACGAAGGGCTACACATCAAATTTCAGGTCATTTCGACAACATTTGACCATACTTTGACGCTCGGAAGCCAAATCAGTCCACTCGGCGGCGAAGCTCCCCGGGACCATGGTTTCCAAGACAGAGCCTATGGATCATCTTAAAATGACTCCAATAGGTTCTCTGTCAAATTTCAAATCAATTGGACATCGGTTGACCGCACATCAAACCGCGACATCTTCATCGAGATAAAAGCAAGTCTACTGGTGATAGGACCCCAAACGGCTTCAAAACTCAAACAAAAGCCTATGGTTAGTCTTATTTATTGCTTAGCAGGCTTCACCCCAAATTTCAGGTCATTCCGACATCGTTTGACCCAGTTTCAGCTTCTGACGGAAAATCGGCAACTCTGCACAACAAAGTCTTCGGCTTTCTCAGAAAAATGGAAAATTTGCAAAATAAAATGCAAGGATTCTCATCAGGTTTTCTACAGGGAAATCAGGCCCAATAAATGATCAAAAATGTCAAGGAAAAGTACAGAAGAAAAAAGAATCGGAAAACAGCAAAAACGGACACAAAATGGGACAAAAGGGGGAAAAAACACCCCAGGGTCTCAGGCCCCTGCGACACTGGCCCAGGGTCGCCGGCGACCCTGGGGCCCGGGATCGCCTGGTGGGCCCAGGAAACCCCGTTTTTCGCTGTTTTTTCGCAATTCAAAGCATCCGGCCTCTGGTATTTTCCAAAATTCATACTTTTGAGACACCAAATCCTCTGACATCCGTCAAAAACATGGGTTAATCATCAAGAGTATCGAAAACAACATTGATCGCCACCCGGTCAACCAAAAAAGTGTGCTTTCTACCCGACCGATCGAGAAATCGACAGGACAGATGGCACCGACCCGCTGTTGGCAACCAACACCTGAAGTTACATGGTCATCCGATGTCGATCTACATGAAGATCCATTGATGATCATCGCCAGAAGAATCCCAAAAGACGCGGCACGGCCCGCGACTTTTCAACTGCTCGGCGACCACTTAATGCGATTAATTGACTAGCTTTATTACAGTCATTAATCCATTTCTTTGGACGGCCCAATCAGAAGCAGGCATCCGGGAGTTACAAGTCAAGAGATTCATGGCATTTAACCCATGAAACTCCTCCCATCATGGCGATTAAAGGCGATTAAATGCCCTCAATCTCCTCCGGCCAATCAGAAGCCAAGAAAAAGGAGTTGCAAAATAAATAATTCAATCTTGTAACTCCTCCCTTTATGTAGCTTTATGACAATTAAGGCTCATAAACCCTCCTAAATGGCTACCTAAAAGCCTATAAATAGGAGAGCATTCCAAAGAAATCCAGATCGAAAAAGCGAGACAGACACACAGATCAGAAAAAAAGCACAGAAATTCAGAGAAAGAAAGAGAGAAAACTCTGCGGAAGTTCTACACCGACCACCGCTACAAGGTGACAAAAGTCCCTTGGGGGGTACCCCCCCTAAGGTCCTTGCCTTCTCCTTCTGCCTCCAAATGTCTTAGACATGGCTTTTCAGCCCGTCTACTTAGTTTTTTTATTGGACGTAGGACCTCCTTTTGATTTTTGTCCTCTAAAAACCTGAGGTTATAGCCAAGCCAAGCGACTCAATAGCATCCTCTGTTCTCATCTGCATGGATAATGGCGAAGTCCACATATGGCTTGTGACCGTCAATCTGAACGGGTCCCCCACAATCTCCTGAGAAGTTAGATCCTCCTTTTCTTGCTTTTCATTGTAGTTTGTATTTTTTTAAAAGAGACAAAAATCACAACTCTTGTCTTTCATTATTGATAAGGATTGTAAATCGGCTATAAACGCCAAAAATCGGCTATAAATGCCAAAATCGGCTATAAATGCAAAAAAAAATCGCCTTTCACGGCAATTCAAAAAAATGTCTCTTTTCTTAAATATATGTGCAATGGAAAACTTGAAAGAAGTTGATTCCCTTTTTACTTGCGAAGGTTGATCTCCAGATCACCACTTGCAATTCCAAGTAAAATAGAAAATCTGGCACACCCACACAAAAGAAATGTTGATGCACGCTCTTGCCCCCCGGTTACGAAAGGGTCGGACCCAACAGACTCCCACGTCTGCCGACCTCGGTAGGACCAGGCGCAGGAGCGCGGTCCATCAAGCTGGCACACCCGGTGGGACCCGTTCATTTGAGAACACGATGCTAGAAATGAAATATTTACATATCATATCTTTTGCTCTATGCTTATATTTCTTTTCTCGATTCCTTGGCTACTTTCTAATTGGTGGCCTATATTGGATTCCGCATCTAAAAAAAATGAGATGAGATTTTTTGGAAATTTCTGATTCTTTGAATTTATTTCCACTCTTTCTCTTTTCAAAAAAAAAAAAAAACAAAAAAAAAATCAGATTTCTCATTTTGGATTCAAAATTGAGAAACCTTGATCCGTTCCTATCGTTCATCGCGCTTGCAGAAATGTTGAGCCTGTTCGACTAAGGTTTTGGGCCATCGTTTCTCTTCGATGAGTTCATTAAAGATCTAAAAAAAAAAAAAAAAAAAAATCAGATTTCTCATTTTGGATTCAAAATTGAGAAACCTTGATCCGTTCCTATCGTTCATCGCGCTTGAAGAAATGTTGAGCCTGTTCAACTAAGGTTTTGGGCCATCGTTTCTCTTCGATGTGATCATTAAAGATCTAAAAAAAAAAAAAATCAGATTTCTCATTTTGGATTCAAAATTGAGAAACCTTGATCCTTTCCTATCGTTCATTGTGCTTGCAGAAATGTTGAGCCTGTTCGACTAAGGTTTTGGGCCATCGTTTCTTTTCGATGAGTTCATTAAAGATCAAAAAATAAAAAATAAATATATAAAAAAAAAAACAAAAAAAAGACATAGACGACTAAGGTTAAACCAACTGTGTTCTTTGATCATGGTTGATTCAAGAAAAGCCTTGTCCAGAGTGTGGAGACAGCTTGACTGTTCTATGCAAAGGTCCTCCAAACGGGTTCATTAAGTAATCCTACCCTTACCTGGGGGCAATTCTATCAATCAAGATTTCATAAGACCGGGTTAGGAGGCCTATGTGTACTATTTCGTCTTTTAAATAAATTTTTTTAAAAATAAAAATTTTTAAATAAAAATAAAAAAATAAAAAAAATTTTCAAAAAAAAATCTTAAAAAAAAATAAAAAATAAAAAAAAGATTTTTTTTTTAAAAAAAATTTCAAAAAAAAAAAAATCTTCCGTCATTTTGGGTTTAGATTGGAGAAATCTTGGTCTTCTCCTTTCTGAGCACTGGCGCTCGCGGAAATCGTTGAGCCTGTGTTCAGATTGGAGTGCTTTTTGCTCTCTTTGATGAACCCGATATTGGCCTTTAAAAAAAAAAAACTCGTCATTTTCGGATTCAGATCCGAGAAATTATGGTTCATTTCATTCTGAGCATTGGCGCTTGCGGAAATCGCTGAGCCCGTGTTCAGATCAGAATACCATCTGCTCTCTTTGATGAATCCAATCTTGACCTTTCAAAACAGAGAATCTCATCTCATGGATGCGGTCTCAAAACATTTGTGTCTAGCGGTACTAGTACGCCCTTTCAGGATCTACTGTATTGCGACCGGCACATTTGTAACTCCAACTTTATATTCTTCTTACCTCGAGCAAGCTTTGCTTCTCGATAAGTCGAATTTAAGTTCACAATTGCTTCTAGCAGTCACTGGGACGCTCATTCTGGGTTTACCATACCTGCGATCACAACAATTGTACCCTCTATGGCGTTTTGCCTTCTTCATATTGCTTGGGTCATCTTCCTCGAGCAATTTGAAAAGATAAAACCATAGAACTTCCCATTTATGATCATTATATTCTTGTGATTACTAATGGATGTGGTCTTGTTTCAGAAATTTTTCGAAAAAAACTAACAATGGCAGCATCACTTACCATTACTTTCGATGAGAGCAAGCACCAACTCATGCTTCAACAGAAGTAAACTACGCGCACCTACAAGCGCCCCATCAGCTGCCGAAGCGTCAACTCCCTCGGCAACTCTCTGAGCTCCGGGTCGACCTCGACTCCCCGGACTATTGTCTTTGGGACGCTGGGACCATTCCCACTTTCCAAGGAACAAACTGCTCCTTCCAAGAAGCAGAAACTCGCCTCTCAACGTGTCACTACCGTGACACCAAAGGCGAGCACCAGAAGGCCCGAAGCCCGTGGCAGCCCCACGAAGCCTCAACCCTCAAATGACGAGGTCTATCCTAAGACTTGGTCTCTAAGACCTTCACCAAAACAAAGAAAGTCCCAAACATCTACCAAGCCAGCATTCCTGGCCCCACTCAAGGAGAACCAGTTCTACCCTCTTGCTTACATGAAAGAGAAGAGACCCATCTCCAATTTGACTCGCAAGTCAACCCAGCATGAGCCGATTTGTTCCTACAAGCCCAAAATCAAGTCATGCATCACAAGGCCTCTGCAAGCACCTGCTAAGGCCTACAAACCTGCAGTTCGACCCTTCATCTCTACAGGGGCCGAACTCCAAAAATTCAAAGCTTCGCTGCAACAGGCGAAGGACAGGGTTCGCATCCTGTCCTTGCCCAGCTACAAAGAAGACAGGCTCGGCTGCTGCGCCCGGGGGAGCACATCCTTCATCGTCAAAGCCCAGCCAGAGCTGACCGAAGCTCAAATTGCTCGTCGTATACACCGCCGCGCATCGTATCAGCAAAAGAGACTAGAGAAGCAAAGGACCCAGCCTCCTACACTTCAAGTCTCTCCCAAATGGGTCGAAAAAGAAAGACCCAACCAAGTTGCTGCCGTCCATATGGCTGGAAAACCAGAAGGCGCCAAAAGTCAGCATCCAAAATCCATGTCTGACGTCCGATGACCCGCAGCGTCTCCAGGACAAGAAGACATTCAGAAGAATCCCCTGCTCCTTCAAGCAAAGGGCGGCAGAGTGATCCTTCCTCAAGCTCTTCTTCAAAAAGAATGAGCCCCAGCTCAGTCACCAGGACAGTTTCTTCATTCGAATCACGAAGGATGAACGTGTTGGCTACAAATTATGAGCCACCACCCCGCAATCCACCTCAAGATGATGCGATCACCCGCATCCAGCAGTTGGAACAAGGCCAGCAGAGGATTGAAACTCTGATGGAAAACCTTCTCCTCGCCTTTCAAAATCAGGCGAATAATGAACCTCCTCCGAATCATCAAGACGATGAGGTAAATGGAGAAGAAAATGAGTCACGCGCCCTTACCAAAAAGGACGTAGACAGTATCCTCGCCAAAGCAAAAGAAGAGGATATACTCAAGGAGCATGGGATCAAGCCACCATATCCCTTATGGATGGACTCGGTCCCGTTCCCCACCAAATTCAAGCATCCTACTCTCCAAACATATACGGGGAAAGGATCAGCCAAACAGCACGTCATCCACTTCAAGATCTTGACGGGAGCTATCGCGGATCAAGATGCACTCAAGATCCGCCTCTTTGCAAGTACCCCTAAAAGGTACGGCCTTCGATTGGTACTCCACTTTGCCGGAGGACTCGATCCAAAACTAGGCCATGCTAGAGACACGCTTCCTGACTCACTTCAAAGGTGAGGATCATCCCGCTACTATGGCTCGGCTGTGCAGCCTAAAACAGGGGGAGAATGAGTCAACATATGACTTCATTCACAAGTGGAAAGCAATGGCGTACAAATGCTCTAATGTACTGCCACAAGCGTCGCTAGTCGACATTTGCCGAAACAACATGAGAGCTAGAATCCGCTCCATGATCATCGGCAACAAATCAAAAAACCTGGGAGAACTCCTAAAAGCTTCCATGGAAGCTGAAACGGTGATCAAAGACCTCAACAGTCAGAAATCATCAAGAAAAGAGCCAACCGCCGTTGCAACCTCTAAACCAAAGAAGAAAGAGGTCCTCAATGTGCAGACCAAGTCAGCTCCTCAGCCACCAAAGAAAGCTGAAAACAAAGCTGCTGGTAAGAGACCTGAACTCTCAGATGCCTTCAAAGAACGAGTAGAGAAGAAATACCCGTTTGATGAAGATGTTGATAAAATCTTCGGGGCTCTTATGGCAAACGGCAAGCTCACCTTGCCTGAACCAAAAAGACCGGGTGATGTTGGCAAAACCAACGATCCTCGGTACTGTCCATACCACCAGATTATCTCGCATCCTCTCAATCAATACTTCGTTGTGAGGGAGAAAATAAACGAGATGTGGAAAAATGGAGTCATCACCTTTGACAAAAACTATGGGTCTGCCTCCGTCAACATGGTGACATGTGGACAAACATCAAAATCACCGAAGAAGAAGATCACTACTTCCTTCAAGGTGATAAACTCAGTCCAAGTGTCCGAGGAACTGGTTCCTTACCCGACACCAGACGGACAACCCATATGGGTACATCCCGATCTCCTGGAAGACGAAAATTGGGAGGTCGTGAAGACAAAGCCTACAGCTCAACAGTGAAGGTAGGCTAGGAAACATCTCCTCAAGTTCAAACGGCAAGAGAAGACCCAGCCAAAGCAAGAAGTCAAAGAAAAGGCAGAGGCTTCCTCTATCACTTCACGGGAGGCAACAAAAACATCCCTTCCAGAGACTTCAAAGGGGGTAAGAAAATTCACTCTTAGTGATTTCATGCCACCTCAATTCAAAGAAGCCATGCAGGAGGCATCATACTCTTGCAATTCGGTAGTTGGATTCTCCATTGATGGATACGAGTCCAGCGACACTGATAATGGATTCGAATCCAACTACACAGATGAGTGGGAGGAGTCCCTTGAAACAGGAGAATATCTCTCCGATGAAGAATGGGTTCCTGAGTCTCATCTTATGCCAGTAATCTGGTATAACCCTCTACAGCCACAAGGATCCTGGTCTGATGATGAAGAAGACCAAGAGGCCGTACAAGAAGATGCTGCTGACCCAACACCTCTCATTGCTCTAGTGGAAATCAACCATGTTGAGCCACAAAGAGATGATGAAAAAGAAGATTTGGCTCCCATTCCTGATCTTGAAGAATATGCAACGATCTTGCAGCGTCTCGCTCTAGAACAAGAGCAAGAACGCATCAACGAGCCTCCTCGCAATCCAAAGCCTGAAGTCCCTGAAGACCATTAGGTACATCCTCCCTTAACTCCTGAAAATGGAGAAAATTGCTGGATAGACGATCCTCTTACATCCGAGGATGAGTCTGACTCCGATCAGGCAACGTCTCCCGTCAGAGCTTCCTGTAATGTGATAATTCGGGATTATAGCTCTTCCGAAGCATCGTCTGATGAGAGCACTTACACTCTGGCGACGCCTAGCAATGTATCTTCTGGAGCCACCTCCTCTCATGTGACTTTCACTGAGATGACACCCTCTCAGGTTTCTTCTCCTGAGACTGTGACTTCAAAGTTCACACCCTTCCTGACTGAAGAATTCCCAGTTGTTGATGCTTGGGACGTTGAATTAGTCAACGAAGAAGAAAGGTTGCTGGATGCTGTTCAGGACTTGTTCCTGGAAAATGCTCCGTTCAACACAATCACTGAGGATGGCAACTCCGCTGCTGATACATCCTCAGCAAATGAAAAACGACGGCCTCTTGATCCTGAAGACAATCTTCCAAACGAAGACCCTTCTCAAGAAGCTCTCGAAGTTGGTAGAGGCACCCGCTCTGGCCAGGACTACCACAAAAATTACAACCAATCTTCCTTTACATATGTAAATCCTTCGGGAAAAGATGTTGTAAGCGCCCCTAGTGGCAACAATGATGAACATGCAAGCCCTAAGGAGGCTTTCAAGTATGACTTGATTGAACACTTCAAGCACATACCTGCACGTCTGCACATCCTAGATTTGTTGCGAATGTCTCTGCACACTCGTGATAATCTCATCTCAGAATTACAAAAGCTGAATGAGGATGTCGACAAACATGCCCCGCAAGTCCTCCAAATTGAAATGGATTACCGGGTCAAAAACTCAGAAGCTTCCTCAAAGGGAGAAAAGAAGAAAACTGAGGGATCATGCATTGAATGCCTCTCGGTTAAACAAGCAGCCAGTGCAACCATCGCCTTCACAAAGGACGACCTCCTACTTGGCGAAACCAGGCACAACCGACCCCTGTACTTCATAGGGTACATCAAGGAAATGCCTATGCACAGAGTTCAGATCGACCCAAGTTCTGCACTCAACCTCATCTCCACATCGGCTCTCGAAGAGTTGGGCATCCCACCCAGCAAGCTGAGCCACACATCTGTATCTATCTTTGGATACGATGGGAGTATTCAAAGGCCTATCGGCAAAAATCAGGTTCAAGTTGCAGATTGGTGATCTTATCTCTGAGGTCACAGTGTATGCAATAAAAAACCCCTTCATGCGACAACATCCTTCTCGGATGCCCTTGGATCCACGAGAATGGTGTTGTCCCTTCAACTCTACATCAATGCATCAAGTTTGTTGGCAACGATGGCCTGATACATCGAGTCTTTGCGGACAAAAAAACCTTTTAAAGGTAAAGAAGTCCACTTTGCAGACTCACAGATGTATGAAGGTGAAAAAGAAGAAGAGGAGAAGCACATAGCACCCTTTGCCGAAAATCCCCAGAAAGATAAAGGCAAGGCTCCTCAACAATCGCCGAAGAAAACAAATCATCCGGTAAATCCGAAGAGAGCATTCAAACTCCCTTCATCATCTCCCTCAAACCTTCAAAAGCCTTTGGTCATCACAACTAAAGTGAAGAAGGTAAAGCAAAAGCCTGGGGGCAAATTTGTTGTCTCTTTCGTGTCTATCATGCAAGACACGGATTCAGATTCAAAGCCAGAAGATGACACATCGTCAAGCCAAGCTGACACTCAGCAAGTTCAGCCTGCTCTTACTCCAATGGAGATAACTTCTGACATAGAAGATCCTACGTCAGCTTCCTTCGTTGTTCCAGCATCTTCAGCAAAGGAAAGCCGATCTTCTTCCATAGATCGGATGCTTCTTCATCAAACTCTATGCTTGAACCTTTCCAAAATAAAGGTATGCCTCAACTATCCTTATATAGTTCTGTGGCATAAGCTATTATGAAGAAAATGGGCTATGACGCTCAAAACCCAGTCGGTTTGGGAGAAGGACGCGGTATTCTCACGCCATTGGGGCCCGTCTTGACCAAACGCCAGCTGGAAGATTGGAGACTCTACGGCTATGTAGAAAAGTCTTCACACGGGTTAGGATATGATCCTGACACTCCCCTGAGACAGTTGACACAAAGGCTTAAAAGTCAATATACTGACCAAGCCTCAACATCTCAAGTCCATGAAGACATCGATCTCCCTAGATATCTCTTTGATGAGTCACCTGACAAAGGTCCAGGAAGCTCATCCAATTGGCACGATTTCTCCGAAAATGAAGAGGAGTTGTCCGATGGCACAGATGTGTGGTCTTCTGACCCAGAAGAACCCTCATCTCCAAAAGAAGTAGCCTAGTTCGACCCGGTTTCAACAGGCAATTGGGATCATCTCATAGCAAGCCTTGGGAAAATTACCGATCAAGAAGACCCGTGGAAAGGAACAAAGCCTTGGTCTGGAAATGCCCTTGAAACCCCAGAAGGTTTCGTTGAGCTAGAAGCCTCTGAAAATATTGTGGAGGAACCACCTTCGAACCTTCTAACAGAAGATCCTGTTCAAAAGATAGACTTGAGAACACCAGATAACCCACGTCCTGTATTCATAAGCAAGAATATAAAGGATGATGAGTTACCCGAGTATATTGCCTTTCTTCGTGAGTTCGTTGATTGCTTTGCATGGTCTTATGCTGAAATGCCTGGCTTAGACCCCAAAATAGCGGTTCACAAACTCAATCTTCAAGAAGACATGAAGCCTGTCAAGCAAGGCCAAAGAAGATTCCGTCCAGATGTGATGGATAAAATTGAACAAGAAGTTCAAAAACTCAAAAGCGTCGGCTTCATCTGCGAGGAACAACATCCTGAATGGTTGGCCAACATTGTCCCCGTGACAAAGAAAAATGGGCAGATCAGGGTCTGCATTGACTATAGAGACCTGAATGGCGCATGCCCAAAAGATGAATTTCCGCTCCCCATACCAGAGGTAATGATTGATAATACCTGTGGATTCGAGCGAATGACATTCATGGATGGTTTCTCTGGCTACAATCAGATAAAGATGCATCCTGAAGATGAAAACATACATCATTTCGGACCCCATTTGGCGTGTATTGCTACATTGTCATGCCATTTGGTCTGAAAAATGCTGGTGCCACATATCAGAGGGTTATAATAAAAATATTCCAAGATATGCATCACAAGACGGTTGAATGTTACGTTGATGACCTCGCCGTCAAAAGCAAAAGAAAAGAAGATCATCTTCGAAGACCTTCGAGAACTCAAAGGGCTTCAAGGGAGATTGGCCTACATCAGACGGTTCATCTCCAATCTTTTGGAGAAATGCCGTCCATTCTCCCCGTTGATGAAAAAAGGTGAAAACTTTGTCTGGGATGCTGACTGTGAAGCTGCTTTCCAAAACATCAAGTCATACCTGACAAAACCTCCAGTGTTAGCTGCTCCTACCACTGGAAAACCATTCATCTTGTACACAAGAGCCCTTGATCACTCTTTGGGAGCTCTGCTTGCGCAAGAAAATGATCAAAGAAAAGAAGCTGCTCTATATTACCTCAGCCGCATGCTAATAGGTGCAGAGCATCGCTACTCTCCAGTCGAAAAAGAATGTCTTGCAGTGATGTTCACCGTACAAAAGCTGCGTCACTACTTGCTTTCAAACACAGTATACCTGGTCTCGAGGGTCAACCTCTTGAAGGTCCTTGTCACAAAGGCAGGTTCTCTCAATGCTCGACTGGCAAAATGGTCCATCCTTCTGTCACAATTTGATATTAGGTATGTACCACAAAAGGCAATCAAAGGGAAAGCTCTAGCGGACTTCCTCGCAGAGCATCCATTGCCCAAAGATTCTCCGCTCAGAGATGATCTCCCAAACGAACCAGTCTACAATGTAGAGACTTTCTCACAAAGTGCCTCCTGGGACATGTACTTTGACGGTGCAACCAGGACAAATGAAAAAAGACAGCTGATCTCGGGAGTTGGCATCCTCTTTGTTAGCCCCAACAAATATATGATTCAACACGCTTTCTCGCTACTGGAACCATGCACAAACAATGCAGCTGAATATCAAGCTCTGATCCTAGGATTGGAACTCGCCATCGAATCCAGTATCACCATGCTGGAAGTCTTTGGAGACTCTTAACTGATCGTCAACCAGATGAATCAAAAATTTGAAGTCAAGAAGCCAGATTTGCTGCCTTACTACAACAAGGCACAATCACTTCTGCAAAGTTTGACATCTGTCACATCACCCACATTCGTAGAGGTGAAAACATACGTGCAGATGCCCTAGCTGGACTTGCCGCATCTATGGCAATCCAGGAAGGGAAAAACATGCAAATCACAGTGTGCGAAAGAAGAATCCTTCCTCCTCTTAACACACACCAAGCTATTGCTGAATGCCACCAAGTGGTTGGAAGTCGGATTTCAATCCTTCAAACTTCAATCGGCGACTGGAGGGATCCGTTCATTGATTACATTATGTTCGGAGTCCTACCTGAAGATCCAAAAGAACGGGTAAGCATCCAAAAGCGAACCCCAAGCTTTCATTTGGATATTCCTTCAAAATTCCTTTACAGGAAATCCTTCAACGGAGTACTTCTACACTGCTTGTCACAACAAGAGGCTGAAGAAACACTCAAAAAAGTTTATGCTGGTCTTTGCGGAGCTCATAAGGCTGGTCCCAAGCTCTATGATCAGATAAAAAGGTTAGGTTATTACTGGCCTACCATGGTAGCTGACGCAATGCAATTTGCTAAGCGCTGCCAACAATGCCAAGTTCATGGAGATTACATTCACATGCCTCCAGAATGGCTACATCCTACACCGATTTCATGGCCTTTCGAAGCCTGGGGTATGGACATCATAGGTCCTATTTTTCCCCCTTCGAGCAAAGGTCGTCGCTTCATCTTTGCCGCTACGGATTATTTCTCCAAGTGGTCAGAAGCATTTGCGTTCAACGAAATGAAGACCTCATCAGTCCTTCAGTTCCTGCGAACCAACATCATTTGTCGTTTCGGCATACCCAAAAGATTCGTCCATGATAACGGACCACAATTCCGGGATCATCGATTCTACAGGTTCTGCGACAAATACAAAATCCAAAGTTGTCATTCGACTCCATACAATCCGGCAGCAAACGGATTAACAGAAGCTTTCAACAAGACACTCTGCAAAATCCTCAAAAAAATGGTCTCTAGTCATAAAAGAGACTGGAGCGATAAAATGTCTGAAGCTTTGTGGGCCTATCGAACCACCGTTCGAGGACCAACCCATAGCACACCATTCTCCTTGGTCTATGGATGCGAAGCTGTCGTGCCCTTGGAAGTACAAATTCCTTCCTTGAGGGTATCCTTGCAAAATGACATGACTCAAGAAAGCAATATCAAATTGCGACTCCATGAGCTGGACAATCTCGATGAGAGACGGCTCGAAGCTCAACAAAGCATTGAACTTTACCAAGCACGCATGGCAGGATCTTTCGACAAAAAGGTCAGGCAACGCGCCTACAAAAAGGGTGACTTGGTCCTAGCGGTAAAAAGACCAATGGTCTTCGCTCACAAGTCCAAAGCCAAATTTGAGCCAAAATGGGAGGGACCCTACGTCATCGACAAGGTTTTCTCCAACGGCGCATACGCACTCCTAAACATGGAAGGTGACAGATGTATGCTGCCCATCAACGGCAAGTTCTTAAAGCGGTACTACCCTTGAAGACTTACCCAACTGGGTAAGAGCAATGCCTGTACGGCTAAAAACCGGTTTCCAGGTACACTCTCGCTAAACCCACCTTTTTTTAGAATTTTCATATCAAATGTTGAAAGAAATTTAAACAATGCTTACTTCCATCGTTTCATTGTTCAAAAAGCCAAGTTTAGGAACCTTTCCCTAACTTGACCAAAATTTTCAATCCTTGAACCCAAAATTCATGGTTTGAAACAAAATCCGGATTCAGGGATTTCCACCCTAGTCCACCCTGCCTTTTACTGCCAAAATGGTTTTAGGTCAAAACTTATGACCCTCGTGTCTTTAAAAAAAAATGGTTTTTCAAAAACCCGCGGGGAAGCGACGCTTAGTCGATACTCGCACAAATTGGAAGCATACGAACCACGTTCGACACTTCCAAAATTGCAGGGAAGCGACATTTCGTCGATACTTGCAAAATCCAAAATCGTGGAGATGCAATATTTCAGTTGATATCCACAACCCAAATTTCAAAGGTTCGAAAAAACCTAAAAACCATGGAGACGCAACATTTCAGTTGATATCCATAACCTAAAGGTTCGAGAAAACCACAAATTTCAAAAATCGTGGGGAAACGACATCAAGTCAATACCCGCAAAACCAAAATTTTTGAAAAGCAAGGATGCGACATTCCATCGATACTTGCACTCAAATCCACGAGGATGCAACATTCCATCGATGCTCGCAACCAAATGAGCAAGGATGCGACATTCCATCGATACTTGCAAGAACATTCAGCAGGGAGGCGACTTTTAGTCGATACTTGCATTTTTGAAAACCAAAACAGGCTATGAATGCCACAAACTGGCTATAGATGCCACCAAAACAGGCTATAAATGCCACAAACCGGCTATAGATGCCACCAAAACAAACCGGCTATCAATGCCACAAAAAAAAACTTGGCTTTCAAAAAACCCGGCTATCAATGCCACAAACTCGGCTATCGATGCCACCAAAACCTGGCTATCAATGCCAAAACCGGCTATAGATGCCACCAAAACCGGCTCTCATGCCAAAAATCAGCTTCCATGCCACAAACAAAAATTTGGCTTCCATGCCAAAACAATCATTTGACAAAAGATTTTCACAAAATGATAAACTTTTGATCAAATCCCATTTACCAATCACTTTCATCACAAAAAGATTTAAGTGAGCGTAGGGAAAACAAAAAGAAAAGAATCCCATTTAGCAATTACTTTCATCACAAAAAGATTTAAGTGAGAGTAAGGAAAACAAAAAAAAAAGAATACCAAAAAAATACATGCGGTACCAAAAGAAAAGAAAGTGTTCACAAGCACTACAAAAAAAAGTACCAAAAAAATACATGTGGTATCAAAAAAAAAAAAAAAAGAAGGATTGCTTCCGTAAAAAAAAAAAAAAAAAAAAAAAAAAAACAGGAGTTCAATCAAAAATGGTCTTCAGCCAAGAGTTCAGCTCCTTAAGCAAACTTTTGGCCTCAGCTGTCAGGGATTCCAAGGCACGCTTCTTCAGGAACTTGCAATGAGATGCGGGGGTGGGCTGTAACCCTTCTTTCGCACCGGGAAGCTTCCCCCGAGCAGTTTGCCATTGTTTGTTCTCTTCAGACTTCCTTTTAAGAACTCGATCGGCATCTGCAACCCGGCGAATCAGAGCACTCTCCCTGTCACGAGCCTCTATTATTGCAGCCCACTTGGCAGCGACTTGTGCCTGCAGATGCTCAAGACGTTTCCTGGCCTCATCGACCTCCCTATCAAGGATGTTAAGGTCATGTGTCAGCCCAATGATGTTTAGCTCTTCTAAGTTCTTCTCTGGGACTATCTGCTTCCTACTTTGTGTAGCCTCATCCAGGTTAGACTGAGCCTTATCCGCAGGGTCCAGGAACATCTCCTTGAAGAGCTGGCCGTCAGCCAAACCCATGGTCTCAAACCACCTGTCACCCAGCTCGATGATCCTATCAACGATCTCCCTGGCACTTATGACATCCAGACCAGCCTCTTTGGCATCACCGAGAATCTTACGCACATGCTGGATCATCCCAAATCCGGCATCTAAGTGCCCAGAAAGCAGAGTCTCAATCCAAGAGCTCAGAACCCGCACCGCCACCTTCTTCGCAAAAAGAAGAGATGGCCCAGCTGAAGATTCGCCCAACTCCGTTGGTCGGCTGCTCATGTCATCACCCGTTGGAAGAGTAACAAAAGAACTCTTTCCAGTTGAAGCTGCTCCTGCTCGGGAAGGAATCTCAGCATGAGGTATCTCCTCAACAGTGTCAGAACTGGTCCCAGGAGTCTCTACCTCTGGATCAACCTCTGGCATCCCTTGCTCTGGTTCTAAAGGAAGCGACGGACCCTCCTCTATCACTTCAAAACCTGCCAAAGAAACACAAAAAGGTATGAATATAATCCTGTTTGAAAATCATTAACAGGGTTATTACTACAAAATACCTTCTTCAACGACTGGCGGAAGACTCTCTTCCTCCATGAACTCATCGGAAGCATCATCAACATTTGCGTCCATCGATGGTTCAAAGTCATCGGAATCCTGTGGCAAGTCAGCTGGCAAGAAAAATGTTAGCAAACCAAGTCACAGACACAAAAAAAGAAAGAAAAGAAAGCAAAAGAAGTCATACCAATTGGAGATTCTGGATTCACTCCAGAGTCCCTCGGTTCTTCTTCAGGTGCCCTGACAGGATCCGTCACCACCTCATCGGTTGGAACCTCAGGCATCACCAAATCTTCCTCTGCTAAAAAGAAAAAGAAAAGCAGAAACAAGAGGCAAATCAGAACATGGAAAAATCCCATGATAAGAAATGGAAAGAGAAAAAGGAAGAATCATACCTTTACCGACGGTCTCTTCTTCTCGGCTTCTCTTCTTTGGAGGTTCGTCAGCATCCACTGGCACATCCTCATTAATAGTAAGAGAAACTTCCAAGTCAGGAGAGTCCTCATGCTGCCCCTTGCTGCGATAATGACTTCTCCTCCTCTTACTCCTGCGGGCTCGCTTCTTAGAGGAACCTGCCCTGCTGTCAGAGTCAAGTTTCCCACTTGACTCCTCACTGGTTGGTCTATCCTTATCAGTAGACTCCACGGAAGCTTGCCTCTGTGCCGCTTGCATCCAAGCACCAAGTTCGGCTTCCTCCTGTTCTAGCTGCTCTAAAGCCTCATCAGGTATTTCTCGAACAGCTTCAGAACCAATGACCCCCTGGTCACCGAGAAAGCCTATCTTGTGCTTCTCTCCAGAAAGGAAGGCCCAAACTTCCTCTCGCCGGATGCCATCCGACTTTCCAAGACCCTTTCCAGATGCCAGCTTCACATCAAGCTCCTTCTTGGAAAGCCCCCGATATGCCGAAAAGCTCTCCGCGAACCACTTCGCAAAGCCGGAAGTCCGGGAAGTCAACAACACAGGATACGAGATCATGGCTGTAGTGTCTTCAGCATTATAGAAAGCCCATGCATTTCTCCCGTCCTGTAAACCTCCAAAGCGCTTCACCATGCTTGAAGGCGCTCCAACAACGCCTTGAGAAAAACCCAGCTGCAAAGCAAAGCAAGAGGGTACAAACGGCTGGATGTCGACGAAAAGATGTCTGTGGTACACCATCGTGCCGATACGTATGCTGAAGAGCCACTCCTTCTCTGCATTCGTCAAGGAATAATGCCTTCCCGACCCCGCCCTGGTAGAGTCTCGGGAGGCACCAAAATCAAAAGCCTTCTTCCGCAACTCTGGAGAAAGCTTCACTGAAGACTGCCCCATCTCGACGTCCCTGAACCATCGGATCCTCATGCGGGCAAACAAAAGTGATTCGGACACGGCTTTGCCCTTAGCTAGCCGAATCATCAGAGGATCATCATCCTGTGCAACACCCAGCCGGTGGAAGCCAGGACAGTGGTACACGTACCACAAATAAAAGATGTGGGCTGAAAATACCCTATTCATGGGAAGCCCAAGCCGAACCAAAAAAGCAGCAACCTGCAGTTAGGTACACAGGTAGGAGTAAAGAGCTGGCACCAAAGCAAGCTGCTCTCCAAACGCCATCTGACAAGCCGGAAAAATACAATGCGGCCTGATGTACGTTCCATCTCCTCCAGCAAAAATAGCCTCACCAAGCCAAAAAGTGAGGTAAACAGCGAGATCTCTCCGCAGTGCAATGTCAGGACATATGGCGTTTGTACTCGCACAAAAATCTCTCAACTCTTCTTGCATAGCCAAGATCTTCTTCGAACTTGGATCCTGAGCCCTGGCTTCCTGGGTCACACTATCAGAAGACTCTCTGCTATCAAAAAAGTTGGGGAACGAAGAGCTAGAACTCTTCCAACTGCTGGATCTAACTTTCAAACCCTCCTTCTCCTTCAAAAAATCATAGAACGGGACGAGCTGAAAGTACAGAAGCCTGAACTCCTCGGACTGCCCCTCAAGGACGCTGTCAATCGGCATAAACTCCTCATAGAGTTTGCCAAGGATGGGCAATCCAGTAATGGCACTCAGCTCCTTCAAAGAGAAACCAATCTCACCATTCATCACAACCAAGGTATTGGTTTGTGGGAGGAATGATTCCAGCATAGCCATGAAGGCCTCGTCGGAAAAGATCACGGTCTCCCTAAAGGCGCGGACCGCATCAAAAATCCCAGCTTCCTTCAAAACGGCGCCACCAATCAGCAGGACGCGATCAGTCCACGACTTCCACTCGGAGTCAGCATTGAAAACGGCCACGAAGTCGAAAAGGCTTTATCCAATTGCTGCCGTCACCACTGAAAATACTAAGGCCCACCGGTCTCAAATCGACCGACGGATAATCAGAACCCTGGTAGCCGCTGGATGGCATCAACAGGTCCATGTCAGCAGGCGACCTCTCCGTATATCCAGGAGAACCGCCAACAAAAACCCCAGTCTTGATTATATTTATCCTTCTCACCCAGCTTAGAGGATCTTCCCTCTTAGAGCACTTGGGGGCAAGGCTCATGATCGAGACAGTGCGATCAAACGTCAACCGGGTAACAACAGTTTTCTTCTCACCATCTGCTGTGAAAAAGAACTGAAAACATCTCCTCTGGTATGTCATGTCATCAGGGACGACATCACCCATGGACGACTGCTTACCATGATCTTATAGAACTCCTCTCCCTTGAGAGTGATTAGTCGTTGCCTCATCTCATCTCTGTTGAGGGAGTCGCATTCTTCTAGATTTCTCTCAACATACTGGACCTTCTCAAAGGCCTACTGAACGGCCAGATTAGAAGATCGACGAGGTACGCTTGTAGCAGGCTCTTTACCCTTGTTCATTCTGGAGGAACCACCTGCAAAGGATGGAAAAGAAAAAGATCAAACATCAAAATGACAGAATCTCGCTAAAAAAAAAAATCTGGCGAAATTTTGACATGATGACGGGGAAATTCCAAAGAAAAGGAACTATCCCGAAAGAAATAGAAAGCTTGAAGATGGGCTCAACATTGCTGCGAGCTCCGAAACTCCAAACTTTCGAAACCTCAAAGTCTTCACAAAATCAGGAAGGGCTCAACATCGCTGCGAGCTCCAAATTCCCAAATTTGCGAAAATTTTCAGGTATGCTATCACATCATGCTACAATTCAATTTACAAAAATATAAATGCATGAACATCTTGGTTTGCGAAAGAAAAATGCATTATCATGATGAGCAAAAAAAAAAAGAAAGAAACTTTCTCAAAAAAAAGGAGGGAAAGAAAACAAAAAAAAAGAAAGAAAAGAAAAAAAGGGGCTGGCCCACAGGCCACGTGGCCATACGGCCAGATCCGACGGGATCTGTCCGTACGGCCCACAAAAAGAAAAAAAACATGCAAAAAAAAGAAGAAGAAGAAAACAAAAAAAAAAAAAACGTGTAAAAAAAGAGGGAAGCAAACACGTGAAAAAAAAAGAAGAAAAGAAAAGAAAGAAACAAAAAAAAAGAGAAAAAACCTTTTTTTTTCCAACAATGGAGTTTTCTTGAAAAAGGGAACTTACTTGAAGCCATTGATGGAGAAGAAGAAGAAAAGTCTTGAATATCTTGAAGAAGAATAACTCTTGGTCTTGAAGCCCTCTTGGGATTGTTACAAAAGAAAGCAATAAGAGCAAGAGATCCAACCTCCTCCTTGCTTTTATAGAAGAGAGCAAACCAAAGAAGGAAAGAAGAAAGAGGTAAGTGTTACTAATTAGTAACATTACCAAAAGAAAGAGATTAGAAAGATTCTTTGCCAAAAGAAAGATATCTTGAGATATTCTCTCCCAAAAAGAAATCAATGAGAGATTTTCTCCCAAAAGATAGGATCAATAAAGGATTCTTTCCCAAAAGAAAGATATCTTGAGATATCCTATCCCAAAATAAAAGGAACATGAGAGATTCTCTCAAAGTAAAGATATTCTTAGATATTCTCTATCCAAAGGAGATATTTTTGGATATTCTTTACAAAAATGACACCATATGAGATGATGGACCGCGCTCCTGCTCGGTTCCTACCGAGGTCAGCGGACGTGGGAGTCCGTTTGGTTCCGACCCTTTCGTAACCGGGGGGCAGGGGCGTGCATCAACATTTCTTTATTTTTTTGTGTGGGTGTGCCAGATTTTCTATTTTACTTGGAATTGCAAGTGGTGATCCGGAGATCAACCTTCGCAAGTAAAAAGGAAATCAACTTCTTTCAAGTTTTCCATTGCACATATATTTAAGAAAAGAGACATTTTCTTGATTTGCCATGAAAGGCAATTTTTTTTGGCATTTATAGTCGATTTTGGCATTTATAGCCGATTTTTGGCGTTTATAGCCGATTTACAATCCTTATCAATAATGAAAGACAAGAGTTGTGATTTTTGTCTCTTTTGAAAAAATACAAACTAAAATGAAAAGCAAGAAAAGGAGGATCTAACTTCTCAGGAGATTGTGGGGGACTCGTTTAGATTGACGGTCGCAAGCCATATGTGGGCTTCGCCATCATCCATGCAGATGAGAACAGAGGATGCTATTGATTCGCTTCGCTTGGCTATAACCTCAGGTTTTTAGAGGACAAAGACCAAAAGGAGGTCCTATGTCCAATAAAAAACCGAGTAGACGGGCTGAAAAGCCACATCTAAGCCATTGGAGGCAGGAGGAGAAGGCCAGGACCTTGGGGGGGGGGGGGTACCCCCCAAGGGACTTTTGTCACCTTGTTGCGGTGGCCGGTGTAGAACTTCCGCAGAGTTTTCTCTCTTTTCCTTCTCTGAATTTCTGTGCTTCTGTCTGTCTGTGTGTTTGTGCTTTTTTCTGATGATCCGTGTGCTGTCCTTTCTTCTTGGAGAGCTCTCCTATTTATAGGCTTTTAGGTAGCCATTTAGGAGGGTTTATGAGCCTTGATTGTCATAAAGCTACATAAAGGGAGGAGTTACAAAATTGAATTCTTTATTTTGTAACTCCTTTTTCTTGGCTTCTGATTGGCCGGAGGAGATTGAGGGCATTTAATCGCCTTTAATCGCCATGATGGGAGGAGTTTTATGGGTTAAATGCCATGAATCTCTTGACTTGTAACTCCCGGATGCTTGCTTCTGATTGGTCCGTCCAAAGAAATGGATTAATGACTGTAATAAAGCTAGTCAATTAATCACATTAAGTGGTCGCCGAGCAGCTGAAGAGTCGCGGGCCGTGCCGCGTCTTTTGGGATTCTTCTGGTGATGATCATTGATGGATCTTCATGTAGATCGACATCAGATGACCATGTAATTTCAGGTGTTTGTTGCCAACAGCGGGTCGGTGCCATCTGTCCTGTCGATTTCTCGATCGGTCGGGTAGAAAGCACACTTTTTTTTGGTTGATCGGGTGGCGATCAATATTGTTTTCGATACTCTTGATGATTAACCCGTGTTTTGGACGGATGTTAGAGAATTTGGTGTCTCAAAAGCATGAATTTTGGAAAGTACCAGAGGCTGGGCGCTTCGAATCGCGAAAAAACGGCGAAAACCGGGGTTTCCGGGGCCTTCCCGGCGACCCCGGGCTCCAAGGTCGCCGGCGACCCTGCGCCAGGGTCGCAGGCCCCTGCGACCCTGGGGGGGTTTTCCCCCCTTTTTGTCCCGTTTTGTGTCCGTTTTTGCTCTTTTTCGATTCTTTTTTCTCCTGTACTTTTCATTGACATTTTGACCATTTATTGGCCTGATTTCTTTGTAGGAAACCTGATGAGAATCCTTGCTTTTTATTTTGCAAAGTTTCCAATTTCCTGAGAAAGCTGAGGACTTTGTCGCGCAGAGCTGCCGATTTTCCGTCAGAAGCTGAAACTGGGTCAAACGATGTCGGAATGACATGAAATTTGGTGTGAAGCCTCCTGAGCAATAAATAAGACCAACCATAGGCTTTTGTTTGAGTTTTGAAGCCGTTTGGGTCCTATCATCAGTAGACTCGCTTTTGTCGCGATGAAGATGTCGCGGTTTGATGTGCGGTCAACCGATGTCCGATTGACTTGAAATTTGATAGGGAACCTATTGGAGTCATTTTAAGATGATCCATAGGCTCTGTCTTGGAAATCATGGTCCCGGAGAGCTTTGCCGTCGGGAGGCCTGATTTGACTTCCGAGCGTCAAACTATGGTCAAATGTTGTTGAAATGACCTGAAATTTGACGTGTAGCCCTTTATAAGAATTTTGAAGCCATCCATGTGCTCTATCTGATGAGTAATGGCCTCGGTGGTTCTCGCAGCCGAGAGGCTTGATTTAGCTGTTCGAGGGTTAATGTAGGGTCAAACGTTGTCGGTTTGACTCGGAACTTGACGTGGAGCCTTTTGGAAGTATTTTGAGACCATCCACCGGCTCTGATCGAAGATTTGGTGTCTCCGATGCTTTTGCCACCGAGAGTTCCTTTTCGGCTGTCGGAGAAGCGAAGTTAGGCCAAATGATTTTGAAATGGCCCGAAACTTCTTGTGTACTCCTCTTTTGGCTGTCATGAAGGATCTTGCAGTTTTTGTTTGATTCTGACAAGATTTGAGTTTTTGGAAGTAGCATTGCCTATTTATGGCAGGTTGCGACTTCATGCAGTTTTCTGGATCTTGAAGAGGCAAAGTGACATTTTTGGTGTCAACAAATGCCCCCTCGAGGTACAGCGACGAGTTGCTTAACTTTTGTAGTCGATGTGCCTCGAAGAGATTTTGAAGGAGAGCCTGTGACTTGACCAAGAGTCTTTGAGCAATTTCTCTTTTTGGTATTTGTAGCCTTTTGAGCTTCCAGGGGAATTTTATGGTAGTGAAAGGGATCACGTACCATCTCAAGGCAAAGTTTTGAAGATGACATCAGGGATGTGGATTTGGGTTTTGACCTTATGACCTAACAGGCTATATGTGGCAGGTTAGGGGATCAGGATCTTGTGACCTAACAGGCTGTATGTGGCAAGTTAGGGGATCAGGTTTTGGTTTTTGGTTTTGGTCTTGTGACCTAACAGGCTGTATGTGGCAAGTTAGGGGACCAGGATTTGGCTTGATTTTTGTGGAATGTCAATTTCAAGATTTTGGCTCAATTTGGTATATGAGGCTGGATGGTTTGATTTTTGGAAGCTCATGGGGCTTGGAATTTTCTTTGTATGGTTCAATCAACTCAAAAGAGGCATGGAACCATTTTTGTATGCTCTTGGTAAGAGGGATTTCTCTTTGACTAAAAGCCCAAAATTTTTTTTTTTTTTTAAGTGCCTAGGTGGTCAAACCTGGCTCATATGGGCTAACCCATGGGACCTTAAGCTTTTGAAATGGCTTAGATCTCATATGGTGTCATTTTTGTAAAGAATATCCAAAAATATCTCATTTGGATAGAGAATATCTAAGAATATCTTTACTTGGAGAGAATCTCTCATATTCCCTTTATTTTGGGATAGGATATCTCAAGATATCTTTCTTTTGGGAAAGAATCCTTCATCGATCCTATTTATTAGGAGAAAATCTCTCATTGATTTCTTTTTGGGAGAGAATCCCTCAAGATATCTTTCTTTTGGGAAAGAATCTTTCTAATCTCTTTCTTTTGGTAAGGTTACTAATTAGTAACACTTACCTCTTTCTTCTTTCCTTCTTTGGTTTGCTCTCTTCTATAAAAGCAAGGAGGAGGTTGGATCTCTTGCTCTTATTACTTTCTTTTGCAATAATCTCAAGAGGGCTTCAAGACCAAGAGTTCTTCTTCTTCAAGATCTTCAAGACTTTTCTTCTTCTTCTCCATCAATGGCTTCAAGTAAGTTCCCTTTTTCAAGAAAACTCCATTGTAGGAAAAAAAAGTTCTTTCTTTTCTTTTTTTTTTGTTGTTTCTTTCTTTTTCTTTTCTTTTTTTTTCCACGTGTTTTCCTCTTTTTTTTTCACACGTTTTTTTTTCTTCTTTTTCTTTTTTTTTTCATGTTTTGTTTTTTTTTTTGTTTGTGGGCCGTACGGCCACGTGGCCAGTGGGCCACGGCCTGTGGGCCAGCCCCTTTCTTTTTTTCTCTTCTTTTTTTTTTCTTTCCCCTCTTTTTTTTTGAGAAAGTTTATTTTCTTCTTTTTTTTTTTTTTTGCTCATCATGATAATGCCCCTTTTTTTTTGGCAAACCTAGATGTTCATGCATGCATTCAATTGTAAATTAAATTTGTAGCATGATGTGATAGCATACCTAAAAGTTTTCGCAATTTTGGGAATTTGGAGCTCGCAGCGATGTTGAGCCCTTCCTGATTTTGCGGAGACTTTGAGGTTTCGAAAGTTTGGAGTTTCGGAGCTCGCAGCGATGTTGAGCCCATCTTCAAGCTTTCTTATTTCTTTCGGGATAGTTCCTTTTTTTCGGAATTGCCCCGTCATCATGTCAAAATTTTGCCAGATTTTTTTTTAGCGAGATTCTGTCATTTTGATGTTTGATCTTTTTCTTTTCCATCCTTTTCAGGTGGTTCCTCCAGAACGAACAAGGGTAAAGAGCCTGCTACAAGCGTACCTCGTCGATCTTCTAGATCTTCTAATCCGGCCGTTCAGCAGGCTTTTGAGAAGGTCCAGTATGTTGAGAGAAATCTGGAAGAGTGCGACTCCCTCAACAGAGATGAGATGAGGCAGCGACTGATCACTCTCAAGGGAGAGGAATTCTATAAGAACATGGTAAGCAGTCGTCCATGGGTGATGGAAGATCAGAGCGTTTTGCCCAAGCCTACCTTCTTCTTTGGTGATGCAGTCCCTGATGACATGACATACCAGAGGAGATGTTTTCAGTTTTCTTTCACAGCAGATGGTGAGAAGAAGACTGTTGCTACCCGGTCGACGTTTGATCGCACCGTCTCGATCATGAGCCTTGCCCCCACGTGCTCTAAGAGGGAAGATCCTCCAAGCTGGGTGAGAAGGACAAATGTAATCAAGACCGGGGTTTTTGTTGGCGGTTCTCCTGGATATACGGAGAGGTCGCCTGGTGACATGGATCTTTTGATGCCATCCAGCGGCTACCAGGGCTCTGATTATCCGTCGGTCGATTTGAGACCGGTGGGCCTTGGTATTTTCAGCGGTGACGGTAGCAATTGGATCAAGCCTTTCCGACTTCGTGGCCGCTTCAATGCTGACTCCGAGTGGAAGTCGTGGACTGATCGCGTCCTGCTGATTGGTGGCGCCGTTTTGAAGGAAGCCGGGATTTTTTATGCGGTCCGCGCCTTTAGGGAGACCGTGATCTTTTCCGACGAAGCCTTCATGGCTATGCTGGAATCATTCCTCCCACAAACCAATACATTCGTTGTGACGAATGGCGAGATTGGTTTTTCTTTGAAGGAGCTGAGCGCCATTACTGGATTGCCTATCCTTGGAAAACTCTATGAGGAGTTTATGCCGATTGACAGCGTCCTTGAGGGGCAATCTGAGGAGTTCAGGCTTCTGTACTTTCAGCTCGTCGCCTTCTATGATTTTTTGAAGGAGAATGAGGGTTTGAAAGTTAGGTCCAGCAGTTGGAAGAGTTTTAGCTCTTCATTCTCCAACTTTTTTGATAGCAGGGAGTCTTCTGATAGCGTGACCCAGGAAGTCGGAGCTCAGGATCCAAGTTCAAAGAAGATCTTGGCCATGCAAGAAGAGTTGAGAGATTTCTGTGCAAGTACAAACGCCATATGTCCTGACATTGAACTGCGGAGAGATCTCGCTGTTTACCTCACTTATTGGCTTGGTGAGGCTATTTTTGCTGGAGGAGATGGAACGCACATCAGGCCGCATTGTATTTTTCCGGCTTGTCAGATGGCGTTTGGAGAGCAGCTTGCTTTGGTGCCAGCTCTTTACTCCTACTTGTGTACCGAACTGCAGGCTGCTGCTTTTTTGGTTCGGCTTGGGCTTCCTATGAATAGGGTATTTTCAGCCCACATCTTTTATTCGTGGTATGTATACCACTGTCCTGGCTTCCACCGGCTGGGTGCTGCACAGGATGATGATCCTCTGATGATTCGACTGGCTAAGGGCAAAGCCGTGTCCGAATCACTTTTGTTTGCCCGCATGAGGATCCGACGGTTCAGGGACGTCGAGATGGGGCAGTCTTCAGTGAAGCTTTCTCCGGAGTTGCGGAAGAAGGCTTTTGATTTTGGTGCCTCTCGAGACTCTACCAGGGCGGGGTCGGGAAGGCATTATTCCTTGACGAATGCAGAGAGAGAGTGGCTTTTCAGCATACGTGTTGGCACGATGGTGTACCGTAGACATCTTTTCGTCGACATCCAGCCGTATGTACCCTCTCGCTTTGCTTTGCAGCTGGGCTTTTCTCAAGGCGTTGTTGGAGCGCCTTCAAGCATGGTGAAGCGCTTTGGAGGCTTACAGGACGGGAGAAATGCATGGGCTTTCTATAGTGCTGAAGACACTACAGCCATGATTTCTTATCCTGTGTTGCTGACTTCCCGGACTGCCGGCTTTGCGAAGTGGTTCGCAGAGAGCTTTTCGGCATATCGGGGGCTTTCCAAGAAGGAGCTTGATGTGAAGCTGGCATCTGGAAAGGGCCTTGGAAAGTCGGATGGCGTCCGGCGAGAGGAAGTTTGGGCCTTCCTTTCTGGAGAGAAGCACAAGATAGGCTTTCTCGGTGACCAGGGCGTCATTGGTTCTGAAGCTGTTCGAGAAATACCTGATGAGGCTTTAGAGCAGCTAGAACAGGAGGAAGCCGAACTTGGCGCTTGGATGCAAGCGGCATAGAGGCAAGCTTCCGTGGAGTCTACTGGCAAGAGTAGACCATCCAGTGAGGAGTCAAGTGGGAAACCTGACTCTGACAGTGGGGAGCGAGCCCGCCGGGGTAAGAGGGGGAGGAGTCATCATCGCAGCAAGGGGCAGCATGAGGACTCTCCTGACTTGGAAGTTCCTCTTAGTATCAATGAGGATGTGCCAGTGGATGCTGACGAGCCTCCAGAGAAGAGAAGTCGAGAAGAAGAGACCGTCGGTGAAGGTATGATTCTTCCTTTTTCTCTTTCCATTTCTTTTCATGGGATTTTTTCCATGTTATGATTTGCTTCTTGTTTCTGCTTTTCTCTTTTCTTTTTTTTTAGCAGAGGAAGACTTGATGATGCCTGAGGTTCCGGTCGATGAGGTGGTGACGGATCCTGTCGAGGCACCCGAAGAAGAACCGAGGGACTCTGGAGTGATTCCAGAGTCTCCAATTGGTATGAGTTCTCTTGCTTCTTTTTTTTTGTGTCTGTGACTCGGTTTGCTAACATTTTTCTTGCCAGCTGACTTGCCACAGGATTCCGATGACTTTGAACCATCGATGGACGCAAATGTTGATGATGCTTCCGATGAGTTCATGGAGGAAGAAAGTGTTCCGCCAGTCGTCGAAGAAGGTATTTTGTAGTTATAACCCTGATAATGATTTTCAAACATGATTATATTCATACCTTTTTGTGTTTCTTTTGGCAGGTTTTGAAGTGACAGAGGAGGATCCGTCGCTTCCAGAGCAAGGGATGCCAGAGGTTAATCCAGAGGTAGAGACTCCTGGGACCAGTTCTGACAATGTTGAGGAGATTCCTCGTGCTGAGATTCCTTCCCGAGCAGGAGCAGCTTCAGCTGGAAAGAGTTCTTTTGTTACTCTTCCAACAGATGATGATATGAGCAGCCGACCAACGGAGTTGGGCGAATCTTCAGCTGGGCCATCTCTTCTTTTTGCGAAGAAGGTGGTGGTGCGAGTTCTGAGCTCTTGGATTGAGACTCTCTTTTTGGGGCACTTGGAAGCCGAATTTGGCATGATCCAGCATGTGCAGGAGATTCTCAGTGATGCTGAAGAGGCTGGTCTGGATGTCACAGGTGCCAGGGCGATCGTTAATAGGATCATTGAGCTGGGGTGACAAGTGGTTTGAGACCATGGGTTTTCCTGACGATCAGTTCTTCAAGGAGATGTTCTTGGACCCTGCGGATAAGGCTCAATCTAACCTGGATGAGGCTACAGAAAGCAGGAAGCAGGCAGTTTGAGAGAAGAACTTAGAAGAGCTAACCATCATTAGGCTGACACATGACCTTAACATCCTTGATAGGGAGGTCGATGAGGCCAGGAAACGTCTTGAGCAATTGCAGGCACAAGTCGCTGCCAAGTGGACTGAAATAACAGAGGCTCGTGAAAGGGAGACTGCTCTAATTCACCGGGTTGCGGATGCCAATCGAGTTCTCAAAAGGAAGTCTGATGAGAACAAACAATGGAAAACCGCTCGGGGGAAGCTTCCTGGTGCGAAAGAAGGGTTACAGCCCACCCCAGCATCTCATGGCAGGTTCCTGAAGAAGCGTGCCTTGGAATCCTTGACGGATGAGGCCAAAAGCTTGCTTAAGGAGCTGAACTCTTGGCTGGAGACCATTTTTGATTGAGCTCCTGTATTATTTTTTTACAGAAACCATCCTTCTCTCTTTTTTTTTTGTACCACTTGCATTTTTTTTTTTGGTACTTTTTTTTGTAGTGCTTGTGAACACTTTTTTTTTGGTACCACATGTATTTTTTTGGTACTTTTTTTTGTAGTGCTTGTGAACACTTTTTTTTTGTTATCCCTACGCTCACTTGAATCTTTTTGTGATAAAAGTAATTGCTAAATGGGATGCTCTTTTTTTTTTGTTATCCCTACGCTCACTTGAATCTTTTTGTGATAAAAGTAATTGCTAAATGGGATTTGATCAAAAGGTTGTCATTTTGTGAAAATCTTTTGTCAAATGATTGTTTTGGCATGAAAGCTTGTTTGTGGCATGGAAGCCAATTTTGGCATGAGAGCCAGCTTTTCTTGTGGCATTGATAGCCGAGTTTTTTTTGTGGGGCATCTATAGCCAGTTTTGGTGGCATTGATAGCCGGTTTGTTTTGTGGCATCTATAGCCGGTTTTTGGTGGCATTGATAGCCGGTTTTTTTTTTGGTGGCATTGATAGCCGGTTTTTTTTTTTGAAATCCAAGTTTTTTGTTTGTGGCATTGATAGCCGGTTTTGTTTTGGTGGCATTGATAGCCGGTTTTTGATGGCATTTATAGCCGGTTTGTGGCATTTATAGCCTGTTTTGATGGCATTTATAGTCGGTTTGGTTTTCAAAAATGCAAGTATCGACTAAAAGTCGCCTCCCTGCTGAATGTTCTTGCAAGTATCGATGGAATGTCGCATCCTTGCTCATTGGTTTGCGAGTATCGATGGAATGTCGCATCCTCGCGGATTTGGGTGCAAGTATCGATGGAATGTCGCATCCTTGCTTTTCAAAAATTTTGGTTTTGCGGGTACTGACTTGATGTCGTTTCCCCACGATTTTTGAAATTGGTGGTTTTTCTTGGAACCTTTGGGTTATGGATATCAACTGAAATGTTGCGTCTCCATGGTTTTTTAGGTTTTTTCGAACCTTTGAAATTTGAGTTGTGGATATCAACTAAAATGTTGCGTCTCCACAGTTTTTTAGGTTTTTTCGAACCTTTGAAATTTGGGTTGTGGATATCAACTGAAATGTTGCGTCTCCACAGTTTTGGATTTTGCAAGTATCGACGAAATGTCGCTTCCCTGCAATTTTGGAAGTGTCGAACATGGTTCATATGCTTCCGATTTGTGCAAGTATCGACTAAGCGTCGCTTCCTCGCGGTTTTTTTTGAAAAACCAAAATTTTTTTTTGTTTAAAGACACGAGGGTCAAAAGTTTTGACCTAAAACCATTTTGGCGGTAAAAGGCAGGGTGGAATAGGGTGGAAATCCCTGAATCCAGATTTTGTTTCAAACCATGAATTTTGGGTTCAAGGGTTGAAAATTTTGGTCAAGTTAGGGAAAGGTTCCTAAACTTGGATATTTATATTTTTTTTTTTGAACAATGAAACGATGAAAGTAAGCATTGCTTTAAATTTCTAGAAATTTCAACATTTGATATGAAAATTCTAAAAAAAAGGGTGGGTTTAGCGAGCGTGTACCTGGAAACCGGTTTTGGCCGTACAGGCATTGCTCTTACCCAGTTGGGTAAGTCTTCAAGGGTAGTACCGCTTTAAGAACTTGTCGTTGATGGGCAGCATACATCTGTCACCTTCCATGTTTAGGAGTGCGTATGCGCCGTTGGAGAAAACCTTGTCGATGACGTAGGGTCCCTCCCATTTTGGCTCAAATTTGCCTTTGGACTTGTGAGCGAAGACCATTGGTCTTTTTACCGCAAGAACCAAGTCACTCTTTTTGGAGGCGCGTTGCCTGACCTTTTTATCGAAAGATCCTGCCATGCGTGCTTGGTAAAGTTCAATGCTTTGTTGAGCTTCGAGCCGTCTCTCATCGAGATTGTCCAGCTCATGGAGTCGCAATTTGACATTGCTTTCTTGAGTCATGTCATTTTGCAAGGATACCCTCAAGGAAGGAATTTGTACTTCCAAGGGTACGACAGCTTCGCATCCATAGACCAAGGAGAATGGTGTGCTATGGGTTTGTCCTCGAACGGTGGTTCGATAGGCCCACAAAGCTTCAGACATTTTTTCGCTCCGGTCTCTTTTGTGACTAGAGACCATTTTTTTGAGGATTTTACAGAGTGTCTTGTTGAAAGCTTCTGCTAACCCGTTTGCTGCCGGATTGTATGGAGTCGAAGGATAGCTTTGATTTTTGTATTTGTCGCAGAACCTATAGAATCGATGATCCCGAAATTGTGGTCCGTTATCATGGACGAATCTTTGGGTTATGCCGAAACGACAAATGATGTTGGTGCGCAAGAACTGAAGGACTGATGAGGTCTTCATTTCGTTAAACACAAATGCTTCTGACCACTTGGAGAAATAATCCGTAGCGGCGAAGATGAAGCGATGACCTTTGCTCGAAGGGGGAGAAATAGGACCTATGATGTCCATACCCCAGGCTTCGAAAGGCCATGAGATCGCTGTAGGATGCAGCCATTCTGGAGGCATGTGAATGTAATCTCCATGAACTTGGCATTGTTGGCAGCGCTTAGCAAATTGCATTGCGTCAGACATCATGGTAGGCCAGAAATATCCTAACCTTTTTATCTGATCATAGAGCTTAGGTCCAGCCTGATGAGCTCCGCAAAGACCAGCATGAACTTCTTTGAGTGTTTCTTCAGCCTCTTGTTGTGACAAGCAGCGTAGAAGTACTCCGTTGAAGGATTTCCTGTAAAGGAATTTTGAAGGAATATCCAAATGAAAGCTTGGGGTTCGCCTTTGGATGCTTACCCGTTCTTTTGGATCTTCAGGTAGGATTCTGAACATAATGTAATCAATGAACGGATCCCTCCAGTCGCCGATTGAAGTTTGAAGGATTGAAATCCGACTTCCGACCACTTGGTGGCATTCAGCAACTGCTTGGTGTGTGTTAAGAGGAGGAAGGATTCTTCTTTCGCACACTGTGATTTGCATGTTTTCCCCTTCCTGGATTGCCATGGATGCGGCAAGTCCGGCTAGGGCATCTGCACGTATGTTTTCACCTCTACGAATGTGGGTGATGTGACAGATGTCAAACTTTTACAGAAGTGATTGTGCCTTGTTGTAGTAAGGCAACAAATCTGGCTTCCTGACTTCAAATTTCTGATTCATCTGGTTGACGATCAGTTGAGAGTCTCCAAAGACTTCCAGCATGGTGATACCGGATTCGATGGCGAGTTCCAATCCTAAGATCAGAGCTTGATATTCAGCTGCATTGTTTGTGCATGGTTCCAGTAGCGAGAAAGCGTGTGGAATCATGTATTTGTCGGGGCTAACAAAGAGGATGCCAACTCCCGAGATCAGCTGTCTTTTTTCATTTGTCCTGGTTGCACCGTCAAAGTACATGTCCCAGGAGGCACTTTGTGAGAAAGTCTCCACATTGTAGACTGGTTCGTCTGGGAGATCATCTCTAAGCGGAGAATCTTTAGGCAATGGATGCTCTGCGAGGAAGTCCGCTAGAGCTTGCCCTTTGATTGCTTTTTGTGGGTACATACCTAATATCAAATTGTGACAGAAGGATGGACCATTTTTGCCAGTCGAGCATTGAGAGAACCTGCCTTTGTGACAAGGACCTTCAAGAGGTTGACCCTCGAGACCAGGTATACTGTGTTGGAAAGCAAGTAGTGACGCAACTTTTGCATGGCGAACATCACTGCAAGGCATTCTTTTTCGACTGGAGAGTAGCGATGCTCTGCACCTACTAGCATGCGGCTGAGGTAATATAGAGCAGCTTCTTTTCTTTGATCATTTTCTTGCGCAAGCAGAGCTCCCAAAGAGTGATCAAGGGCTCTTGTGTACAAGATGAATGGTTTTCCAGTGGTAGGAGCAGCTAACACTGGAGGTTTTGTCAGGTATGACTTGATGTCTTGGAAAACAGCTTCACAGTCAGCATCCCAGACAAAGTTTACACCTTTTTTCATCAATCGGGAGAATGGACGGCATTTCCCCGAAAGATTGGAGATGAACCGTCTGATGTAGGCTAATCTCCCTTGAAGCCCTTTGAGTTCTCTCAAGGTTCTTGGAGAGGGCATTTCTAGAATGGCTTTGACTTTTATGGGGTCAAGCTCTATTCCAGCTTTCCAAACTAAGAATCCGAGGAACTTACCCGACGAGACGCCGAAGAAGCATTTCAAAGGATTCATTCGCAGTTTGTGTTTGCGAAGCCGGAGGAAGACTTCTCGAAGGTTTTCGAGATGATCTTCTTTTCTTTTGCTTTTGACGGCGAGGTCATCAACGTAACATTCAACCGTCTTGTGGTGCATATCTTGGAATATCTTCATCATAGCCCTCTGATATGTGGCACCAGCATTTTTCAGACCAAATGGCATGACAGCGTAGCAATACACGCCAAATGGGGTCCGAAAAGATGTATGCTTTTCATCTTCAGGATGCATCTTTATCTGATTGTAGCCAGAGAAACCATCCATGAATGTCATTCGCTCGAATCCACAGGTATTATCGATCATTACCTCTGGTATGGGGAGCGGAAATTCATCTTTAGGGCATGCGCCATTCAGGTCTCTATAGTCAATACAGACCCTGATCTGCCTGTTCTTCTTTGTCACGGGGACAATGTTGGCCAACCATTCAGGATGTTGTTCCTCATGGATGAAGCCGACGCTTTTGAGTTTTTGAACTTCTTATTCAATTTTATCCATCACATCTGGATGGAATCTTCTTTGGCCTTGCTTGACAGGCTTGATGTCTTCTTGAAGATTGAGTTTGTGAACTGCTATTTTGGGGTCTAAGCCTGGCATTTCAGCGTAAGACCATGCAAAGCAATCAACGAACTCACGAAGAAAGGCGATATACTCGGGTAACTCATCATCCTTTATATTCTTGCTTATGAATACAGGACGTGGGTTATCTGGTGTTCCCAAGTCTATCTTTTGAACGGGATCTTCTGTTGGAAGGTTCGAAGGTGGTTCCTCCACAATACTTTCGGAGGCTTCCAGCTCAACGAAACCTTCTGGGTTTTTTAAGGCATTTCCAGACCAAGGTTTTGTTCCTTTCCACTGGTCTTCTTGATCTGTAATTTTCCCAAGGCTTGCTATGAGATGATCCCAATCGCCTGTTGAAACCGGGTCGAAGTAGGCTACTTCTTTTGGAGATGAGGGTTCTTCTGGGTCAGAAGTCCACACGTCTGTGCCATCGGACAACTCCTCTTCATTTTCGGAGAAATCGTGCCAATTGGATGAGCTTCCTGGATCTTTGTCAGGTGACTCATCAAAGAGATATCCAGGGTGATCGATGTCTTCATGGACTTGAGAAGTTGGGGCTTAGTCAGTATATTGACTTTTAAGCCTTTGTGTCAACTGTCTCAAGGGAGTGTCAGGATCATACCCTAACCCGTGTGAAGACTTTTCTACATAGCCGTAGAGTCTCCAATCTTCCAGCTGGCTTTTGGTCAAGACGGGCCCCAATGGCGTGAGAATACCGCGTCCTTCTCCCAAACCGACTGGGTTTTGAGCGTCATAGCCCATTTTCTTCATAATAGCTTGTGCCACAGAACTGTATAAGGATAGTTGAGGCATACCTTTATTTTGGAAAGGTTCAAGCATGGAGTTTGATGAAGAAGCATTCGATATATGGAAGAAGATCGGCTTTTTCCCTGCTGAAGTTGCTGGAACAACGAAGGAAGCTGACGTAGGATCTTCTATGTCAGAACTTATCTCCATTGGAGTGAGAGCAGGCTGAACTTGCTGAGTGTCAGCTTGGCTTGACGATGTGTCGTCTTCTGGCTCTGAATCCGAGTCCGTGTCTTGCATGATAGACACGAAAGAGACAACAAATTTGCCCCCAGGCTTTTGTTTTGCCTTCTTCACTTTAGTTGTGATGACCAAAGGCTTTGAAGGTTTGAGGGAGATGATGAAGGGAGTTTGAATGCTCTCTTCAGATTTACCGGATGGTTTGTTTTCTTCCGGTGATTGTTGAGGAGCTTTGCCTTTATCTTTCTGGAGATTTTCGGCAAAGGATGTTGTGTGCTTCTCCTCTTCTTCTTTTTCACCTTCATACATCTGTGAGTCTGCGAAGTGGACTTCTTTACCTTTGAAGGGTTTTCTGTCCGCAAAGACTCGATGTATCATGCCGTCGTCGCCAACAAACTTGATGCATTGATGTAGAGTTGAAGGGACAACACCATTCTCGTGGATCCAAGGGCGTCCGAGAAGGATGTTGTAGCATGAAGGGGTTTTTTATTGCATACACTGTGACCTCAGAGATAAGATCACCGATCTGCAACTTGAACCTGATTTTGCCGATAGGCCTTTGAGTACTCCCCCCATCGTATCCAAAGATAGATACAGATGTGTGGCTCAGCTTGCTGGGTGGGATGCCTAACTCCTCAAGAGCCGATGTGGAGATGAGGTTGAGTGCAGAACCTGGGTCGATCTGAATGAAAGTCCAAGATCGAATCCTAGAGGGGGGGGTGAATAGGGTGAGCTCAAAGTCCTTGACCAACTTTGATTCTTTTGGCTTTTAAGTTGCTTATGCTTTGATGAATATTAATAATCTTGTGAAAAAGATAGATTCCTAAGTTAATCATACACAAGATGAAAGCAACTAGGAACATTCAACAATAACAACATCAATCACATAAAGTAAGCACAAAAGAGCATTCACCATAACACAAGTGTTTTATAGTGGTTCGGCAACCGTGCCTACATCCACTCCCGGTAACCCTACCGGATTTTCACTAAAACGAGTTAAGGTTTAGGATCACCTTGATCCTTACAAACACATCACCATGCTTTTCAAGGCTAAGCATGAACCATTACAACTCAACAAATGCTTTTAAAGGCTAAGCACCAACCTTTACAACGAGTGATTTTCTCTTAATTAATATGCCTAATGATGCATGGATAAGAGAACTATTAAGTGCAATGAGATGCCTCTAAATAGGCTAATTTGAAAATGAAATGCCAAACTCTAGACATATGCATATGAATGAGAAAGTGTAAGATTCATGCATATGCTAGAAGGATGAAACACTAAATGATGCAAAGATGTTGATCATATTTAAATGAAAGAGTAGAATGAAAAACACATGAGTTTTCAAGATGAAGAAACTTGATTTGAAAAATTACAACTTAACTCTAGCAAGTTAGTGTAGAAACTTGAAAACAAAACTCATGTGAATAGCTAAACATATGTTGTATCCTCATGACTAAACATGTTCAAAGATTTAACAATGCATGAACACAACATTAAGAAACTTGAGCATGCTTTTAAAGAAATCAAAGATTAATACAAAGCATGAGATTAAATGAGAAAAGAGAGCACACCCATTTGAGATTTGAATCAAAGATTGAGTCCATGGATTAGCCCCATTAGTCCTTCAATAATCTCCTTAAAGTGTAGTTCTTCCTTGGCCTCAAGAGTTTCCTTAAAGTTCAGCCCTCAATCCCCAACAAAAATCCACTTTTTATAGCCAAAAAGTGTCCAACGGCTAGTGCCCGGTCGACCTGGTACAGGGCCCGGTTGACCGGGTGCTCAACGGTCAGAAAATATATCCGTTGGAGCCTTAACGGCCATTTTCCCTGGGTCGGCCTGCACTGTGTGCCCGGTCGACCGGGTGCCTTGGCCGGTCGACCGGGTACACAGCCGGCCAACCTGCTGGCAGCCCAGATGTCTGATTTTTTTCAGAACTTTGAAGGAGAGTGAGGGCTGGTCTTCAATGAACTTTGGGGCACAATTCAAGCTTGGATTCAAGTCAGAAAAAGACTATTAAAAATGAAATATAAATGACTTGAAATCTCCAAATAAAAACTGATTTTAAAGAGAAAAACATGGAAAGCTTGAATTTTGGAAATGACACCAAAAACACCCACATGGGACTAGAAAACTTCATGAACTTAAGATTCATAAATATTATGAAAAACATGCATGACATGAATAAAATCAAAGATTATGAATGAAAATCAAGCATGAAAATCTTAAGATAAAAATCATGAATGAATGAGAGATCAAGCTTATGAAAATGAAATGCACCCTATCAAATTGCAACAAAATAAACTCTAACAATCTCCCCCTTTGCAATTTGATGGCAACTCTTGAAGCTGAACTCTCTCTCAATCTCCTTAGAAACTTGAACACCAACTTCACCATCTTCTTTGGATATTAAGGAGCTTTGGATGAATGGGAGCATTTGGATATTTTGGAGCTTTGGATTTTCCTTGTGAGAGCAATGACACAACATTACAAAATTACATACAAAAACTCCCCTAAACTAGATAACCCTAGAATCTTCTCCCCCTTAGTTGGTGCCAACACTTGAAACATCTCTCCCCCTTGACATCCAATTGCAAAGGATCCTGCCCAAGAACTAGAAAACACAAAACCTGTTAGTAGCACCTGTTTATAGGATTAAAAGAAAATGAAATAACAGGTGATAAGCCAACAACAAATTAGAATTCAGGGCAAGGGCCAATGCCCAACTGATGTCTCAATGTAATGAATCGATCATTTCCAAGGGGTTTAGTAAATAAGTCAGCCAACTGAGTATCTGTAGGTATAAAAATTAGTTCAATATTGCCTTGATCAGCATGGTCACGCAAAAAATGATAACGAATGTCAATGTGCTTAGTGCGAGAATGCTGAACAGGATTCTTAGAGATACTGATGGCACTTGGAATTATCACACATGATGGGCATGCATTGTTGTGGAACATTATAGTCTAATAAAGTTTGTTTCATCCACAACAATTGAGCACAACAGCTACCAGCAGCTATGTATTCAGCCTCTGCAGTTGACAGAGACACTGAATTTTGCTTTTTGCTATGCCAAGCTACTAAGCAATTTCCTATGAAGTAGCAACATCCACTGGTGCTTTTTCTATCATCTATAGAGCCTGCCCAATCTGCATCACTATATCCCATTAATTGAAGAGTTGAGTCACGGGGATACCAGATACCATAATGAGAAGTCCCATGAATGTATTTTATGATACGTTTAACAGCCTTATAGTGAGACTCTCGGGGATCAGATTGATACCTAGCACATATTCCAACACTAAAAGATAGGTCTGGTCTGCTAGCTGTAAGGTAAAGAAGGCTTCCTATCATGCTTCTATACAGTTTCTGGTCTACTTTCTTACCTTGAAGGTCACTAGACAGTTTAGTGGAAGATCCCATGGGATTGCAGCTAGTCTTAGATTCTCCTAAGCCAAACTTTTTCACTATTTCTAGAGCAAACTTGGATTGACTAAGAAAGATACCATGATCAGTCTGACTAACTTGTAATCCTAGAAAGAACTGTAGAGGCCCTACCAGACTCATTTCAAAAGTGGAACTCATCAATTCAGAAAATCCTTGAGCTAGTTGATCAGAGGTGGATCCAAACACTATATCATCAACATATATCTGAGCAAGGAGAATATCTTTATCAACCTTTTTCAATCCAAGTAGTCTTAATGAATGGAGTTTTAGTGGATTTTGGAACAAACTTGAAAAGAGCTCTAGAGGGATGGTTTTGAGACAACCTAATCTTGAAAGGACAATTGGGGATTAGATGACCTATACGATTACAGAAATGACAAGTCCATCTAGAGGTAAAAAAGTTTTTGTCTATAGGTTTGAGATGAGTTCTAGTAATAGGTTGTAAACTATTCTTCTTGCTACTAGAGGAGCATTCAAAACCTATACCATTCTTGTTACCAAAGATTTTGTTCATACCTAACATTTGGTAAAATTTGTCATTTCCTAAGGTAAATTTATCAACAACATGTTTTCCCTTTTCAAGTTTCATTTTAAGAGATTCTGATTCTTGTTGACTAGATTCTAGCAACATTGTAATTTATGAATTTCTTTTTCAGCTTCAGCTAGATTGTTATGAGAACTAATCAACTTAGATTGAACATCTTTTATCTCATTGTCTTTCAAGATTAATTGATCTTTTAAGGCATTTACATCCTTCACAAGCTTTTTAGACTCAACTTTAAGCTTTTGTTCTTCTTGGTTATGGCTTCACATAGATCATATAGCTCTTCATAGGCTTGATGTATATCATTTTCATCATTTGCTTCATCTTTCCCTATGGTATCTTCTATTAATGCATTATGATCTTTCATTTTCCTCAATAGGTGTAAATAGAAGCCAAGAAGTGGAGTTATCATCTTCATCATTTTGGAAATCATCATTTTCACTACATTCATCTTCATCATCATCCCAAGTTATATTTAAAACTTTCTTTCCTTTCTTGTCTTTCTTTTCAAACTCTCTAGGGGAGGAACAGTTTTGAGCAATGTGACCAAATCCTTTACAATTGTAGCATTGCACATCCTTCTTATAAAGGATCCCCTGGAGTTCCTTTGAGATTTTTCATTTCTTGCTTCCTCAGAATTTTTGAAGTTCTTTTTGTTCTTAAGGAGATTTTTAAACTTTTTAGAGAGCAAGATAGTGTTTTCATCATCCTCACTCTCACTCTCATTATCATTATTTTTATGTTGAGAGCTAAGAGCTACACCTTTCTTCTTGCTAGGGACTTCAAAATCTAGTTCATAGGTGAGAAGATTTCCTCTAAGTTCTTCAATTTTGATAGTGTCAACATTCTTACTTTCAGTTATGGCAACAATCTTGGGTTTGAATCTTTTAGGAAGGGATCTTAAAATTTTTCTAACAGTTTTAGATTCAGACATCTTCTCTCCAAGACCTATAAGGGAGTTGACAATTTCCATAACCTTAGTGTAGAATTCATCAAATGTTTCTTCCTCAAGCATTTTAATATCTTCAAGTTTAGAAGTTAACATTTGGATTTTGGCTATCTTGACTTGATCTGTACCTTCATGAGTGGTCTCTAGAGTTTCCCATACTTCTTTAGCAGTATTGCAATTTACCACTCTATTGAATTCTTCTTGAGACAAGGCACAATAAAGAGAGTTTTTAGCTTTAGCATTCAAATTTGCTTTGTCCTTCTCACCTTGAGTCCAAGCACTCTTAGGTTTCAATTTTATAGAGGTGACTAAACCTTCAGAGTCTTTTTCTACTATAGTGGGGAGATCATAGCCTTCTTCAATGATGTTCCAAACATCAAGGCTTTGGGATTCAAGAAACACTTGCATTCGAATTTTCCAATAACGATAGTGTGTTCCATTGAACAAGGGTGGTCTATTGGTGGCATTTCCTTCACCTAAATGAGATTGCATGATGACCACAAAATAAAAACTCACTCTAAGGATTCTAACTCTAGGTTGTTAGACCTAATCAAGAGCACCCAAGCTTGATACCAATTGAAAGTCCAAGATCGAATCCTAGAGGGGGGGGGGGTGAATAGGGTGAGCTCAAAGTCCTTGACCAACTTTGAGTCTTTTGGCTTTTAAGTTGCTTATGCTTTGATGAATATTAATAATCTTGTGAAAAAGATAGATTCCTAAGTTAATCATACACAAGATGAAAGCAACTAGGAACATTCAACAATAACAACATCAATCACATAAAGTAAGCACAAAAGAGCATTCACCATAACACAAGTGTTTTATAGTGGTTCGGCAACCGTGCCTACATCCACTCCCGGTAACCCTACCGGATTTTCACTAAAACGAGTTAAGGTTTAGGATCACCTTGATCCTTACAAACACATCACCATGCTTTTCAAGGCTAAGCATGAACCATTACAACTCAACAAATGCTTTTAAAGGCTAAGCACCAACCTTTACAACGAGTGATTTTCTCTTAATTAATATGCCTAATGATGCATGGATAAGAGAACTATTAAGTGCAATGAGATGCCTCTAAATAGGCTAATTTGAAAATGAAATGCCAAACTCTAGACATATGCATATGAATGAGAAAGTGTAAGATTCATGCATATGCTAGAAGGATGAAACACTAAATGATGCAAAGATGTTGATCATATTTAAATGAAAGAGTAGAATGAAAAACACATGAGTTTTCAAGATGAAGAAACTTGATTTGAAAAATTACAACTTAACTCTAGCAAGTTAGTGTAGAAACTTGAAAACAAAACTCATGTGAATAGCTAAACATATGTTGTATCCTCATGACTAAACATGTTCAAAGATTTAACAATGCATGAACACAACATTAAGAAACTTGAGCATGCTTTTAAAAGAAATCAAAGATTAATACAAAGCATGAGATTAAATGAGAAAAGAGAGCACACCCATTTGAGATTTGAATCAAAGATTGAGTCCATGGATTAGCCCCATTAGTCCTTCAATAATCTCCTTAAAGTGTAGTTCTTCCTTGGCCTCAAGAGTTCCTTAAAGTTCAGCCCTCAATCCCCAACAAAAATCCACTTTTTATAGCCAAAAAGTGTCCAACGGCTAGTGCCCGGTCGACCTGGTACAGGGCCCGGTCGACCGGGTGCTCAACGGTCAGAAATATATCCGTTGGAGCCTTAACGGCCATTTTCCCTGGGTCGGCCTGCACTGTGTGCCCGGTCGACCGGGTGCCTTGGCCGGTCGACCGGGTACACAGCCGGCCAACCTGCTGGCAGCCCAGATGTCTGATTTTTTTCAGAACTTTGAAGGAGAGTGAGGGCTGGTCTTCAATGAACTTTGGGGCACAATTCAAGCTTGGATTCAAGTCAGAAAAAGACTATTAAAAATGAAATATAAATGACTTGAAATCTCCAAATAAAAACTGATTTTAAAGAGAAAAACATGGAAAGCTTGAATTTTGGAAATGACACCAAAAACACCCACATGGGACTAGAAAACTTCATGAACTTAAGATTCATAAATATTATGAAAAACATGCATGACATGAATAAAATCAAAGATTATGAATGAAATCAAGCATGAAAATCTTAAGATAAAAATCATGAATGAATGAGAGATCAAGCTTATGAAAATGAAATGCACCCTATCAAATTGCAACAAAATAAAACTCTAACAATCTCCCCCTTTGCAATTTGATGGCAACTCTTGAAGCTTGAACTCTCTCTCAATCTCCTTAGAAACTTGAACACCAACTTCACCATCTTCTTTGGATATTAAGGAGCTTTGGATGAATGGGAGCATTTGGATATTTTGGAGCTTTGGATTTTCCTTGTGAGAGCAATGACACAACATTACAAAATTACATACAAAAACTCCCCCTAAACTAGATAACCCTAGAATCTTCTCCCCCTTAGTTGGTGCCAACACTTGAAACATCTCTCCCCCTTTGACATCCAATTGCAAAGGATCCTGCCCAAGAACTAGAAAACACAAAACCTTGTTAGTAGCACCTGTTTATAGGATTAAAAGAAAATGAAATAACAGGTGATAAGCCAACAACAAATTAGAATTCAGGGCAAGGGCCAATGCCCAACTGATGTCTCAATGTAATGAATCGATCATTTCCAAGGGGTTTAGTAAATAAGTCAGCCAACTGAGTATCTGTAGGTACAAAAATTAGTTCAATATTGCCTTGATCAGCATGGTCACGCAAAAAAATGATAACGAATGTCAATGTGCTTAGTGCGAGAATGCTGAACAGGATTCTTAGAGATACTGATGGCACTGGAATTATCACACATGATGGGCATGCATTGTTGTGGAACATTATAGTCTAATAAAGTTTGTTTCATCCACAACAATTGAGCACAACAGCTACCAGCAGCTATGTATTCAGCCTCTGCAGTTGACAGAGACACTGAATTTTGCTTTTTGCTATGCCAAGCTACTAAGCAATTTCCTATGAAGTAGCAACATCCACTGGTGCTTTTTCTATCATCTATAGAGCCTGCCCAATCTGCATCACTATATCCCATTAATTGAAGAGTTGAGTCACGGGGATACCAGATACCATAATGAGAAGTCCCATGAATGTATTTTATGATACGTTTAACAGCCTTATAGTGAGACTCTCGGGGATCAGATTGATACCTAGCACATATTCCAACACTAAAAGATAGGTCTGGTCTGCTAGCTGTAAGGTAAAGAAGGCTTCCTATCATGCTTCTATACAGTTTCTGGTCTACTTTCTTACCTTGAAGGTCACTAGACAGTTTAGTGGAAGATCCCATGGGATTGCAGCTAGTCTTAGATTCTCCTAAGCCAAACTTTTTCACTATTTCTAGAGCAAACTTGGATTGACTAAGAAAGATACCATGATCAGTCTGACTAACTTGTAATCCTAGAAAGAACTGTAGAGGCCCTACCAGACTCATTTCAAAAGTGGAACTCATCAATTCAGAAAATCCTTGAGCTAGTTGATCAGAGGTGGATCCAAACACTATATCATCAACATATATCTGAGCAAGGAGAATATCTTTATCAACCTTTTTCAATCCAAGTAGTCTTAATGAATGGAGTTTTAGTGGATTTTGGAACAAACTTGAAAAGAGCTCTAGAGGGATGGTTTTGAGACAACCTAATCTTGAAAGGACAATTGGGGATTAGATGACCTATACGATTACAGAAATGACAAGTCCATCTAGAGGTAAAAAAGTTTTGTCTATAGGTTTGAGATGAGTTCTAGTAATAGGTTGTAAACTATTCTTCTTGCTACTAGAGGAGCATTCAAAACCTATACCATTCTTGTTACCAAAGATTTTGTTCATACCTAACATTTGGTAAAATTTGTCATTTCCTAAGGTAAATTTATCAACAACATGTTTTCCCTTTTCAAGTTTCATTTTAAGAGATTCTGATTCTTGTTGACTAGATTCTAGCAAACATTGTAATTTATGAATTTCTTTTTCAGCTTCAGCTAGATTGTTATGAGAACTAATCAACTTAGATTGAACATCTTTTATCTCATTGTCTTTCAAGATTAATTGATCTTTTAAGGCATTTACATCCTTCACAAGCTTTTTAGACTCAACTTTTAAGCTTTTGTTCTTCTTGGTTATGGCTTCACATAGATCATATAGCTCTTCATAGGCTTGATGTATATCATTTTCATCATTTGCTTCATCTTTCCCTATGGTATCTTCTATTAATGCATTATGATCTTCATTTTCCTCAATAGGTGTAAATAGAAGCCAAGAAGTGGAGTTATCATCTTCATCATTTTGGAAATCATCATTTTCACTACATTCATCTTCATCATCATCCCAAGTTATATTTAAAACTTTCTTTCCTTTCTTGTCTTTCTTTTCAAACTCTCTAGGGGAGGAACAGTTTTGAGCAATGTGACCAAATCCTTTACAATTGTAGCATTGCACATCCTTCTTAATAAAGGATCCCCTGGAGTTCCTTTGAGATTTTTCATTTCTTGCTTCCTCAGAATTTTTGAAGTTCTTTTTGTTCTTAAGGAGATTTTTAAACTTTTTAGAGAGCAAGATAGTGTTTTCATCATCCTCACTCTCACTCTCATTATCATTATTTTTATGTTGAGAGCTAAGAGCTACACCTTTCTTCTTGCTAGGGACTTCAAAATCTAGTTCATAGGTGAGAAGATTTCCTCTAAGTTCTTCAATTTTGATAGTGTCAACATTCTTACTTTCAGTTATGGCAACAATCTTGGGTTTGAATCTTTTAGGAAGGGATCTTAAAATTTTTCTAACAGTTTTAGATTCAGACATCTTCTCTCCAAGACCTATAAGGGAGTTGACAATTTCCATAACCTTAGTGTAGAATTCATCAAATGTTTCTTCCTCAAGCATTTTAATATCTTCAAGTTTAGAAGTTAACATTTGGATTTTGGCTATCTTGACTTGATCTGTACCTTCATGAGTGGTCTCTAGAGTTTCCCATACTTCTTTAGCAGTATTGCAATTTACCACTCTATTGAATTCTTCTTGAGACAAGGCACAATAAAGAGAGTTTTTAGCTTTAGCATTCAAATTTGCTTTGTCCTTCTCACCTTGAGTCCAAGCACTCTTAGGTTTCAATTTTATAGAGGTGACTAAACCTTCAGAGTCTTTTTCTACTATAGTGGGGAGATCATAGCCTTCTTCAATGATGTTCCAAACATCAAGGCTTTGGGATTCAAGAAACACTTGCATTCGAATTTTCCAATAACGATAGTGTGTTCCATTGAACAAGGGTGGTCTATTGGTGGCATTTCCTTCACCTAAATGAGATTGCATGATGACCACAAAATAAAAACTCACTCTAAGGATTCTAACTCTAGGTTGTTAGACCTAATCAAGAGCACCCAAGCTTTGATACCAATTGAAAGTCCAAGATCGAATCCTAGAGGGGGGGGTGAATAGGGTGAGCTCAAAGTCCTTGACCAACTTTGATTCTTTTGGCTTTTAAGTTGCTTATGCTTTGATGAATATTAATAATCTTGTGAAAAAGATAGATTCCTAAGTTAATCATACACAAGATGAAAGCAACTAGGAACATTCAACAATAACAACATCAATCACATAAAGTAAGCACAAAAGAGCATTCACCATAACACAAGTGTTTTATAGTGGTTCGGCAACCGTGCCTACATCCACTCCCGGTAACCCTACCGGATTTTCACTAAAACGAGTTAAGGTTTAGGATCACCTTGATCCTTACAAACACATCACCATGCTTTTCAAGGCTAAGCATGAACCATTACAACTCAACAAATGCTTTTAAAGGCTAAGCACCAACCTTTACAACGAGTGATTTTCTCTTAATTAATATGCCTAATGATGCATGGATAAGAGAACTATTAAGTGCAATGAGATGCCTCTAAATAGGCTAATTTGAAAATGAAATGCCAAACTCTAGACATATGCATATGAATGAGAAAGTGTAAGATTCATGCATATGCTAGAAAACACTCTAACTCTTTTTAGAAGGATGAAACACTAAATGATGCAAAGATGTTGATCATATTTAAATGAAAGAGTAGAATGAAAAACACATGAGTTTTCAAGATGAAGAAACTTGATTTGAAAAATTACAACTTAACTCTAGCAAGTTAGTGTAGAAACTTGAAAACAAAACTCATGTGAATAGCTAAACATATGTTGTATCCTCATGACTAAACATGTTCAAAGATTTAACAATGCATGAACACAACATTAAGAAACTTGAGCATGCTTTTAAAAGAAATCAAAGATTAATACAAAGCATGAGATTAAATGAGAAAAGAGAGCACACCCATTTGAGATTTGAATCAAAGATTGAGTCCATGGATTAGCCCCATTAGTCCTTCAATAATCTCCTTAAAGTGTAGTTCTTCCTTGGCCTCAAGAGTTCCTTAAAGTTCAGCCCTCAATCCCCAACAAAAATCCACTTTTTATAGCCAAAAAGTGTCCAACGGCTAGTGCCCGGTCGACCTGGTACAGGGCCCGGTCGACCGGGTGCTCAACGGTCAGAAATATATCCGTTGGAGCCTTAACGGCCATTTTCCCTGGGTCGGCCTGCACTGTGTGCCCGGTCGACCGGGTGCCTTGGCCGGTCGACCGGGTACACAGCCGGCCAACCTGCTGGCAGCCCAGATGTCTGATTTTTTTCAGAACTTTGAAGGAGAGTGAGGGCTGGTCTTCAATGAACTTTGGGGCACAATTCAAGCTTGGATTCAAGTCAGAAAAAGACTATTAAAAATGAAATATAAATGACTTGAAATCTCCAAATAAAAACTGATTTTAAAGAGAAAAACATGGAAAGCTTGAATTTTGGAAATGACACCAAAAACACCCACATGGGACTAGAAAACTTCATGAACTTAAGATTCATAAATATTATGAAAAACATGCATGACATGAATAAAATCAAAGATTATGAATGAAAATCAAGCATGAAAATCTTAAGATAAAAATCATGAATGAATGAGAGATCAAGCTTATGAAAATGAAATGCACCCTATCAAATTGCAACAAAATAAAACTCTAACACTGAACTCTGTGCATAGGCATTTCCTTGATATACCCTGTGAAGTATAGGGGTCGGTTATGCCTGGTTTCTCCAAGTAGGAGGTCGTCCTTTGTGAAGACGATGGTTGCACTGGCTGTTTTTTTAACCGAGAGGTATTCAATGCATGATCCCTCAGTTTTCTTCTTTTCTCCCTTTGAGGAGGCTTCTGAGTTTTTGACCCGGTAATCCATTTCAATTTGGAGGACTTGCGGGGCATATTTGTCGACATCCTCATTCAGCTTTTGTAATTCTGAGATGAGATTATCACGAGTGTGCGGAGACATTCGCAACAAATCTAGGATGTGCAGACGTGCAGGTATGTGCTTGAAGTGTTCAATCAAGTCATACTTGAAAGCCTCCTTAGGGCCTGCATGTTCATCATTGTTGCCACTAGGGGCGCTTACAACATCTTTTCCCGAAGGATTTACATATGTAAAGGAAGATTGGTTGTAATTTTTGTGGTAGTCCCGGCCAGAGCGGGTGCCTCTACCAACTTCGAGAGCTTCTTGAGAAGGGTCTTCGTTTGGAAGATTGTCTTCAGGATCAAGAGGCTGTCGTTTTTCATTTGCTGAGGATGAATCAGCAGCAGAGTTGCCATCCTCAGTGATCGTGTTGCACGGAGCATTTTCCGGGAACAAGTCCTGAACAGCATCCAGCAACCTTTCTTCTTCGTTGACTAATTCATCATCCCAAGCATCAATGGCTGGGAATTCTTCAGTCAGGAAGGGTGTGAACTTTGAAGTCACAGTCTCAGGAGAAGAAACCTGAGAGGGTGTCATCTCAGTGAAAGTCACGTGAGACGAGGTGGCTCCAGAAGATACATTGCTAGGCGTCGCCGGAGTGTAAGTGCTCTCATCAGACGATGCTTCGGAAGAGCTATAATCCCGAATTATCACATTACAGGAAGCTCTGACGGGAGACGTTGCCTGATCGGAGTCAGACTCATCCTCGGGTGTAAGAGGATCGTCTATCCAGTAATTTTCTCCATTTTCAGGAGTTAAGGGAGGATGTACCCGGTGGTCTTCAGGAACTTCAGGCTCTGGATTGCGAGGAGGCTCGTTGACGCGTTCTTGCTCTTGTTCTAGAGCGAGTCGCTGCAAGATCCTTGCATATTCTTCAAGATCAGGCATGGGAGCCGGATCTTCTTCTTCATCAACTCTTTGTGGCTCAACATGGTTGATTTCCACTGGAGTAATGAGAGGTGCTGGGTCAGCAGCATTTTCTTGTACAGCTTCTTGGTCTTCTTCATCATCAGACCAGGATCCTTGTGGCTGTAGGGGGTTTATACCAGATTACTGGCATAAGATGAGACTCAGGAACCCATTCTTCATCGGAGAGATATTCTCCTGTTTCAAGGGACTCCTCCCACTCATCTGTGTAGTTGGATTCGAATCCATCATCGGTGTCGCTGGACTCGTATCCATCAATGGAGAATCCAACTACCGAATTGCAAGAGTATGATGCCTCCTGCATGGCTTCTTTGAATTGAGGTGGCATGAAATCACTGAGAGTGAATTTCCTTACCCCCTTTGAAGTCTCTGGAATGGATGTTTTTGTTACCTCCTGTGAAGCGGTAGAGGAAGCCTCTGCCTTTTCTTTGACCTTTAGTTTTGGCTGGGTCTTCTCTTGCCGTTTAAGCTTGAGGAGATGTTTCCTAGCCTGCCTTCGCTGTTGAGCTGTAGGCTTTGTTTTCACGACCTCCCAATTTTCATCTTCCAGGAGATCGGGATGTACCCATATCGGTTGTCCGTCTGGTGTCGGGTAAGGAACCAGTTCCTCGGACGCTTGGATTGAGTTTATCACCTTGAAGGAAGTAGTGATCTTCTTCTTCGGTGAATTTGATGTTTGTCCACATGTCACCATGTTGACGGAGGCAGACCCATAGTTTTTGTCAAAGGTGATGACTCCGTTTTTCCACATCTCGTTTATTTTCTCTCTCACAACGAAGCATTGATTGAGAGGATGCGAGATCATCTGGTGGTATGGACAGTACCGAGGATCGTTGGTCTTGCCAACATCACCCGGTCTTTTTGGTTCAGGCAAGGTGAGCTTGCCGTTTGCCACAAGAGCCCCGAAGATTTCATCAACATCTTCATCAAACGGGTATTTCTTCTCTACTCGTTCTTTGAAGGCATCTGAGAGTTCAGGTCTCTTACCAGCAGCTTTATTTTCAGCTTTCTTTGGTGGCTGAGGAGCTGACTTGGTCTGCACATTGAGGACCTCTTTTATCTTTGGTTTAGAGGTTGCAATGGCGGTTGGCTCTTTTCTTGATGATTTCTGACTGTTGAGGTCTTTAATCACCATTTCAGCTTCCATGGAAGCTTCTAGGAGTTCTCCCAAGTTCTTTGATTTGTTGCCGATGATCATGGAGCGGATTCTGGCTCTCATGTTGTTTCGGCAGATGTCGACTAGCGACGCTTGTGGCAATACATCAGAGCATTTGTATGCCATTGCTTTCCACTTGTGAATGAAGTCATATGTTGATTCATTCTCCTCCTGTTTTAGGCTGCACAGCTGAGCCATAGTAGCGGGATGATCTTCACCTTTGAAGTGAGTCAGGAAGCGTGTCTCTAGCATGGCCCAGTTTTGGATTGAGTCCTCTGGCAGAACGGAGTACCAATCGAAGGCCGTACCTTTTAGGGTACTTGCAAAGAGGCGGATCTTGAGTGCATCTTGATCCGCGATAGCTCCTGTCAGGATCTTAAAGCGGATGACGTGCTGTCTGGCTGATCCTTTCCCCGTATATGTTTGGAGAGTAGGATGCTTGAATTTGGTGGGGAACGGGACCGAGTCCATCCATAAGGGATATGGTGGCTTGATCCCATGCTCCTTGAGTATATCCTCTTCTTTTGCTTTGGCGAGGATACTGTCTACGTCCTTTTTGGTAAGGGCGCGTGACTCATTTTCTTCTCCATTTACCTCATCGTCTTGATGATTCGGAGGAGGTTCATTGTTCGCTTGATTTTGGAAGGCGAGGAGAAGGTTTTCCATCAGAGTTTCAATCCTCTGCTGGCCCTGTTCCAACTGCTGGATGCGGGTGATCGCATCTTCTGGAGGTGGATTGCGGGGTGGTGGCTCAGAATTTGTAGCCAAGACATTCATCCTTCGTGATTCGAACGAAGAAACTGTCCTGGTGACTGAGCTGGGGCTCATTCTTTTTGAAGAAGAGCTTGAGGAAGGATCACTCTGTTGTCCTTTGCTTGAAGGAGCAGGGGATTCTTCTGAATGTCTTCTTGTCCTGGAGACGCTGCGGGTCATCGGACGTCGGACATGGATTTTTGTTGCTGATTTTTGGCGCCTTCTGGTTTTCCAACCATATGGACGGCAGCAACTTGGTTGGGTCTTTCTTTTTCGACCCATTTGGGAGAGACTTGAAGTGTAGGAGGCTGGGTCCTTTGCTTCTCTAATCTCTTTTGTCGATACGACGCGCGGCGGCGTATACGACGAGCAATTTGAGCTTCGGTCAGCTCTGGCTGGGCTTTGACGATGAAGGATGTGCTCCCTCGGGCGCAGCAGCCGAGCCTGTCTTCTTTGCAGCTGGGCAAGGACAGGATGCGAACCCTGTCCTTCGCCTGTTGCAGCGAAGCTTTGAAGTTTTGGAGTTCGGCCCCTGTAGAGATGAAGGGTCGAACTGCAGGTTTGTAGGCCTTAGCAGGTGCTTGTAGAGGCCTTGTGATGCATGATCTGATTTTGGCCTTGTAGGAACAAGCCGGCTCATGCTGGGATGACTTGAGAGTCAGGTTGGAGATGGGTCTCTCCTCTTTCATGTAAGCAAGAGGGTAGAACCGGTTCTCCTTGAGTGGGGCCAGGAATGCTGGCTTAGTAGATGTTTGGGACCTTCTTTGTTTTGGTGAAGGTCTTGGGGACCAAGTCTTAGGATAGACCTGATCGTTTGCAGGTTGAGGCTTCGTGGGGCTGCCACGGGCTTCAGGATTTCTGGTGCTCGCCTTTGGTGTCACGGTAGTGACACGTTGAGAGGCGAGTTTCTGCTTCTTGGAGGGAGCAGTTTGTTCCTCAGGAAGTGGGAATGGTCCCAGCGTCCCAAAGACGATAGTCCGGGGAGTCGAGGTCGACCCGGAGTTCAGAGAGTTGCCGAGGGAGTTGACGCTTCGGCAGCTGATGGGGCGCTTGTAAGTGCGCGAGGTTTGCTTCTGTTGAAGCATGAGTTGGTGCTTGTTTTCATCGAAAGTAATGGTTAGTGAAGCTGCCATTGTTAGTTTTTTCGAAAATTTCTGAAACAAGACCACATCCATTAGTAATCACAAGAATATAATGATCATAAATGGGAAGTTCTATGGTTTCGTCTTTTCAAATTTCTAGAGGAAGATGACCCAAGCAACATGAAGAAGGCAAAACGCCATAGAGGGTACAATTGTTCTGATCGCAGGTATGGTAAGCCCAGAATGGGCATCCCAGTGACTGCTAGAAGCAATTATGAACTTAAATTCGACTAATCGAGAGGCAGAGCTTGCTCGAGTTAAGAAGAATATAAAGTTGGAGTTACAGATGTGCCGGTCGCAATACAGTAGACCCTAAAAGGGCGTACTAGTACCGCTAGACACAAATGTTTTGAGACCGCATCTATGAGATGAGATTCTCTGTTTTGAAAGGTCAAAATTGGATTCATCAAAGAGAGCAGATGGTATTCCAATCTAAACACGGGCTCAGCGTTTTCCGCGAGCGCCAGTGCTCAGAAAGAAATGAACCATAATTTCTCGAATCTGAATCTAAAAATGACGAGTTTTTTTTTTCGAAAGGCCAATATCGGGTTTATCAAAGAGAGCAAAAGGCACTCCAATCTGAACACGGGCTCAGCGATTTCCGCGAGCGCCAGTGCTCAGAAAGGAGAAGACCAAGATTTCTCCAATCTGAACCCAAAATGACGGAAGTTTTTTTTTTTTTTTTTGAAGATTTTGAAGATTTTTTTTTTAAAAAAATCTTTTTATTTATTTATTTATTTTTATTTTTTTAAGATTTTTTTTTTTGAAATTTTTTTTATTTTTTTATTTTTTATTTTAAAATTTTAATTTTTTTTTTAAAAAATTTTATTTTTTTAAAAAAAATTTATTTAAAAGACGAGAGAGTACACATAGGCCTCCTAACCCGGTCTTATGAAACCTTGATTGATAGAATTGCCCCCAGGTAAGGGTAGGATTACTTAATGAACCCGTTTGGAGGACCCTTGCCTAGAACAGTCAATCTGTCTCCACACTCTGGACAAGGCTTTTCTTTGAATCAACCATGATCAAAGAACACAGTTGGTTTAACCTTAGTGGTCTATGTCTTTTTTTTTTTAATTATATTTTTATTTTATTATATATATATTTTTTTAATGAACTCATCGAAGAGAAACGATGGCCCAAAACCTTAGTCGAACAGGCTCAACATTTCTGCAAGCGCGATGAACGATAGGAACGGATCAAGGTTTCTCAATTTTGAATCCAAATTGAGAAATCTAAAATTTTTTATATATATATATATTTATATTTTTTTAGATCTTTAATGAACTCATCGAAGAGAAACAATGGCCCAATCCCCGATCCGAACACGGTCTCAGCGATTTCCGTGAGCGCCAGTGCCCAGAAGGGAGAGGATCAAAGTTTCTCAATTTTGAATCCAAACTGAAAAATCTGATTTTTTTTTTGTTTTTTGTTTTTGAAAAGAGAAAGAGTGGAATAAATTCAAAGAATTAGAAATTTCCAAACAAAAGATCTCATCTCATTTTTTTTAGATGCGGAATTCAACATAGGCCACCAATTATAAAGTAGCCAAGGAATCGAGAAAAGAAATATAAGCATAGAGCAAAATATATGATATGCAAATATTTCATTTATAGCATCATGTTCTCAAATAAACGAGTCCCACCGGGTGTGCCAGCTTGATGGACCGCGCTCCTGCTCGGTTCCTACCGAGGTCGGCGGACGTGGGAGTCCGTTTGGTTCCGACCCTTTCGTAACCGGGGGGCAGGGGCGTGCATCAACATTTCTTTCTTTTTTTGTGTGGGTGTGCCAGATTTTCTATTTTACTTAGAATTGCAAGTGGTGATCCGGAGATCAACCTTCGCAAGTAAAAAGGAAATCAACTTCTTTCAAGTTTTCCATTGCACATATATTTAAGAAAAGAGACATTTTTCTTGGTTTGCCGTGAAAGGCGATTTTTTTTTAAAGAGACATTTTTCTTGGTTTGCCGTGAAAGGCGATTTTTTTTTGGCATTTATAGCCGATTTTGGCGTTTATAGCCGATTTTTGGCGTTTTATAGCCGATTTTTGGCGTTTATAGCCGATTTTGGCGTTTATAGCCGATTTACAATCCTTATCAATAATGAAAGACAAGAGTTGTGATTTTTGTCTCTTTTGAAAAAATACAAACTACAATGAAAAGCAAGAAAAGGAGGATCTAACTTCTCAGGAGATTGTGGGGGACTCGTTTAGATTGACGGTCGCAAGCCATATGTGGGCTTCGCCATCATCCATGCAGATGAGAACAGAGGATGCTATTGATTCGCTTCGCTTGGCTATAACCTTAGGTTTTTAAAAGACAAAGACCAAAAGGAGGTCCTATGTGCAATAAAAAACCGAGTAGACGGGCTGAAAAGCCACATCTAAGCCATTGGAGGCAGGAGGAGAAGGCCAGGACCTTGGGGGGGGGGTACCCCCCAAGGGACTTTTGTCACCTTGTTGCGGTGGCCGGTGTAGAACTTCCGCAGAGTTTTCTCTCTTTTCCTTCTCTGAATTTCTGTGCTTCTGTCTGTCTGTGTGTTTGTGCTTTTTTCTGATAATCCGTGTGCTGTCCTTTCTTCTTGGAGAGCTCTCCTATTTATAGGCGTTTAGGTAGCCATTTAGGAGGGTTTATGAGCCTTGATTGTCATAAAGCTACGTAAAGGGAGGAGTTACAAAATTGAATTCTTTATTTTGTAACTCCTTTTTCTTGGCTTCTGATTGGCCGGAGGAGATTGAGGGCATTTAATCGCCTTTAATCGCCATGATGGGAGGAGTTTTATGGGTTAAATGCCATGAATCTCTTGACTTGTAACTCCCGGATGCTTGCTTCTGATTGGTCCATCCAAAGAAATGGATTAATGACTGTAATAAAGCTAGTCAATTAATCACATTAAGTGGTCGCCGAGCAGCTGAAGAGTCGCGGGCCGTGCCGCGTCTTTTGGGATTCTTCTGGTGATGATCATCGATGGATCTTCATGTAGATCGACATCAGATGACCATGTAATTTCAGGTGTTTATTGCCAACAGCGGGTCGGTGCCATCTGTCCTGTCGATTTCTCGATCGGTCGGGTAGAAAGCACACTTTTTTTTGGTTGACCGGGTGGCGATCAATATTGTTTTCAATACTCTTGATGATTAACCCGTATTTTGGACGGATGTCAGAGGATTTGGTGTCTCAAAAGCATGAATTTTGGAAAGTACCAGAGGCTGGGCGCTTCGAATCGCGAAAAAACGGTGAAAACCGGGGTTTCCGGGGCCTTCCCGGCGACCCCGGGCTCCAAGGTCGCCGGCGACCCTGGGCCAGGGTCGCAGGGGTCTGCGACCCTGGGGGGGTTTTCCCCCCTTTTTGTCCCGTTTTGTGTTCGTTTTTGCTCTTTTTCGATTCTTTTTTCTCCTGTACTTTTCCTTGACATTTTGACCATTTATTATCCTGATTTCTTTGTAGGAAACCTGATGAGAATCCTTGCTTTTTATTTTGCAAAGTTTCCAATTTCCTGAGAAAGCCGAGGACTTTGTCGCGCAGAGCTGCCGATTTTCCGTCAGAAGCTGAAACTGGGTCAAACGATGTCGGAATGACCTAAAATTTGGCGTGAAGCCTCCTGAGCAATAAATAAGACCAACCATAGGCTTTTATTTGAGTTTTGAAGCCGTTTGGGGTCCTATCATCAGTAGACTCGCTTTTGTCGCGATGAAGATGTCGCGGTTTGATGTGCGGTCAACCGATGTCCGATTGACTTGAAATTTGACAGGGAACCTATTGGAGTCATTTTAAGATGATCCATAGGCTCTGTCTTGGAAATCATGGTCCCGGAGAGCTTTGCCGTCGAGAGGCCTGATTTGACTTCCGAGCGTCAAACTATGGTCAAATGTTGTTGAAATGACCTGAAATTTGACGTGTAGCCCTTTATAAGCATTTTGAAGCCGTCCACGTGCTCTATCTGATGAGTAATGGCCTCGGTGGTTCTAGCCGCCGAGAGGCTTGATTTAGCTGTTCGAGGGTTGATGTAGGGTCAAACGTTGTCGGTTTGGCTCGGAACTTGACGTGGAGCCTTTTGGAAGTATTTTGAGACCATCCACCGGCTCTGATCGAAGATTTGGTGTCTCCGATGCTTTTGCCACCGAGAGTTCCTTTTCGGCTGTCGGAGAAGCGAAGTTAGGCCAAATGATTTTGAAATGGCCCAAAACTTCTTGTGTACTCCTCTTTTGGCTGTCTTGAAGGATCTTGCAGTTTTTGTTTGATTCTGACAAGATTTGATTTTTGGAAGTAGCATTGCCTATTTATGGCAGGTTGCGACTTCATGTAGCTCTTTGGATCTTGAAGAGGCAAAGTGACATTTTTGGTGTCAACATGAGATCTAAGCCATTTCAAAAGCTTAAAGTCCCATGGGTTAGCCCATATGAGCCAGGTTTGACAACCTAGGCACTTAAAAAAAAAATTTGGACTTTTAGTCAAAGAGAAATCCCTCTTACCAAGTGTATACAAAGAGTATACAAAAATGGTTCCATGCCTCTTTTGAGTAGATTCGACCATACAAAAAAGAATTCCAAGCCCCATGAGCTTCCAAAAATCAAACCATCCAGCCTCATCTACCAAATTGAGCCAAAATTTTGAAGTTGACATTCCACAAAAATCCAAACCAAAGCCTGGTCCCCTAACTTGCCACATACAGCTTGTTAGGTCACAAGACCAAAACCAAAAACCAAAACCTAATCCCCTAACTTGCCACATACAGCCTGTTAGGTCACAAGATCAAAACCAAAATTGATCCCCCAACATTCCACACACAGCTTGTTGGGTCACACGGTCAAAACAAAAACCGACCCCCTAACCTGCCACAAACAGCCTGTTAGGTCACAAGGTCAAAACCCAAATCCACATCCCTGATGTCATATTCAGAACTTTGCCTCGAGATGGTACGTGATCCCTTTCACTACCATAAAATTCCCCTGGAAGCTCAAAAGGCTACAAATACCAAAAAGAAAGACTGCTCAAAGACTCTTGGTCCAGTCACAGGCTCTCCTTCAAAAATCTCTTCGAGGCACATCGACTACAAAAGTTAAGCAACTCGTCGCTGTACCTCGAGGGGGCATTTGTTGACACCAAAAATGTCACTTTACCTCTTCAAGATCCAAAGAGCTACATGAAGTCGCAACCTTCCATAAATAGGCAATGCTACTTCCAAAAAATCAAATCTTGTCAAGATCAAACAAAAACTGCAAGATCCTTTAAGACAGCCAAAAGAGGAGTACACAAAAAGTTTCGGGCCATTTTAAAATCATTTGGCCTAACTTCGCTTTCCGACAGCTGAAAAGGAGCTCCCGGCGGCAAAAGCATCGGAGACACTAAATCTTCGATCAGAGCCGATGGATGGTCTCAAAATACATCCAAAAGGCTCCACGTCAAGTTCCGAGTCAAACCGACAACGTTTGACCCTACATCAACCCTCGAACAGCTAAATCAAGCCTCTCGGTGGTGAGAACCACCGAGGCCATCACTCATCAGATAGAGCACATGGACGGCTTCAAAAAGCTTACGAAGGGCTACACGTCAAATTTCAAGTCATTTCGACAACATTTGACCATACTTTGACGCTCGGAAGCCAAATCAGGCCACTCGGCGGCGAAGCTCCCCGGGACCATGGTTTCCAAGACAGAGCCCATGGATCATCTTAAAATGACTCAAAGAGTTCCCTGTCAAATTTCAAATCAATCAGACATTGGTTGACCGCACATCAAACCGCGACATCTTCATCGCGATAAAAGCATGTCTACTGGTGATAGGACCTCAAACGGCTTCAAAACTCAAACAAAAGCCTATGGTTAGTCTTATTTATTGCTCAGCAGGCTTCACCCCAAATTTCAGGTCATTCCGACATCGTTTGGCCCAGTTTCAGCTTCTGACGGAAAATCGGCAACTCTGCGCAACAAAGTCTTCGACTTTCTCAGAAAATTGGAAACTTTACAAAATAAAATGCAAGGATTCTCAACAGGTTTTCTATAGGGAAATCAGGCCAATAAATGATCAAAATGTCAAGGAAAAATAAAGAAGAAAAAGAATAAAAAAACAGCAAAAACGGACACAAAACGGGACAAAAGGGGGAAAAAAGCCCCCAGGGTCGCCGGCCCCTGCGACCCTGGGGCCCGGGATCGCCCGGTGGGCCCCGGAAACCCCGTTTTTCGCCGTTTTTTCGTGATTCGAAGTGTCCGGCCTCTGGTATTTTTCAAAATTCATACTTTTGAGACACCAAATCCTCTGACATCCGTAAAAAACATGGGTTAATCATCAAGAGTATCGAAAACAACATTGATCGCCACCCGGTCAACCAAAAAAGTGTGCTTTCTACCCGACCGATCGAGAAATCGACAGGACAGATGGCACCGACCCGCTGTTGGCAACCAACACCTGAAGTTACATGGTCATCCGATGTCGATCTACATGAAGATCCATCGATGATAATCGCCAGAAGAATCCCAAAAGACGCGGCACGGCCCGCGACTCTTCAACTGCTCGGCGACCACTTAATGCGATTAATTGACTAGCTATTACAGTCATTAATCCATTTCTTTGGACGGCCCAATCAGAAGCGAGCATCCGGGAGTTACAAGTCAAGAGATTCATGGCATTTAACCCATGAAACTCCTCCCATCATGGCGATTAAAGGCGATTAAATGCCCTCAATCTCCTCCGGCCAATCAGAAGCCAAGAAAAAGGAGTTACAAAATAAAGAATTCAATCTTGTAACTCCTCCCTTTATGTAGCTTTATGACAATTAAGGCTCATAAACCCTCCTAAATGGCTACCTAAAAGCCTATAAATAGGAGAGCATTCCAAAGAAATCCAGATCGAAAAAACGAGACAGACACACAGATCCAAAAAAAAGCACAGAAATTCAGAGAAAGAAAGAGAGAAAACTCTGCGGAAGTTCTACACCGACCACCGCTACAAGGTGACAAAAGTCCCTTGGGGGGTACCCCCCCCCCCCCCCCCCCCACAAGGTCCTTGCCTTCTCCTTCTGCCTCCAAATGTCTTAGACATGGCTTTTCAGCCCGTCTACTTGGTTTTTTATTGGACATAGGACCTCCTTTTGGTCTTTGTCCTCTAAAAACCTGAGGTTATAGCTAAGCCAAGCGAATCAATAGCATCCTCTATTCTCATCTGCATAGATGATGGTGAAGTCCACATATGGCTTGCGACCGTCAATCTGAACGGGTCCCCCACAATCTCCTGAGAAGTTAGATCCTCCTTTTCTTGCTTTTCATTGTAGTTTGTATTTTTTTAAAAGAGACAAAAATCACAACTCTTGTCTTTCATTATTGATAAGGATTGTAAATCGGCTATAAAAACAAAAAATCGGCTATAAATGCCAAACAAAATCGCCTTTCACGGCAAATCAAAAAAAATGTCTCTTTTCTTAAATATATGTGCAATGGAAAACTTGAAAGAAGTTGATTTCCTTTTTACTTGCGAAGGTTGATCTCCGGATCACCACTTGCAATTCCAAGTAAAATAGAAAATCTGGCACACCCACACAAAAGAAATGTTGATGCACGCCCTTGTCCCCCGGTTACGAAAGGGTCGGACCCAACGGACTCCCACGTCCGCCGACCTCGGTAGGACCAGGCGCAGGAGCGCGGTCCATCAGTAACTTCAGGTGTTGGTTGCCAACAGCGGGTCGGTATCATCTGTCCGGTCGATTTCTCGATCGGTCGGGTAGAAAGCAAACTTTTTTGGTTGATCGGGTGGCGATCAATGTTGTTTTCGATACTCTTGATGATGAACGTATGTTTTTTACGGATGTCAGAGGATTTGGTGTCTTAAAAGTATGAATTTTGGAAAATACCAGAGGCCGGAGGCTTCGAATAGCGAAAAATGGCGAAAAACGGGGTTTCCGGGGCCCACCGGGCGATCCTGGGCCCCAGGGTCGCAGGGGTCTGCGACCCTGGGGGGGTTTTCCCCCTTTTGTCCCGTTTTGTGTCCGTTTTTGCTGTTTTTTCGATTCTTTTTTCTTCTATATTTTTCCTTGACATTTTTGATCATTTATTGGGCTGATTTCCCTGTAGAAAACCTGATGAGAATCATTGCATTTTATTTTTCAAAGTTTCTAATTTTCTGAGAAAGCCGAAGACTTTGTCGCGCAGAGCAGCCGATTTTCCGTCAGAAGCTGAAACTAGGCCAAACGATGTCGGAATGACCTAAAATTTGGGGTGAAGCCTGCTGAGCAATAAATAAGACCAACCATAGGCTTTTGTTTGAGTTTTGAAGCCGTTTGGGGTCCTATCACCAGTAGACTTGCTTTTGTCGTGATGAAGATGTCGCGGTTTGATGTGCGGTCAACCGATGTCCGATTGACTTGAAATTTGACAGGGAACCTGTTGAAATCATTTTAAGATGATCCATAGGCTCTGTCTTGGAAACCATGGTCCCGGGGAGCTCTGCCGCCGAGAGGCCTGATTTGGCTTCCGAGCGTCAAAGTATGGTCAAATGTTGTCGAAATGACCTGAAATTTGACGTGTAGCCCTTTGTAAACATTTTGAAGCCGTCCATGTGCTCTATGTGACGAGTGATGGCCTCGATGGTTATCGCCGCCGAGAGGCTTGATTTAGCTGTTCGAGGGTTGATGTAGGGTCAAACGTTGTCCGTTTGACTTGGAACTTGACGTGGAGCCTTTTGGATGTATTTTGGGACCATCCATCGGCTCTGATCGAAGATTTGGTGTCTCCGATGCTTTCGCTGCCGGGCGCTCCTTTTCAACTGCCGGAGAAGCGAAGTTAGGCCAAATGATTTTGAAATGGCCTGAAACTTCTTGTGTACTCCTCTTTTGGCTATCTTGAAGGATCTTGTAGTTTTTGTTTGATTCTGACAAGATTTGAATTTTTGGAAGTATCATTGCCTATTTATGGCAAGTTGCGACTTCATGTAGCTCTTTGGATCTTGAAGAGGCAAAGTGACATTTTTGGTGTCAACAAATGCCTCCTCGAGGTACAGCGACGAGTTGCTTAACTTTTGTAGTCCATGTGCCTCGAAGAGATTTGTGAAGGAGAGCTTATGACTTGACCAAGAGTCTTTGAGCAGTCTTTCTTTTTGGTATTTGTAGCCTTCTAAGCTTCCTGGGGAATTTTATGGTAGTGAAAGGGATCACGTACCATCTCGAGGCAAAGTTTTGAAGATGACATCAGGGATGTGGATTTGGGTTTTGACCTTGTAACCTAACAGGCTGTATGTGGCAGGTTAGGGGGTCGGGTATGGTTTTGACCATGTGACCCAACAAGCTGTATGTGGAATGTTGGGGGATAAATTTTGGTTTTGATCTTGTGACCTAATAGGCTGTATGTGGCAAGTTAGGGGATCAGGTTTTGGTTTTTGGTTTTGGTCTTGTGACCTAACAAGCTGTATGTGGCAAGTTAGGGGACCAGGATTTGGTTTGGATTTTTGTGGAATGTCAATTTCAAGATTTTGGCTCAATCTGGTATATGAGGCTGGATGGTTTGATTTTTGGAAGCTCATGGGGCTTGGAATTTTCTTTGTATCGTCCAATCAACTCAAAAGAGGCATGGAACCATTTTTGTATACTCTTGGTAAGAGGGATTTCTCTTTGACTAAAAGCCCAAAATATTAATTTTTTTAAGTGCCTAGGTGGTCAAACATGGCTCATATGGGCTAACCCATGGGACCTTAAGCTTTTGAAATGGCTTAGATCTCATATGGTGTCATTTTTTGTAAAGAATATCCAAAAATATCTCATTTGGATAGAGAATATCTAAGAATATCTTTACTTGGAGAGAATCTCTCATGTTCCCTTTATTTTGGGAGAGAATATCTCAAGATATCCTCCTTTGAGAAAGAATCTTCTATTGATCCTATCTTTTGGGAGAAAATCTCTCATTGATTTCTTTTTGGGAGAGAATCCCTCAAGATATCTTTCTTTTGGGAAAGAATCTTTCTAATCTCTTTCTTTTGGTAAGGTTACTAATTTGTAACACTTACCTCTTTCTTCTTTCCTTCTTTGGTTTGCTCTCTTCTATAAAAGCAAGGAGGAAGTTGGATCTCTTGCACTTATTACTTTATTTTGCAACAATCCCAAGAGGGCTTCAAGACCAAGAGTTCTTCTTCTTCAAGATCTTCAAGACTTTTCTTCTTCTTCTCCATCAATGGCTTCAAGTAAGTTCCCTTTTTCAAGAAAACCCCATTGTAGAAAAAAAAAGTCCTTTTCTTTTTTTTGTTTCTTTCTTTTCTTTTCTTCTTTTTTTTCTTTTCCACGTGTTTGCTTCTTTTTTTTTTACACGTTTTTTTTTTGCTTTCTTTTTCTTTTTTTTTGCATGTTTTTTTTTTGTGGGCCGTACGGATCTGGCCGTACGGCCACGTGGCCTATGGGCCACGACCTGTGGGCCAGTCCCTTTTTTCTTTTCTTTTCTTTTTTTTTCTTTCTCTTTTCTCCCTTTTTTTTTGAGAAAGTTTCTTTTTTTTTTCTCATCATGATAATGCATTTTTTTCGCGAACCAAGATGTTCATGCATGTATATATATATATTTTTTGAAAATTGAATTGTAGCATGATGTGATAACATACCTGAAAGTTTTCGCAAATTTGAGAATTTGGAGCTCGCAGCGATGTTGAGCCCTTCCTGATTTTGCGGAGACTTTGAGGTTTCGAAAGTTTGGAGTTTCGGAGCTCACAGCAATGTTGAGCCCATCTTCAACTTTCTATTTCTTTCGGGATAGTTCCTTTTCTTCGGAATTGCCCTGGAGTCATGTCAAAATTTTGCCAGATTTTTTTTTAGCGAGATTCTGTTATTTTGATGTTTGATCTTTTTCTTTTCCATCCTTTGCAGGTGGTTCCTCCAGAATGAACAAGGGTAAAGAGCCTGCTACAAGCATACCTCATCGATCTGCTAGATCTTCTAATCCGGCCGTTTAGTAGGCCTTTGAGAAGGTCCAGTATGTTGAGAGAAATCTGGAAGAATGCGACTCCCTCAACAGAGATGAGATGAGGCAGCGACTAATCACTCTCAAGGGAGAGGAATTCTATAAGATCATGGTAAGCAGTCGTCCATGGGTGATGGAAGATCAGAGGGTTTTGCCCAAGCCTACCTTCTTCTTTAGTGATGCAGTCCCTGATGACATGACATACCAGAGGAGATGTTTTTAGTTCTCTTTCACAACAGATGGTGAAAAGAAGACTGTTGCTACCCGGTCGACGTTTGATCGCACCGTCTCGATCATGAGCCTTGCCCCCACGTGCTCTAAGAGGGAAGATCCTCCAAGCTGGGTGAGAAGGACAAATGTAATCAAGACCGGGGTTTTTGTTGGCGGTTCTCCTGGATATACGGAGAGGTCGCCTGCTGACATGGACTTGTTGATGCCATCCAGCGGCTACCAGGGCTCTGATTATCCGTCGGTCGATTTGAGACCGGTGGGCCTTGGTATTTTCACCGGTGAGGGTAGCAATTGGATAAAGCCTTTTCGACTTCGTGGCCGTTTCAATGCTGACTACGAGTGGAAGTCGTGGACTGATCGCGTCCTGCTGATTGGTGGCGCCGTTTTGAAGGAAGCCGGGATTTTTGATGCGGTCCACGCTTTTAGAGAGACCGTGATCTTTTCCGACGAGGCCTTCATGGCTATGCTGGAGTCATTCCTCCCACAAACCAATACCTTCATTGTGACGAATGGTGAGATTGGTTTCTCTTCGAAGGAGCTGAGCGCCATTACTGGATTGCCCATCCTTGGCAAACTCTATGAGGAGTTTATGCCGATTGACAGCGTCCTTGAGGGGCAGTCTGAGGACTTCAGGCTTCTGTACTTTCAGCTCGTCGCCTTCTATGATTTTTTGAAGGAGAATGAGGGTTTGAAAGTTAGATCCAGCAGTTGGAAGAGTTCTAGCTCTTCGTTCCCCAACTTTTTTGATAGCAGTGAGTCTTCTGATAGTGTGACCCAGGAAGCCAAGGCTCAGGATCCAGGTTCGAAGAAGATCTTGGCCTTGCAAGAAGAGTTGAGAGATTTCTGTGCGAGTACAAACGCCATATGTCCTGACATTGCACTGCGAAGAGATCTCGCTGTTTACCTCACTTATTGGCTTGGTGAGGCTATTTTTGCTCGAGGAGATGGAACGCACATCAGGCCGCATTATATTTTTCCAGCTTGTCAGATGGCGTTTGGAGAGCAGCTTGCTTTGGTGCCAGCTCTTTACTCCTACCTGTGTACCGAACTGCAGGCTGCTGCTCTTTTGGTTCGGCTTGGGCTCCCTATGAATAGGGTGTTTTCAGCCCACATCTTTTATTTGTGGTACTTGTACCACTGTCCTGGCTTCCACCGACTGGGTGCTGCACTGGATGATGATCCTCTAATGATTCGGCTGGCTAAGGTCAAAGCCGTGTCCGAATCACTTTTGTTTGCCCGCATGAGGATCCGACGGTTCAGGGACGTCGAGATGGGGCAATCTCCAGTGAAGCTTTCTCCAGATTTACGGAAGAAGGCTTTTGATTTTGGTGCCTCCCGAGACTCTACCAGGGCGGGGTCGGGAAGGCATTACTCCTTGACGAACGCAGAGAAGGAGTGGCTCTTCAGCATACGTGTCGGCATGATAGTGTACCGCAGACATCTTTTCGTCGACATCCAGCCGTATGTACCCTCTTGCTTTGCTTTGCAGCTGGGTTTTTCTCAAGGCGTTGTTGGAGCACCTTCAAGCATGGTGAAGCGCTTTGGAGGTTTACAGGATGGGAGAAATGCATGGGCTTTCTATAGTGCTGAAGACACTACAGCCATGATCTCTTATCTTGTGTTATTGACTTCCCGGACCGCCGGCTTTACGAAGTGGTTCGCGGAGAGCTTTTCGGCATATCGGGGGCTTTCCAAGAAGGAGCTTGATGTGAAGCTGGCATCTAGAAAGGGCCTTGGAAAGTCGGATGGCGTCCGGCGAGAGGAAGTTTGGGCCTTCCTTTCTGGAGAGAAGCACAAGATAGGCTTTCTCGGTGACCAGGGCGTCATTGGTTCTGAAGCTGTTTGAGAAATACCTGATGAGGCTTTAGAGTAGGTAGAACAGGAGGAAGCCAAACTTGGTGCTTGGATGCAAGCGGCACAGAGGCAAGCTTCCGTGGAGTCTACTGGCAAGAGTAGACCATCCAGTGAGGAGTCAAGTGGGAAACCTGACTCTAACAGCGGGGCAGGTTCCTCTAAGAAGCGAGCCGCAGGAGTAAGAGGAGGAGGAGGAGTCATCCCAGCAAGGGGCAGCATGAGGACTCTCCTGACTTGGAAGTTCCTCTTACTATCAATGAGGATGTGCCAGTGGATGCTGACGAGCCTCCAGAGAAGAGAAGCTGAGAAGAAGAGACCGTCGGTGAAGGTATGATTCTTCCTTTTTCTCTTTCCATTTCTTTTCATGGGATTTTTCCATGTTCTGATTTGCTTCTTGTTTCTGCTTTTCTTTTTTTTCTTTTTTTTAGCAGAGGAAGACTTGGTGATGCCTGAGGTTCCAACCGATGAGGTGGTGACGGATCCTGTCGGGGCACCTGAAGAAGAACCGAGGGACTCTGGAGTGAATCCAGAATCTCCAATTGGTATGACTTCTTTTGCTTTCTTTTTTTTTTTTTTTTTTGTGTCTGTGACTTGGTTTGCTAACATTTTTCTTGCCAGCTGACTTGCCACAGGATTCCGATGACTTTGAACCATCGATGGATACAAATGTTGATGATGCTTCCGATGAGTTCATGGACGAAGAGAGTCTTCCGCCAGTCGTCGAAGAAGGTATTTTGTAGCAATAACCATGATAATGATTTTCAAATAGGATTATATTCATACCTTTTTGTGTTTCTTTGGCAGGTTTTGAGGTGACAGAGGAGAGTCCGTCACTTCCTTTAGAACCAGAGTAAGGGATGCCAGAGGTTGATCCAGAGGTAGAGACTCCTGGGACCAGTTCTGACACTATTGAGGAGATACCTCGTGCTGAGATTCCTTCCCGAGTAGGAGCAGCTTCAACTGGAAAGAGTTCTTTTGTTACTTTTTCCATGAGTGATGACATGAGCAGTCGACCAACGGAGTTGGGCGAATCTTCAGCTAGGCCATCTCTTTTTTTTTGCGAAGAAGGTTGTGGTGCGGGTTCTGAGCTCTTGGATTGACACTCTGCTTTCTGGGCACTTAGATGCCGAATTTGGGATGTTCCAGCATGTGCGTGAGATTCTCGGTGATGCCGAAGAAGCTGGTCTAGATGTCACATGTGCCAGGGCGATCGTTGATAGGATCATTGAGCTGGGTGACAGGTGGTTTGAGACCATGGGTTTTCCTGACGATCAGTTCTTCAAGGAGATGTTCCTGGACCCTAAGGATAAGGCTCAGTCTAACCTGGATGAGGCTACACAAAGCAGGAAGCAGATAGTCCCAGAGAAGAACTTAGATTTTGGAAGGCGAGGAGAAGGTTTTCCATCAGAGTTTCAATCCTCTGCTGGCCTTGTTCCAACTGCTGGATGCATGTGATCGCATCATCTTGAGGTGGATTGCGGGGTGGTGGCTCAGAATTTGTAGCCAGGATGTTCATCCCTCGTGATTCGAACGAAGAAACTGTCCTGGTGACTGAGCTGGGGCTCATTCTTTTTGAAGAAGAGCTTGAGGAAGGATCACTCTGCCGTCCTTTACTTGAAGGAACAGGGGATTCTTCTAAATGTCTTCTTGTCCTGGAGACGCTGCGGGTCATCGGATGTCAGACATGGATTTTTGTTGCTGACTTTTGGCGTCTTCTGGTTTTTCCAACTATATGGACAGCAGCAACTTGGTTGGGTCTTTCTTTTTCGACCCATTTGGGAGAGACTTGAAGTGTAGGAGGCTGGGTCCTTTGCTTCTCTAATCTCTTTTGTCGATATGATGCGCGGCGGCGTATACGATGAGCAATTTGAGCTTCGGTTAACTCTGGCTGGGCTTTGACGATGAACGATGTGCTCCCTTGGGAGCAGCAGCTGAGCCTGTCTTCTTTGTAGCTGGGCAAGGACAGGATGCGAACCCTGTCCTTCGCCTGTTGCAGCGAAGCTTTGAATTTTTGGAGTTTGGCACCTGTAGAGATGAAGGGTCGAACTGCAGGTTTGTAGGCCTTAGCAGGTGCTTGCAGAGGCCTTGTGATGCATGACTTGATTTTGGGCTTGTAGGAACAAGCCGGCTCATGCTGGGTTGACTTGAGAGTCAGATTGGAGATGGGTCTCTCCTCTTTCATGTAGGCAAGAGGGTAGAACTGGTTCTCCTTTAGTGGGGCCAGGAATGCTAGCTTGGTGGATGTTTGGGACCTTTTTTGTTTTGGTGAAGGTCTTGGGGACCAAGTCTTGGGATAAACCCGGTCGTTTGAGGGTTGAGGCTTCATGGGGCTGCCACGGGCTTCGGGCCTTCTGGTGCTCGCCTTTGGTGTCACAGTAGTGACACCTTAAGAGGCGAGTTTCTGCTTCTTGGAAGGAGCAGTTTGTTCTTTGGGAAGTGAGGATGGTCCCAGCGTCCCAAAGACGATAGTCCGAGGAGTCGAGGTCGACCCGGAGTTCAGAGAGTTGCCGAAGGAGTTGACGCTTCGGCAGCTGATGGGGCGCTTGTAGGTGCGCGTAGTTTGCTTCTGTTGAAGCATGAGTTGGTGCTAGTTCTCGTCGAGGGTAATGGTTAGTGAAGCTGCCATTGTTAGTTTTCGAAAAGTTTCTGAAACAAGACCACATCCATTAGTAATCACAAGAATATAATGATCATAAATGGGAAGTTCTATGGTTTTGTCTTTTCAAATTGCTCGAGGAAGATGACCCAAGCAATATGAAGAAGGCAGAAAGTCATAGAGGGTACAATTGTTCTGATCGCAGGTATGGTAAGCCCAGAATGAGCGTCCCAGTGACTGCTAGAAGAAATTGAGAACTTAAATTCAACTTATCAAGAAGCAGAGCTTGCTCGAGGTAAGAAGAATATAAAGTTAGAGTTACAAATGTGCCGGTCGCGAATACAGTAGACCCTGAAAGGGCGTACTAGTACCGCTAGACACAAATGTTTGGAGACCGCATCCATGAGATGAGATTCCCTGTTTTGAAAGGTCAAGATTGGATTCATAAAAGAGAGCAAATGGTATTCCGATCCAAATACGGTCTCAGCGATTTGCGCGAGCGCCAGTATTCAGAAGGAAACCATAATTTCTCGGATCTGAATCCAAAAATGACGAGTTTTTTTTTTTTAAAGGCCAATATCGGGTTCATCAAAGAGAGCAAAAGGCACTCCAATCTGAACACGGGCTCAGCGATTTCCACGAGAGCCAGTGCTCAGAAAGGAGGAGACCAAAATTTCTCCGATCTAAACCGAAAATGACGGAAGTTTTTTTTTTTTTTTTGAAGATTTTTTTTTTCAAGATTTTTTTTTTAAAAAATCTTTTATTTTATTTTATTTTATTTTTTATTATTTTTTTAAGGTTTTTTTTTGGAATTTTTTTTTTTATTTTTTATTTTAAAATTTTTATTTTAAAATTTTTTATTTTGAAAAAATTTTATTTAAAAGACGAGAGAGTACACATAAGCCTCCTAACCCGGTCTTATGAAATCTCGATTGATAGAATTGCCCTTAGGAAAGGGTAGGATTACTTAATGAACCCGTTTGGAGGACCCTTGCCTAGAACAGTCAAGCTGTCTCCACACTCTGGACAAAGCTTTTCTTGAATCAACCGTGATCAAAGAACGTAGTTGGTTTAACCTTAGTGGTCTTTGTCTTTTTTCGTTTTTTTTTTTTTTTTGTTTTTTTTTTTAGATCTTTAATGAACTCATCGAAGAGAAACGATGGCCCAAAACCTTAGTCGAATAGGCTCAACATTTCTGCAAGCGCGATGAACGATAGGAAAGGATCAAGGTTTCTCAATTTTGAATCCAAAATGAAAAATCTGATTTTTTTTTTGTTTTTTTTTTATTTTAGATCTTTAATGAACTCATCGAAGAGAAACGATGGCCCAAAACCCTAGTCAAACAGGCTCAACATTTCTGCAAGCGCGATGAACGATAGGAAAGGATCAAGGTTTCTTAATTTTGAATCCAAAATGAAAAATCTGTTTTTTTGTTTTTTTTTTTAATGAACTCATCGAAGAGAAACAATGGCCCAAAACCTTAGTCGAACAGGCTCAACATTTCTGCAAGCACGTTGAAAGGTAGGAAAGGATCAAGGTTTCTTAATTTTGAATCCAAAATGAAAAATCTGATTTTTTTTGTTGAAAAAAGAAAGAGTGGAAATAAATTCAAAGAATTAGAAATTTCCAAAAAATCTCATCTCATTTTTTTAGATGCGGAATCCAACATAGGCCACCAATTAGAAAGTAGCCAAGGAATCAAGAAAAGAAGTATAAGCATAGAGCAATAGATATGATATGCAAATATTTCGTTTCTAGCATCGTGTTCTCAAATGAACGGGTCCCACCGGGTGTGCCAGCTTGATGGACCAGCACATTCTGCTCGATTCTACCGAGGTCGGCGGACGTGGGAGTCTGTTTGGGTCTGACCCTTTCGTAACCGGGAGGCAGAGACGTGCATCAACATTTCTTTTGTGTGGGTGTGCCAGATTTTCTATTTTACTTGGAATTGCAAGTGGTGATCCGGAGATCAACCTTCGCAAGTAAAAAGGAAATCAACTTCTTTCAAGTTTTCCATTGCACATATATTTAAGAAAAGAGACATTTTCTTTATTTGCCGTGAAAGGCGATTTTTTGGCATTTATAGCCGATTTTGGCGTTTATAGCCGATTTTGGCGTTTATAGCCGATTTATAATCCTTATCAATAATGAAAGACAAGAGTTGTGATTTTTGTCTCTTTTGAAAAAATACAAACTACAATGAAAAGCAAGAAAAGGAGGATCTAACTTCTCAGGAGATTGTGGGGGACCCGTTCAGATTGACGGTCGCAAGCCATATGTGGACTTCGCCATCATCCATGCAGATGAGAGAAAATGATGCTATTGATTCGTTTGGCTTGGCTATAACCTCAAGTTTTTAGAGGACAAAGACCATAAGGAGGTCCTATGTCCAATAAAAAACCAAGTAGATGGGCTGAAAAGCCACGTCTAAGCCATTGGAGGCAGAAGGAGAAGGTAAGGACCTTGGGGGTACCCCCCAAGGGACTTTTGTCACCTTGTAGCGGTGGTCGGTGTAGAACTTCCGCAGAGTTTTCTCTTTCTTTCTCTAGATTTCTGTGCTTTTTTCTAGATCTGGGATCTGTCTTGTTTTTTCCGATCTCTGTGTTTTTCCGATTCGGATTCCTTTGGAGTGCTCTCCTATTTATAGGCTCTTGGTAGCCATTTAGGAGAGTTTATGGGCTTTTATTGTCATCAAGCCGCATAATGGGAGGAGTTACAGGATTTAATTCCTTTATTTTGTAACTCCTTTTTTCTTGGCTTCTGATTGGCCGGAGGAGATTGAGGGCATTTAATCACCTTTAATCGCCATGATGGGAGGAGTTTCATGGTTTAAATGTCATGAATCTCTTGACTTGTAACTCCTGGATGCTTGCTTCTGATTGGGCCGTCCAAGGAAATGGATTAATGACTGTAATAAAGCTAGTCAATTAATCGCATTAAGTGGTCGCCGAGCAGTTGAAGAGTCGCGGGTCGTGCCGCGTCTTTCGGGATTCTTCTGGTGATGATCATCGATGGATCTTCATGTAGATCGACATTGGATGATCATGTAACTTAAGGTATTGGTTGCCAACAGCGGGTTGGTGCCATCTGTCCTGTCGATTTCTCGATCGGTCGGGTAGAAAGCACATTTTTTTTTGGTTGACCGGTTGGCGATCAATATTGATTTCGATACTCTTGATGATTGACCCGTAATTTTGACGGATGTCAGAGGATTTTGTACCTCAAAAGTATGAATTTTGGAAAATACCAGAGGTCAGACGCTTCGAATCACGAAGAAACGGTGAAAAACGAGGTTTCCGGGGCCCTCCCGGCGATCCTGGGCTCCAGGGTCGCTGGGGTGGTTTTCCCCCCTTTAGTCCCGTTTTGTGTCCGTTGTTACTGTTTTTTTATTCTTTTTTCTTCTTTATTTTTCCTTGATATTTTTGATCATTTATTGGCCTGATTTTCCTGTAGAAAACCTGATGAGAATCCTTGCATTTTGTTTTGCAAAGTTTCCAATTTTCTGAGAAAGCCGAAGACTTTGTCGCGCAGAACTGCCGATTTTCCGTCAGAAGCTGAAACTGGGACAAACGATGTCGGAATGACCTGAAATTTGGGGTGAAGCCTGCTGAGCAATAAATAAGACCAACCATAGGCTTTTGTTTGAGTTTTGAAGCCATTTGGGGTCCTATCACCAGTAGACATACTTTTGTCGCAATGAAGATGTCGTGGCTTGATGTGCGGTCAACCGATGTCCGATTGACTTGAAATTTGACAGGGAACCTATTGGAGTCATTTTAAGATGATCCACCGGGTCTATCTTGAAAACCATGGTCCCGGGGAGCTTCACTGCCGAGAGGCTTGATTTGGCTTCCGAGCGTCAAAGTATGGTCAAATGTTGTCGAAATGACCTGAAATTTGACGTGTAGCCCTTTGTAAATATTTTGAAGTCGTCCATGTGCTCTATCTGATGAGTGATGGCCTTGGAGGTTCTCGCCGCCGAGAGGCTTGATTTAGCTGTTCGAGGGTTGATGTAAGGTCAAACGTTGTCGGTTTGACTAGGAACTTGACGTGGAGCCTTTTGGATGTATTTTGAGACCATCCATCGGCTCTGATCGAAGATTTGGTGCCTCCGATGCTTTCGCCGCCGGGAGCTCCTTTTCAACTGCCAGAGAAGCGAAGTTAGGCCAAATGATTTTGAAATGGCCCAAAACTTCTTGTGTACTCATCTTTTGGCTGTCTTGAAGGATCTTGCAGTTTTTGTTTGATTCTGAAAAGATTTGATTTTTTGGAAGTAGCATTGCCTATTTATGGCAGGTTGCGACTTCATGCAGTTTTCTGGATCTTGAAGAAGCAAAGTGACATTTATGGTGTCAACACTATGTTTGGATTAGATTTGGAAACATTCTAAATAAAGCATTCATCCATAAATAGAAAACACTAAAATTAGAAACTAGTCCTCTCCTCCACATGGCCCAAGCGGAATAGACTTCTTGGACTTCTAGACTTTCCAAGACTTTGGAATTCCTCAAACTCTTTGGGAAACTCCAAATATCTTTTGGTAATCTTCAAACTCTTTGATTAGGAGTCCAACAGTACTTTCCTTCTTCGTCTAGGACATCGCCAGAATTTATAAATTTAGAAAATTACATAAATTCCTATTTCTCTACGATGAGACTTACATTGTAATCTATTAATATAAATAAAAAGGCTCATAGGGAATAACCATGCCTTGCCCTGAACCGGGAAACCAAAGAAACCATGATGCCCTTTACAACTTGCCAAAAATAAACATTCAACCATAAAAGAAAGTAAAAGACTTGTGGGCCATATGGAGAGGACATGATAACCTGCATGTTAGTATCTCATACTAGCAAATCAACTCACAAAACCGGGTTACCAAACAACAATGGAACGATAAGATGCCAAAAATTGCCACTACTATAATTCATGCGCTACGCAGAGGGGGTCCGGGGGTGTCCCACGGCGGGGGTTGAGCTGACCGGTCAGCTCGCGGGGGCCCAGGGGGTTCGGTCGACTGACCTGACGGAGATCTGCAGGTTGGGTTTCATATCCAAACATCTCGAGAACTCTTCTGAAGACTCCCAATGACTTCCTACCATCATTCCATCATTGTTAAACCCTTTTGTGACTATCCAAACATGGATTCACTCATTATCCAAGCAAAACCATCAAAATTGATCCGTACATAGCCCTTGATCAACCCTCTTAGCATCTCATGCAAAGATTAGATCAAGCTTACTGATCTAACATGATTAGAGATGAGGTAAGGCTCTGATATCAATTGTTGGAAATTAAGTGGGCCTCTAGGATAGGTTTCAAAAACTTTTGATCCACTTGATGCAGGGATCATCTATCCAGATGGCTGCCAATTTGTCCAAGATACAAACCCTCAATCTTATCTATCATGATCAATAATTCAATCTATCTAGGAGATAGAAAATCAGCAACAAACATTCAACAAAGATCTATATCATACAAGGAAATAGATTATACCTTTGGAGCTCGGTTGTGCTCTAATGGAGAATTTGCTACTTTCTTTGATGACGAACTCTTTCGCGAATCAAATAGGTTTCTCCAAAACCCAATGGCTTTCCACGCTATTACCCAAATCAGAATCTCTTTCTCAAGAAGATGGGTGGGATCTTCAAGAGAAGACAACTAGGAACTTAAAGGAACTAGAAGAGGGAGAGAAGAGATGTGCAAGCACGATGAACGATAGGAAAGGATCAAGGTTTCTCAATTTTGAATCCAAAATGAAAAATTCGATTTTTTCTTTTTTTTGTTTTTTTTTCTAATGAACTCATCGAAGAGAAACGATGGCTCAAAACCTTAGTCGAACAGGCTCAACATTTCTCCAAGCACGATGAACGATAGAAAAGGATCAAGGTTTCTCAATTTTGAATCCAAAATGAAAAATCCAATTTTTTTGTTTAAAAGAGAAAGAGTGGAAATAAATTCAAAGAATTAGAAATTCCCAAAAAAATCTCATCTCATTTTTTTTAGATGCGGAATCCAACATGGGCCACCAATTAGAAAGTAGCAAAGGAATCAAGAAAAGAAGTATAACCATAGAGCAATAGATATGATATGCAAATATTTCATTTCTAGCATCATGTTCTCAAATGAACGAGTCCAACCGGGTGGAGCCAGCTTGATGGACCAGTGCATTCTGCCCGGTTCTACAGAGGTCGGCGGACGTGGGAGTCCGTTTGGGTCCGACCCTTTCGTAATCGGGGGGCAGAGGTGTGCATCAATATTTCTTTTGTGTGGGTGTGCCAGATTTTCTATTTTACTTGGAATTGCAAGTAGTGATCCGGAGATCAACCTTCGCAAGTAAAAATGAAATCAACTTCTTTCAAGTTTTCCATTGCACATATATTTAAGAAAAGAGACATTTTCTTGATTTGCCGTGAAATATGATTTTTTAGCATTTATAGCCGATTTTGGCATTTATAGCCGATTTTTGGCGTTTATAGCCGATTTTAGCGTTTATAGCCGATTTACAATCCTTATCAATAATGAAAGACAAGATTTGTGATTTTTGTCTCTTTTAAAAAAAATCCAAACTACAATGAAAAGCAAGAAAAGGAGGATCTAACTTCTCAGGAGATTGTTGGGGACTCGTTCAGATTGACGGTCGCAGGCCATATGTGGGCTTCACCATCATCCATGTAGATGAGAATAGTGGATGCTATTGATTCGCTTGGCTTGGCTATAACCTCAGGTTTTTAGACGACAACGACCAAAAAGAGGTCCTATGTCCAATAAAAAACCAAGTAGACGGGCTGAAAAGCCACGTCTAAGCCATTGGAGGCAGAAGGAGAAGGCAAGGACCTTGGGGGGGGGGTACCCCCCAAGGGACTTTTGTCACCTTGTAGCGGTGGTCAGTGTAGAACTTCCGCAGAGTTTTCTCTCTTTCTTTCTCTGGATTTCTGTGCTTTTTTCTGATCTGGGATCTGTCGTGTTTTTCCGATCTCTGTGATTTTTCTGATCTGGAATTCTTTGGAATGCTCTCCTATTTATAGGCTTTTAGGTGGCCATTTAGGAGAATTTATGAGCTTTAATTGTCATAAAGCTACAGAAAGGGAGGAGTTACAAGATTGAATTCTTTATTTTGTAACTCATTTTTTTTTGGCTTCTGATTGGCCGGAGGAGATTGAGGGCATTTAATCGCATTTAATCACCATGATGGGAGGAGTTTCATGGGTTAAATGCCATGAATCTCTTGACTTGTAACTCCCGGATGCTTGCTTCTGATTGGCCCGTCCAAAGAAATGGATTAATGACTGCAATAAAGCTAGTCAATTAATCGCATTTAAGTGGTCGCTGAGCAGTTGAAGAGTCGCGGGCCGTGCCGCGTCTTTTGGGATTCTTCTATCGATGATCATCGATGGATCTTCATGTAGATCGACATCGGATGACCATGTAACTTCAGGTGTTGGTTGCCAACAGCGGGTCGGTGCCATCTGTCCTGTCGATTTCTCGATCGGTCGGGTAGAAAGCACACTTTTTTTTGGTTGACCGGTTGGCGATCAATGTTGATTTCGATACTCTTGATGATTGACCCGTGATTTTGACTGATGTCAGAGGATTTGGTGTCTCAAAAGTATGAATTTTAGAAAATACCAGAGATCAGACGCTTCGAATCGCGAAGAAACGGCGAAAAATGGGGTTTCTGGGGCCCTCCCGGCGATCCCGGGCTCCAGGGTCGCAGGGGCCTGCGACCTTGGTGGGGTTTTCCCTCCTTTTGTCCCGTTTTGTGTTCGTTTTTACTGTTTTTTTATTCTTTTTTCTTCTGTATTTTTCCTTGACATTTTTGATCATTTATTGGCCTGATTTCCATATAGAAAACCTGATGAGAATCCTTGTATTTTGTTTTGCAGAGTTTCCAATTTTCTGAGAAAGCCGAAGACTTTGTCGCGCAGAGCTGCCGATTTTCCGCAAGAAGCTGAAACTAGGCCAAACGATGTCGAAATGACCTGAAATTTGGGGTGAAGCCTCCTGAGCAATAAATAAGACCAACCATAAGATTTTATTTGAGTTTTGAAGCCATTTGGGGTTTTATCACTAGTAGATTTGTTTTTGTCGATATGAAGATGTCGCGGCTTGATGTGCGGTCAACCGATGTCCGATTGACTTGAAATTTGACAGGGAACCTATTAGAGTCATTTTAAGATGATCCATAGGCTCTGTCTTAGAAACCATGGTCCCGGGGAGCTTCGCCGCTGAGAGGCCTGATTTGGCTTCCGAGCATCAAAGTCTAATCAAATGTTGTCGAAATGACCTGAAATTTGACGTGTAGCCCTTTGTAAGCATTTTGAAGCCGTCCATGTGCTTTATCTGATGAGTGATCGACTCGGTAGTTCTTGCTGCCGAGAGGCTTGATTTAGCTGTTCGAGGGTTGATGTCGGGTCAAACGTTGTCGGTTTGACTCAGAACTTGATGTGGAGCCTTTTGGATGTATTTTGAGACCATCCATCGGCTCTGATCGAAGATTTGGTGTCTCCAATGCTTTCGCCGCCAAGAGCTCTTTTTAAGCTGCCGGAGAAGCGAAGTTGGGCCAAATGATTTTGAAATGGCCTGAAACTTCTTGTGTACTCCTCTTTTGGCTGTCTTGAAGGATCTTGCAGTTTTTGTTTGATTCTGACATGATTTGATTTTTTGGAAGTAGCATTGCCTATTTATGGCAGGTTGCAACTTCATGTAGCTTTTTGGATCTTGAAGAGGCAAAGTGACATTTTTGGTGTCAACATGAATCAATTTATTACATCATATGCTGGTATTGAGACCATAAAACTAACAGACGTAAGTTTCTATCTTTTTAATTAATGATTGGGGAGTGGGGGATTATGGGAGGGTTAAGCAAATCAAAGTGAACACGATATATTACTTTATTTTCAAATAATTTTGTGAACCATTGATTCTGATCAAGACTTGATTACCGGAAATATAGGAATTGAATGTGCAGTGTTGTGCACGTGCCATGAATCATGATCCATGCCTTCTTTCATTAGGAACATTTTTAATCTCTCACATTGATTTGATTAGTTGGCATGTAATTCATTCGAAATAAGTATTTCATGCTGGTAAAAGAGCTTCATGTTTTTGTATAGGTTGTCATGCTCCTCGGAATCTCAAGATTTTTATGGTTATGGATCCTTAATATATTCTTTTTCTACTTTCTATCCATTGCACTCCATGATGTCTCTGCTATTTAGTGTTAAATGTTGGAAATAGGGTGGGCCTCTAGGATAGGTTTCAAAAACTTTTGACCCACTTGACGCAGGGATCAACTATCCAGAAGGCTATAAAACCCAGTCCAAGATCTATGTCCTCAATCTCAGCTATCATGATCAGTAAATACAATCTATCTAGAAGATAGAAACTACAACTAATAAGCATCCATAATAATCTACAACATGCAAGGAAATGGATTATACCTTTGGAGCTCGGTTGTGCTCTAATGGAGAAGTTGCGTCTTTCTTTGATGATGAAACGCTTTCACTAATTAAATAGGGATCTCTAAGACCTCTTGATCTTCCACGCTATGACCCGTATCAGATTCTCTTTTTTCTCAAAAAGATGGTGGGATCTCCAAGAGAAAACTATTAGGAACTCTAGGGAGGAACTAGAAATAGAACTAGAAGAAGGAAAGAAGAAGGAACTCGTACAACACTTGCACTAGGGAGGGCTGGGCGTGAATCCCTATGTATGGAGCATGCATGGGACGTCCAGCCCTCCTCTCCTCTATTTATTGCTTTTGCAAGCCCCACTTACTAATTTCCATTAGAAGTCTTACTTTCAAAAATTAGTAACTATCTCTTCTCAATTAAAATAGAATTCTTACTTCCATTAATTAATTAGTAACTTACCATATCATAATTAGAAGTCTCACTTCAAATATGATTAGTAATTTTCTAATTCCTTTCTAATTAAAATAGAAGTCTCACTTCTACTAAAATTAGTAAGTCTACTATTTCACTATTAGAAGTCTCACTTCAAATAGAAATAGTAACTTTCCTTTTAGAGTTCAACTATAATTAGATACTTTCTAATAATTGGGCTAGTGTGGGGACCACTAGGGATTCCTTAGAAAGCTGGCTTCAACTGGGACACGCGATCCCACATCTCATGTGTAATTCGGGCCCACAGTTAATTGCAAATAACTCCACTATATAAATGCAATTGAACTCCAGTCTTAGGAATATTACATAGAAGACCCTAAACTTCCACATTACCACAAGTAGACCTCTCTATCAATATCCATGGATCAATTGGACCTGTCTTCCAAACTAGCTCCATATCTTATTATCCTTGAGCCCCAATTAATTATAATGATCATAGGTACCTTTCCAATTAACTCTTAATCGGAATGGGTGCGCACTTACCAATGATAAATCCATTAATTGGCACAAGGGGATATTAGAGATAGATTCCATCTTAACTATTGAATGTTCCCACAGTTTTACTACCACGTATCCAAATCACCGACGTGTTGACCTACAGTTGGCCTCACTCATAGGTGACTCAAAGCAAATGAATAGATAGAAACTTGAGTTCATTAATGTCTCAGGATTGAGAGCCTATTGCTAGGGAATTATGAGAGCAGACCTTAAAGTAAAGACAGTATTTATATGGTGCTTCTCATGGTCCTTCAATACATCCAATGTACCAGCACTATGATCCAGAATCTTCCATTCTGATGATCGAGACAAATCACACTATCTCATAGTGATCAAAGTGCTGCAACCTTATCAGTATAAGATGTCCAGTCTCATCACTGGTTGTGAAGGTATTTAAGTATAAGATTTTGTCACACATGTCTCCCGTATGTGGATCTCATCCATACACATGTGTTACATCTAATATACTTGTGGACTCAGATTCATCTCATGAACCATCATGTCATTCGTATTGGTTATGTGCAAGTATATAATAAATTACCATTCATCTCATGAAAAGTAAGCATGAATATATGAATAAATAAAGAATTTAATCAATTTATTATATCATCTACTGGATTGAGTCCATAAAACTAACAATTATGGCAGGTTGGGACTTCATGTAACTTTTTGGATCTTGAAGAGGCAAAGTGACATTTTTGGTGTCAACATGAATCAATTTATTACATCATATGCTGGTATTGAGACCATAAAACTAACAGACGTAAGTTTCTATCTTTTTAATTTAATGATTGGGGAGTGGGGGATTATGGGAGGGTTAAGCAAATCAAAGTGAACACGATATATTACTTTATTTTCAAATAATTTTGTGAACCATTGATTCTGATCAAGACTTGATTACCGGAAATATAGGAATTGAATGTGCAGTGTTGTGCACGTGCCATGAATCATGATCCATGCCTTCTTTCATTATGAACATTTTTAATCTCTCACATTGATTTGATTAGTTGGCATGTAATTCATTCAAAATAAGTATTTCATGCTGGTAAAAGAGCTTCATGTTTTTATATAGGTTGTCACGCTCCTCGGAATCTCAAGATTTTTATGGTTATGAATCCTTAATATATTCTTTTCCTACTTTCTATCCATTGCACTCCATGATGTCTCTGTTATTTAAGTGTTAAACACTTAAACAAGAGCATTGCTTTTAGCTTCAGTCTAGAGGTTTGGCTGATGATAATTTGTGGAATTTTAAGCAGGCTTTCTTGGTAATTGTGCTGAACAAGAAACGTGTTGGCTACACATATGAATTGACCTTAAAGTTCCAAGGCAAGTTAGAGTTTCCCATGTGGGTTATGTATTAGAAAAAGTGAATGTTTATGTGCAGTAAGTAAAATCATATGACATTTGAATATAATTGAAATAGGGGAATGGCTTGTTAAAGAGGAGAGCAAGACGATCGAAGGCCACATTGATATCTCGGAGTTTTCATTTGGTGAATTAGAAGACCTGCAGGCATGTGCTGTAATGTATTTGAATATTTATGCACACTAGACTGAAGTAGGGATGATAACTGTGTGGGGAGATTTCCAGAACCACAGGATTAAGCTAATCACAGCCATCAGATGAGACTAAGCACTCTCACGTGCCATCCGCGTGCCATCCACGTGGCACCAAGCTCACCCCGGCTACCAGGACAGGAGGTCCGGCCGAAGTCAAGCAGCTCCGGGCCCTTAGCGTCGAACTGGCCCACCTCGGGCGTCATCTCGGCAGGGAGCTCCACCTCGGCTGGGCCACCCCGGATGCCATCTCAGCAGAAAGCTCCACCTCGGCTGAAGAGGCCGGGACAGAACCCGAAGCAAGAGAGAACCTTCACCTGCGTCCCTCATCCCCCACGTCATCAGGCACGTGGAGGGATAGGGGCACGAGCTAGTGGGACAGACGCGACATCCAGCCGCCCACAATCTTCGCCAGATCCCTGACAGACGCGGCATCCAGCGGCTGAGGCCACATCAGGGCAGGGCCCGAGGGCAGATCCGCTGGTACCCCTACCGCCAAAGGCGCCCAACAGGATCTGGCCCAACAAGATGTGCATTAAATGCGATGTGGGCTGACCCGACGGGCATTTAATGCAAAGTGGGCTGGATTGGACTGCGATTAATGCAATGTGGGCTGATCGTGACTTCCCAGTCGAATCACGGGGCCCACACCACAATATCTCCCAAAGATACGTTCCACACTCTATAAATAGAGGCTCAAGCCACCATCTAAGGTACGCCATTTTTCATACACAGAGCCCTTACTCTGTCTCTCTTCTCCCTCTCCTTCCATTGTTCCAGTTCCCACACTGACTTTGGCATCGGAGAGCCTTGCGCCGCCCAGGCCAGGGTCCTCTGACCGTGTGTTCTTCCCTTTCAGGCTTTCGGACGGCATCCAGTCACTCCCAGTCACCATCATCTTCTCGGATAAGTCCTATAAGGCTCCCTCCTTATTGTGGGTCATTATTTTCTGCACCTACAATTGGCGCCGTCTGTGGGGAAGTAATATCCCAACCTCTCAAAACCTTCCCAACCTTCTTAACCTCAACCTCTCAGAAGCCATGCCTCCGAAAGCTAAGAAGGGCGTAGAATCGTCGAGAGCAGCGCTCGAGCTGCCACCACCGCCAACGGACGTCCCTCCTCAAGGACGCTCCCGTACGGTGCATGGCACGACTGCAGGCGAGGGCCGCTTAGGCTCTCAGCTCTTTATCGAGTTCCCACTCCAAGAGGGACTCGAGGCCTCGACCTCGTCAGAAGAAGTCGCGCCACCCAGACGCAATGAGCGTCAGCATGAGCGTCCCCGGAAGGACAAAGCCGTGGCCGTAGGAGAGACGCGCCACGTTCAACCCCCTGCCACTGGAGAGGTTCCCGAAGCTGCTCTCCTCCAGAAGCAACTCCAGAAGCAAGGGCAGCTGATTCGCGAGCTCCAGCAGCAGCTGAGGGCAGTGCAAACTGCCTCCTTGAGGCAGGTCTCTGAGCCTCAAGGGAAAAGGAGGGACGCCCCCAGCAGGGCAGCCCAGCCTCCCCGCGAGGACCCCAGAAATCATCTGGACCAGAAACAGAGCCAGATCCGTGACGAAGGCTCGAGCAACAGCCGAAGTCACCATAGCCGCGACGGCCGAACTCATAGCCGTCGTAACCCGAGCCATCCCAAACGAAAGCCCAGAGCTCAGACTCCAGAGAAGGACGATGAGCAAGAGCGATTCGACAAACGTGTCAGATTTGCTCTCCAGCACAACTTGGACATGCGGGACCAGAAGCAAATCTGTGGTCACACTGATCTGGGTGGCTCGCCCTTCACAAAAGAGATCGAGCGCACCCCCTTGCCCAGAAAGTTCTCCGTCCCGCGGTTCGTCCCCTATGACGGACTGTCCGACCCATCCGCTCACCTCCGACACTTCTCCCAGAAGATGTCCATCTGGGGAAACGAGGGTCACCTAAACTGCAAAATCTTCTCCTCCAGTTTGGGTGACCTCCCCCTGAAGTGGTTCTGCTCTCTCCCGGAGCAGTCGGTTTCCAGTTGGAAGGAGCTCCAGCTCTCCTTCCTGAAGAAGTTCCAAGCCTACACCGTCGTCCCCAAGAAGGAAGGGGACCTCATCGCCCTGAGAATGAAGCAGGGCGAAACCCTCGCCAAGTTCACCCAGCGATTCTGGGCGGTCTACAGCCAGATTGAGGGCGCGAGGGAAGGGATAGCCATCTACGCCTTCCAGCATGCCCTGATCCCCGGCATCGACTTGCGAAAGGACTTGGCCGGGGACACCCCGGAGTCCATGCCAGAGTTGATGTCCCGGGTGAAGCGCTTCATCGCCCGGGAGGAAGACGAGATCCGAGCCCGGGATCAAGACGGGCATCCGGAGCCTGAGCAGGAGGACAACCAGCCTCGGCAGAGAGGCGGGAAGCCCTTCCAGAAGCAGGAGCCCAAGCAGGCTTGGGACGCCAGTTCGGCGGTGCCCACACCACCCAGGTCTGGGGGCACCAGCAGGTCAAGGCCTCCCACCGACGCCTATCAAGGCATCAACGTCGTCTTCAGAGAGCCGATACACCAGATCCTGAACAAAATAAAAGGTAAGCCGTTCTTCGAGTGGCCTCAGCCCTTGAGAAATGAGCCCACTAACGGCGATCGAAGCAAGCTCTACTGTTCCTACCACAAAGGTAAAGGACACAGGACCGAGGAATGCCACTCTCTGAAGTGGTACCTGGAGAGACTCGCCGGCGAAGGCCACCTCCCAGAGTTCGTCAAGACAGAAGATGCCGGCGGCAGCGGGGGCCGAGTTCACCAGAGCGCGGCCCGGGACCCAGACAGCGAGGACTCCGAAAAAATCATTAACGTGATCCACCTGGCATCCTCGGTTCCCTCTCCCTCGTCTCGCGGACGCTCGCATCGCACAAAGAGAAGGTGACGGACGTCGAGCTCGGGCTGGCACCCAGAAAAGCTCGCCGCGGCCGAACTGCGATCAAAGCCCATATTCTGGCGGACTTCGACATCGTCTCGCCCAACTCGGCCCCGACCCCGCCTGGCACGACGCTGACAGGCACAGGACACGAGCCAGAAGTAACTGAGACTGGACAGCCTCTCACCTCGGCAGCACCCTCTAGCCTGCGAGATGGGAACGGTCATTCCTGTAGAAATCGGCCTTCTCGCCCTGAGCACAGAGCCAAAGGAAGGCCGGCCCCGGGCTGGCATGGCCCGTTCGGGGTGATCTCACGGGCAACGAAGTCAGCCTGCAAGCGCAGACAGGGCAAGCCACTGCCGAGATCGCGGAATGCGTCCCGCTTGACGAAATTCTGTTTCTAAAAAGTGTAGCAAGTCCCGATCAATGAAAGTGTCTTTCGCCCTGTCATCTAATCTGTATCATCTCTCCTTGCATGACTTCTACAGCTCCGGGTCCATCGCCCTGGAAAAGGCCTCGAGTCCACACTCGGTCGTTTCCTAAAGGTCAGGGTCCATCGCCCTGGAAAAGGCCTCGAGTCCACACTCGGTCGTTTCCTAAAGGTCAGGGTCCATCGCCCTGGAAAAGGCCTCGAGTCCACACTCGGTCGTTTCCTAAAGGTCAGGGTCCATCGCCCTGGAATGGGCCTCGAGTCCACACTCGGTCGTTTCCTAAAGGTCAGGGTCCATCGCCCTGGAAAAGGCCTCGAGTCCACACTCGGTCGTTTCCTAAAGGTCAGGGTCCATCGCCCTGGAAAGGGCCTCGAGTCCACACTCGGTCGTTTCCTAAAGGTCAGGGTCCATCGCCCTGAAAAAGGCCTCGAGTCCACACTCGGTCGTTTCCTAAAGGTCAGGGTCCATCGCCCTGGAAAAGGCCTCGAGTCCACACTCGGTCGTTTCCTAAAGCTCAAGGCTCTACGCCCTGGAAATGGCCTGGAGTTCCTACGCTCAGCCTTTCCTAAAGTCCCCGTGTTTGGAACACACTCAAGGGTTAATAGCCCTGGAAAAGGCCTCGAGTTCGGACACTCGGCCGAATTCCTAAAATCAGGTTTCATCCCACTCTACAAAGGTGTTCCTACACAGCCGTTTCCTAAAGTCCGGGTTCATAGACCCCTCACACCTCGGCGCAAGGCAGTTCGGCCAAGGTCAGCCATTTCGGCCAAAGTCAGTCTTCAAAAAAGAAAAGAGCTGTGCCATCACTCAAACACAGAAAGCAAAGTACAAAAAGGAGGATCGCAGTCCTCTGAAAACAGAAAATGAAGCAAAAACCTTACATACAGAGACAAATAAAGGGGAGCCCGGCTACTGTGGCTTCGGCGACTCCACTAGGTCGATCACCGTATTTGCTGGATCAGTGGATTCGGCCGAAACCGCGACCTTGCTGTGAGCGTCGCTGGCAGGAGATTCTTCGACCAGAGCCTCATTTGCTCCAGGGGCAGAAGAGGCCTCACCCCGAGGCACGGCAGAAGCATCACTGGCAGCCGGGGCACCGCTCAAGACCGGGGCAGCTGGAGCATCTTCCGGAGCAGGAACCACTGCAGGAGCTCCAACTGGGGCACTTTCGGCTTCAGGAGCGGAGCTCGGCTCAGGAGCCCCGCACGTCTCAGTGCGGCCAGGCATCCTTCCTCGAACAGGATGGCGGTGATCTCCTCCACCTGCTTCTCATACAGCTCAGTGGCTCGATCCACCCCATCCTGGATGGCGGACCGGGCCTCGGCCTGAAGAGAGGCCTTTTCCTTCTCCAGCTCGGCGTTCGCCGTCTTCAACCTTGTCGTTTCGGCGCACCCAGCCAGCACTTCCCCACGCAGCCTCGTCCCCTCAGCAGTAGATTCAGCCTTCAATCTGGCCAGCTCAGACTCCAGTTCGGCGGTCTTCTTGTTCCTCGCCCAGACGTCGCCTTTCAGATGATTGGCCTTCGACGTAAGTTCGGCGACATCAGCCAGAGCCGATGCCAGCCGAGCAGACTCTTCAGCGCTGGCCTTCTTCATCCCCTCTATTCATTTCCGCGGCTCTTCCAGCTCCCTCTTCAGCTTGTCCCTCTCAGACTCCAGCTGAGCGACCCGCGTCGCGTTCTTATCGCTCCTTCCCACCACGGTCAGGAGCCTCTGCACGTTCTGCAAATGGAAACAGAGGGTCAGGTTCGACCAAGACACTTGAAGAATGAAGAAGAGCGTTGCAAACACTTACCAGAAGATTAGCCTGGATCGCCGAGACCATCAGGCTCTCATCGTCGAACCTCTCGTGCGTCTCCATGTCTCTTGACAGAGCACAGACCTTGGCGAGAGCTCCGATCACCTCGGCATTCCCCAACAGCCGGTCCTCGACATTCAGAGGCTCACCGGGCTGAGTCTCCATCCTCGGCCTCCATGGCGTTGGGGCACTCCGGGGTCCGAAGGCCGATCCAGACCCTTGCCCCACCGAGATCGTCAGCTCGCGGGTCGCTCCACCGGTCGGCTTGCTGACCGCGCGCTCTTCTCAATAGGAGTCTTGGCTCCGGGGGCCCACGCAGGGGCCTTATTCTTCGGAGGCTGTTCAGCCCCCGAGTCCTTCTCCCCAGCCTTGGACTTCTTTCTAGGCGGGGACCCCTCCCTTGGGCGCTCCGGCGAGCGTCGCCGCACTCCCGCACTCGGAGCAGGAGCAGGAGCAGGAGCAGAAGCTGGAGCAGGAGCAGAAGCTGGAGCAGGAGCAGGAGCTGGAGCAGAAGCTGAAGTAGCTCCGGCACCTCCCGAGCTCGAAGCAGCGCGGGTGCTGGCAGAAGATGGCGTCGCAGACGAAGAAGACCCCCGCCTAAACTTGGCCGCTAGGTTCGACGGTTCCGAACTCGAGGTGGACGCCTCGGAACCGGATGCAGCTCGGCTCGCAACTGGATCGTTCACAGGGATCCCGGCAGACACCGCAATCATTGAAGAGGCGACGCGTGCAGCCGTCGACTCGCTTCCCAGTACAGGCAAGACAGAGCATTTATCGCTTCAGAGCAGTTGAAGCGACACCAGGTAATGATCACCATATCCCCAGACGGATTCTTCTAGCTTTCAACCCCTAAAGGCTAGCACACTTCAGAGGTCAAAAGCTAGGGGGCAATTGTGTGGGGAGATTTCCAGAACCACAGGATTAAGCTAATCACAGCCATCAGATGAGACTAAGCACTCTCACGTGCCATCCGCGTGCCATCCACGTGGCACCAAGCTCACCCCGGCTACCAGGACAGGAGGTCCGGCCGAAGTCAAGCAGCTCCGGGCCCTTAGCGCCGAACTGGCCCACCTCGGGCGTCATCTCGGCAGGGAGCTCCACCTCGGCTGGGCCACCCCGGATGCCATCTCAGCAGAAAGCTCCACCTCGGCTGAAGAGGCCGGGACAGAAGCCGAAGCAAGAGAGAACCTTCACTTGCGCCCCTCATCCCCCACGTCATCAGGCACGTGGAGGGATAGGGGCACGAGCTAGTGGGACAGACGCGACATCCAGCCGCCCACAATCTTCGCCAGATCCCTGACAGACGCGGCATCCAGCGGCTGAGGCCACATCAGGGCAGGGCCCGAGGGCAGATCCGCTGGTACCCCTACCGCCAAAGGCGCCCAACAGGGTCTGGCCCAACAAGATGTGCATTAAATGCGATGTGGGCTGACCCGACGGGCATTTAATGCAAAGTGGGCTGGATTGGACTGCAATTAATGCAATGTGGGCTGATCGTGACTTCCCAGTCGAATCACGGGGCCCACACCACAATATCTCCCAAAGATACGTTCCACACTCTATAAATAGAGGCTCAAGCCACCATCTAAGGTACGCCATTTTTCATACACAGAGCCCTTACTCTGTCTCTCTTCTCCCTCTCCTTCCATTGTTCCAGTTCCCACACTGACTTTGGCATCGGAGAGCCTTGCGCCGCCCAGGCCAGGGTCCTCTGACCGTGTGTTCTTCCCTTTCAGGCTTTCGGACGGCATCCAGTCATTCCCAGTCACCATCATCTTCTCGGATAAGTCCTATAAGGCTCCCTCCTTATTGTGGGTCATTATTTTCTGCACCTACAATAACAATGGTGAAGACGGTTATGGTGTTAAGTTAAGAATTATATTTAACAAGAACTAGAGAAAGAAGAGAGTGTTCATGTGGTATATTTGGGTTGTGATGCCGTAGAATGGAAGTGCTCTAAATTTGAGAATGGGTGTGAACTGTGAAGAGACTGTAGTTAGAGACAACTGCAGGCTACTGGTTTCTAATTTTCAAGAACTTGCCAAGTGCATGGAAAATTGGGGTTCCTTTTCTCACCCTAGAGTGATGATTCAATTTACCATCTACAGAAGGATTGGTTATTATAGTGCCTTTGGAATTGCAGAATAGTGCTTTGCTCATGGTTGTAATTTCTTTGTTGAGTTTATGCAATTATGCAAATTTAAAACGTGTGTTAATTGGCATTCGTAGAAATCTTGCATTCTTGATGAAAAGCAAATAAACTGCATTCAAACCTCTTTATTTGTAGCTTTTTAGAGATGAAACATCCCTGAATGCCTATTTGCCCTGTTTTGTAGATGGAAGTGCAACTCAGCAAGGGGAAGGATCTCAAGGTGGCAGATAACCAGCAAATTAACAAAGATCTTTGGACTGCAGTAGTAAATGTTGGATATGATAGGATTAGAAGTTGGAACTGAAGGTTAGTCCATGGGCAGCACTAGTAATTTTAATTGCTCAGTTGATATTTTCTTGTATCTTTCTTATTATTCACTAGGGATGTAATTTGGTTCCCCAAACTTCATCTGCATGCCCACCCAAATCGAAGTGAAATTTTGATTGGACATGTACAAGTTTGACTTGCCATCGAGCATTGAGTCTATCCTTCTCCAGCATTGAGAAATCCCTTGAAAGTAGACCCAACTACCTAGAAGAAAATATGACTGGCCAAATTCTTTTGTATGGTGGAGTCATTTTTGCAGTAGTAGCTGAGAAATTTTCCATTCTTTTATTCGATCATTGTTTTGGGTGTGCTTCTTTGTACCTCAAATCCCATCTTCCCTAAAAAAAAAAAAAGACCGCCCAAAACCAGAACACAGACCATGGCATGTATAAGCAGCAGCAGCAGCAGCAGCTTGTGCAGCCATAGAGCCCAAGCCCACCTCAAACTCTTCTGCCTCCACCAACACCCCTCAACTGTTACTGCTCTTTCTTCTTCTTCACTAAGATCAACTTCCACCATTGTTCGAGCTAGAAGGGCTTCATCATGCACAAGTAAGCTTGAGAACCGGACCAAGAAGGGTGGAGGCCTCACCACAAGACAAGACCCAGACCAAGAGGAGCAGCAGCAGTTAGAAGATTTGGTAGAAGAAGTGGATGATGGGTATGTGTTGCCTGACCTTCCAGGAGTCGAGCAAGATTTCTGGGAGGGGACGCAGTGGGATGCTTTTGGGTTCTCTGTTCAGTATCAATGGGCTTTTGGGATTGGGTTTGCACTGATTGCTTGTGGGATTGTTGTAGCAGCTTACAATGAAGGTGCCACTGATTTCAAGCAGACCCGTCTACAAGGAGTCAATTCAATCAAGGGAGTTGTTGGAGGAATCGGATGCTTCCAGTTCTGATGTTTTTTAGGGCAACCCAACTGAAGAGGCACCCAGTTTGGACTAGTTCTTGTACTACTCTTTTATGATCACTTCTTATTTCTTTCTTGCTTTGGTACTTGTCTCTTAGATAAACTTATATTATTATACGGCAAGTTGCTTGTTTTTTTTTTCAGTGTTCTTCTTTTGTCAATGCGATTGTTATTGTTTTTGTATTTATTTAAGTTGTGGTGAGGATTGGTTGATCATGAAGATTTTGGCAGATATTTCTGTGCTTCATGTGGGCTGATATTTGTCAAAAAAAAATATTGTCTTTTGTGGCCGCCGCTAAAAATAATATTTTTTTTTAAATTACTGGTCACATGGCCGCCGCTACAAAAAAATTGGTTTTTACCGACATTCATGTTGACACCAAAAATGTCACTTTGCTTCTTCAAGATCCAGAAAACTACATGAAGTCGCAACCTGCCATAAATAGGCAATGCTACTTCCAAAAAATCAAATCTTGTCAGAATCAAACAAAAACTGCAAGATCCTTCAAGACAGTCAAAGAGGAGTACACAAGAAGTTTCGGGCCATTTCAAAATCATTTGGCCTAACTTCGCTTCTCCGGCAGCTGAAAAGGAGCTCCCGGCGGCGAAAGCATCGGAGACACCAAATCTTCGATCAAAGCCGATGGATGGTCTCAAAATACATCCAAAAGGCTCTACGTCAAGTTCCGAGTCAAACCGACAACGTTTGACCCTACATCAACCCTCGAACAGCTAAATCAAGCCTCTCGGCGGCGAGAACCACCGAGGCCATCACTCATCAGATAGAGTACATGGACGGCTTCAAAATGCTTACAAAGGGCTACACGTCAAATTTCAGGTCATTTCGACAACATTTGACCATACTTTGACGCTCGGAAGCCAAATCAGGCCTCTCGCCGGCGAAGCTCCCCGGGACCATGGTTTCCAAGACAGAGCCTATGGATCATCTTAAAATAACTCCAATAGGTTCCCTGTCAAATTTCAAGTCAATCAGATATCGGTTGACCGCACATCAAGCCGCGACATCTTTATCGCAACAAAAGCAAATCTACAGGTGATAGGACCCCAAACGGCTTCAAACTCAAACAAAAGCCTATGGTTGGTCTTATTTATTGCTCAATAGGCTTCATCCCAAATTTCAGGTCATCCCGACATCGTTTGACCCAGTTTCAGCTTCTGACGGAAAATCGGCAGCTCTGCGCGACAAAGTCTTCGGCTTTCTCAGAAAATTGGAAACTTTGCAAAACAAAATGCAAGGATTCTCATCAGGTTTTCTACAGGGAAATCAGGCCAATAAATGATAAAAAATGCCAAGGAAAAATATAGAAGAAAAAGAATAAAAAAACAGCAAAAACGGACACAAAACGGGACAAAAGGGGGGAAAACCCCCCTAGGGTCGCAGGCGACCCTGGAGCCCTGGATCGCCGGGAGGGCCCCAGAAACCTCGTTTTTTTGCCTTTTCTTCGCTATTTGAAGCGTCTGACCTCTAGTATTTTCCAAAATTCATACTTTTGAGACACCAAATCCTCTGACATCCATCAAAATCACGGGTCAATCATCAAGAGTATCGAAATCAACATTGATCGCCAACCGGTCAACCAAAAAAAAGTGTGCTTTCTACCCGACCGATCGAGAAATCGACAGGACAGATGGCACCGACCCGCTGTTGGCAACCAACACCTGAAGTTACATGGTCATCCGATGTCGATCTACATGAAGATCCATCGATGATCATTGACAGAAGAATCCCAAAAGACGCGGCACGGCCCGCGACTCTTCAACTGCTCGGCGACCACTTAAATGCGATTAATTGACTATCTTTATTGCAGTCATTAATCCATTTCTTTGGACGGTCCAATCAGAAGCAAGCATCCGGGAGTTACAAGTCAAGAGATTCATGACATTTAAACCATGAAACTCCTCCCATCATGGCGATTAAAGGCGATTAAATGCCCTTAATCTCCTCCGGTCAATCAGAAGCTAAGAAAAAGGAGTTACAAAATAAAGGAATTAAATCCTGTAACTCCTCCCATTATGCGTCTTAATGACAATAAAAGCCTATAAACCCTCCTAAATGGCTAACAAAAAGCCTATAAATAGGAGAGCACTCCAAGAAGAAAACACACAACAGTCTGCAGAAAATCCGGAAACTCAGACAGAAAAAGGCATCAGAAATCTAAGAGAAAGAAAGAGAGATAACTCTGCGGAAGTTCTACACCAACCACCGCTACAAGGTGACAAAAGTCCCTTGGGGGTACCCCCCACCAAGGTCCTTGCCTTCTCGTTTTGCCTCCAATGGCTTAGACGTGGCTTTTCAGCCCGTCTACTTGGCTTTTTATTGGACATAGGACCTCATCTTGGTCTTTGTCCTCTAAAAACCTGAGGTTATAGCCCAGCCAAGCGAATCAATAGCATCCTCTGTTCTCATCTGCATGGATGATGGCGAAGTCCACATATGGCTTGCGACCGTCAATCTGAACGGGTCCCCCACAATCTCCTGAGAAGTTAGATCCTTCTTTTCTTGCTTTTCATTGTAGTTTGTATTTTTTCAAAAGAGACAAAAATCACAACTCTTGTCTTTCATTATTGATAAGGATTGTAAATCGGCTATAAACGCCAAAATCAGCTATAAACGCCAAAAATCGGCTATAAATGCCAAAAAATCGCCTTTCACGGCAAATCAAGAAAATGTCTCTTTTCTTAAATATATGTGCAATGGAAAACTTGAAAGAAGTTGATTTCCTTTTTACTTACAAAGGTTGATCTCCAGATCACCACTTGCAATTCCAAGTAAAATAGAAAATCTGGCACACCCACACAAAAGAAATGTTGATACAGGCCTCTACCACCCCCCCCCCCCGGCCCCCCGGTTACGAAAGGGTCGGACCCAAACAGACTCCCACGTCCGCCAACCTCGGTAGAACCGAGCGAGCAGAATGCGCTAGTCCATCAAGCTAGCACACCCGGTGGGACTCGTTCATTTGAGAACACGATGCTAGAAATGAAATATTTGCATATCATATCTATTGCCCTATGCTTATACTTCTTTTCATGATTCCTTGGCTACTTTCTAATTGGTGGCCTATGTTGGATTCCGCATCTAAAAAAAATGAGATGAGATTTTTTGGAAATTTCTAATTCTTTGAATTTATTTCCACTCATTCTCTTTTCAACAAAAAAAAAATTGGATTTTTGGATTCAAAATTGAGAAACCTTGATCCCTTCCTATCGTTCGTCGTGCTTACAGAAATGTTGAGCCTGTTCGACTAAGGTTTTGGGCCATCGTTTCTCTCCGATGAGTTCATTAAAAAAAAACAAAAAAAAAACAAAAAATCGGATTTTTCATTTTGGATTCAAAATTGAGAAACCTTGATCCTTTCCTATCGTTCATCGTGCTTGCGAAAATGTTGAGCATGTTCGACTAAGGTTTTGGGCCATCGTTTCTCTTCGATGAGTTCATTAGACAAAAAAAAACAAAAAAAAAATAAAAAAAATCAGATTTTTCATTTTGGATTCAAAATTGAGAAACCTTGATCCTTTCCTATCATTCATCGTGCTTGCAGAAATGTTGAGCCTGTTTGACTAAGGTTTTGGGCCATCGTTTCTCTTTGATGAGTTCATTAAAGATCTAAATATATATATATATATAAAAGAAGACATAGAACACTAAGGTTAAACCAACTGTGTTCTTTGATCATGGTTGATTCAAGAAAAGCCTTGTCCAGAGTGTGGAGACAGCTTGACTGTTCTAGGCAAGGGTCCTGCAAACAGGTTCATTAAGTAATCCTACCCTTACATGGGGGCAATTCTATCAATCGAGATTTCATAAGACCGGGTTAGGAGGCCTATGTGTACTCTCTCATCTTTTAAATAAATTTTTTTCAAAATAAAAATAAAAGATAAAATTTTTTTAAAAAAAATCTTAAAAAAAATAAAAAAAAATAAAAACAAAAAAAAAGATTTTAAAAAAAAAAAGATTTTTTTCAAAAAAAAATCTTCTAAAAAAAAACCTTCCGTCATTTTGAGTTCAGATTGGAGAAATTTTGGTCTTCTCCTTTCTAAGCACAGGCGCTCGCGGAAATCGCTGTGCCCGTGTTCAGATTGGAGTGCCTTTTGCTCTCTTTGATGAACCCGATCTTGGCCTTTCAAAAAAAAAAAAACTCGTCATTTTTGGATTCAGATCCGAGGAATTATGGTTCATTTCCTTCTGAGTACTGGCGCTTGCGGAAATCGCTGAGACCGTATTTAGATCGGAATACCATCTACTTTCTTTGATGAATCCAATCTCGACCTTTCAAAACAGAGAATCATCTCAAAACATTTGTGTCTAGCAGTACTAGTACGCCCTTTCAGGATCTACTGTATTCGCGACCGGCACATTTGTAACTCCAACTTTATATTCTTCTTACCTCGAGCAAGCTCTGCTTCTCGATAAGTCGAATTTAAGTTCACAATTGCTTCTAGCAGTCACTGGGACGCACATTCTCCATACCTGCGATCAGAACAATTGCACCCTCTATGGCTTTCTGCCTTCTTCATATTGCTTGGGTCATCTTCCTCGAACAATTTGAAAAGACAAAACCATAGAACTTCCCATTTATGATCATTATATTCTTGTGATTACTAATGGATGTGGTCTTGTTTCAGAAACTTTTCGAAAACTAATAATGGCAGCTTCACTAACCATGACCTTCGACGAGAACAAGCACCAACTTATGCTTCAACAGAAGCAAACTACGCGCACCTACAAATGCCATATCAGCTGCCGAAGCGTCAACTCCCTCGGCAGCTCTCTGAACTCCGGGTCGACCTCGACTCCCCGGACTATCGTCTTTGGGACCTGGGACCATTCCCACTTCCTGAGGAACAAACTGCTCCTTCCAAGAAGCAGAAACTCGCCTCTCAATGTGTCACTACCGTGACACCAAAGGCGAGCACCAGTAGGCCCGAAGCCCGTGGCAGCCCCACGAAGCCTTGACCAGCAAACGACCAGGTCTATCCCAAGACTTGGTCCCCAAGACCTTCACCAAAACAAAGAAGGTCCCAAACATCCACCAAGCCAGCATTCCTGGCCCCACTCAAGGAGAACCAGTTCTACCCTCTTGCCTACATGAAAGAGGAGAGACCCGTCTCCAACCTGACTCCCAAGTCAACCCAGCATGAACCTGCTTGTTCCTACAAGTCCAAAATCAAGTCATGCATCACAAGGCCTTTGCAAGCACCTGGTAAGGCCTACAAACCTGCAGTTCTACCCTTCATCTCTACAGGGGCCGAACTCCAAAAATTCAAAGATTCGCTGCAACAGGCGAAGGACAGGGTTCGCATCCTGTCCTTGCCCAGCTACAAAGAAGACAGGCTCGGCTGCTGCTCCCAAGGGAGCACATCGTTCATCGTCAAAGCCCAGCCAGAGTTGACCGAAGCTCAAATTGCTCGTCGTATACGCCGCCGTGCGTCGTATCGGCAAAAGAGACTAGAGAAGCAAAGGACCCAGCTTCCTACACTTCAAGTCTCTCCCAAATGGGTCGAAAAAGAAAGACCCAACCAAGTTGTTGCTGTCCATATGGTTGGAAAAACCAGAAGACGCCAAAAGTCAGCAACAAAAATCCATGTCCAACATCCGATGACCCGCAGCGTCTCCAGGACAAGAAGACATTCAGAAGAATCCCCTGCTCCTTCAAGCAAAGGACGGCAGAGTGATCCTTCCTCAAGCTCTTTTTCAAAAAGAATGAGCCCCAGCTCAGTCACCAGGACAGTTTCCTCATTCGAATCCCGAAGGATGAACGTCCTGGCTACAAATTCTGAGCCACCACCCCGTAATCCACCTCAAGATGATGCGATCACCCACATCCAGCAGTTGGAACAAGGCCAGTAGATGATTGAAACTCTGATAGAAAACCTTCTCATCGCCTTCCAAAATCAGGCGAACAATGAACCTCCTCCGAATCATCAAGACGATGAGGTAAATAGAGAAGAAAATGAGTCACACGCCCTTACCAAAAAGGACGTAGACGGTATCCTCACCAAACCAAAAGAAGAGGATATACTCAAGGAGCATGGGATCAAACCACTATATCCCTTATGGATGGACTCGGTCCCGTTCCCTACAAAATTCAAGCATCCTACTCTCCAAACATATACGGGGAAAGGATCAGGCAGATAGCACGTCATCCACTTCAAGATCCTGACGGAAACTATCGCGGATCAAGATGCACTCAAGATCTGCCTCTTTGCAAGTACCCTAAAAGGTACGGCCTTCGATTGGTACTCCACTCTGCCGGAGGACTCCATCCAAAACTGGGCCATGCTAGAGACACGCTTCCTGACTCACTTCAAAGGTGAGGATCATCCCACTACTATGGCTCAGCTATGCAGCCTAAAACAGGGGGAGAATGAGTCAACATATGACTTCATTCATAAGTGGAAAACAATGGCATACAAATGCTCTAATGTATTGCCACAAGCGTCGCTAGTCGACATCTGCCGAAACAACATGAGAGCCAGAATCCGCTCCATGATCATCGGCAACAAATCAAAAAACCTGGGAGAACTCCTAGAAGCTTCCATGGAAGCTGAAACGGTGATAAAAGACCTCAACAGTCAGAAATCATCAAGAAAAGAGCCAACCGCCATTGCAACCTCTAAACCAAAGAAGAAAGAGGTCCACAATGTGCAGACCAAGTCAGCTCCTCAGCCACCAAAGAAAGCTGAAAACAAAGCTGCTGGTAAGAGACCTGAACTCTCTGCTGCCTTCAAAGAACGAGTAGAGAAGAAATACCCGTTTTGATGAAGATGTTGATGAAATCTTCGGGGCTCTTGTGGCAAACGACAAGCTCACCTTTGTTGACACCAAAAATGTCACTTTGCCTTTCCAAGATCCAAAGAGCTACATGAAGTCGCAACCTGCCATAAATAGGCAATGCTGCTTCCAAAAATAAAATCTTGTCAGAATCAAACAAAAACTGCAAGATTCATCCAGACAGCCAAAAGAGGAGTACACAAGAAGTTTCAAGCCATTTCAAGATCATTTGGCCTAACTTCGCTTCTCCGACAGCCAAATCAAGCCTCTCGGTGGTAAAGCTCTCCGGGACCATGGTTTCCAAGACAGAACCTATGGATCATCTTAAAATGACTCCAATAGGTTCCCTGTCAAATTTCAAGTCAATCGGACATCGGTTGACCGCACATCAAACCGCGACATCTTCATCGCGATAAAAAGCAAGTCTGCAGGTGATAGGACCCCAAACGGCTTCGAAACTCAAACAAAAGCCTATGGTTGGTCTTATTTATTGCTCAAGAGGCTTCACACCAAATTTCAGGTCATTCGACATCGTTTGACCCAGTTTCAGCTTCTGACGGGAAATCGGCAACTCTGCGCGACAAAGTCTTCGGCTTTCTCAGGAAATTGGAAACTTTGCAAAATAAAATGCAAGGATTCTCATCAGGTTTCCTACAAAGAAATCAGGCCAATAAATGATCAAAATGTCAAAGAAAAGTACAGAAGAAAAAAGAATCAAAAAAGAGCAAAAACGGACGCAAAACGGGACCAAAAAGGGGGAAAACCCCCCCAGGGTCGCAGACCCCCTGCGACCTTGGGCCAGGGTCGCAGGCCCCTGCGACCCTGGCCCAGGGTCGCCGGCGACCATGGACCCCGGGGTCGCCGGGAAAGCCCCGGAAACCCCGGTTTTCGCCGTTTTTTTCGCGATTCGAGAAGCCCAGCCTCTGGTACTTTCCAAAATTCATGCTTTGAGACACCAAGTCCTCTGATATCCGTCCAAAACACGGGTAAAACATCAAGAGTATCGAAGACAGTATTGATCGCCACCCGGTCAACCAAAAAAAGTGTGCTTTCCACCCGACCGATCGAGAAATCGACAGGACAGATGGCACCGACCCGCTGTTGGCAACAAACACCTGAAATTACATGGTCATCTGATGTTCGATCTACATGAAGATCCATCGATGATCATCGACAGAAGAATTCCAAAAGACGTGGCACGGCCCGCGACTCTTCAGCTACTCGGCGACCACTTAATGCGATTAATTGACTAGCTTTATTACAGTCATTAATCCATTTCTTTGGACGGCCCCAATCAGAAGCAAGCATTTGGGAGTTACAAGTCAAGAGATTCATGGCATTTAACCCATGAAACTCCTCCCATCATGGCGATTAAAGGCGATTAAATGCCTCAATCTCCTCCGGCCAATCAGAAGCCAAGAAAAAGGAGTTACAAAATAAACAATCAATTTTGTAACTCCTCCCATTATGTGGCTTAATGACATTAAAAGCCCATAAGCTCTCCTAAATGGCTACCAAGAGCCTATAAATAGGAGAGCACTCCAAAGGAATCCAGATCGGAAAAAACACACAACAAACATCAGACAGCAGTCAGAAATCCAGAGAAAAGAAAAAGAGAGAAAACTCTGCGGAAGTTCTACACCGGCCACCGCAACAAGGTGATAAAAGTCCCTTGGGGGGTACCCCCCCCCCAAGGTCCTTGCCTTCTCCTCCTGCCTCCAATGGCTTAGATGTGGCTTTTCAGCCCGTCTACTCGGTTTTTTATTGGACATAGGACCTTCCTTTGGTCTTTGTCTTCTAAAAACCCGAGGTTATAGCCAAGCCAAGCGAATCAAATAGCATCCTCTGTTCTCATCTGCATGGATGATGGCGAAGCCCACATATGGCTTGCGACCGTCAATCTAAACGAGTCCCCCACAATCTCCTGAGAAGTTAGATCCTCCTTTTCTTGCTTTTCATTGTAGTTTGTATTTTTTCAAAAGAGACAAAAATCACAATTCTTGTCTTTCATTGTTGATAAGGATTGTAAATCGGCTATAAACGCCAAAATCGGCTATAAACGCCAAAAATCGGCTATAAACGCCAAAATCGGCTATAAATGCCAAAAAAATCGCCTTTCACGGCAAACTAAGAAAAATGTCTCTTTTCTTAAATATATGTGCAATGGAAAACTTGAAAGAAGTTGATTTCCTTTTTACTTGCGAAGGTTGATCTCCGGATCACCACTTGCAATTCCAAGTAAAATAGAAAATCTGGCACACCCAAAAAAAAAAAGAAATGTTGATGCACGCCCTTGCCCCCCGGTTACGAAAGGGTCGGACCCGACGGACTCCCACGTCCGCCGACCTCGGTAGAACCAAGCAGGAGCGCGGTCCATCAAGCTGGCACACCCGGTGGGACTCGTTTATTTGAGAACACGATGCTAGAAATGAAATATTTGCATATCATATATTTTGCTCTATGCTTATATTTCTTTTCTTGATTCCTTGGCTACTTTATAATTGGTGGCCTATGTTGAATTCTGCAAAAAAAAATGAGATGAGATTTTTTGTTTGGAAATTTCTAATTCTTTGAATTTATTTCCATTCTTTCTCTTTTCAAAAAAAAATTTTAAAAAAAAAACAAAAAAAATCAGATTTCTCAATTTGGATTCAAAATTGAGAAACCTTGATCTGTTCCTATCGTTCATCGCGCTTGCAGAAATGTTGAGCCTGTTCGACTAAGGTTTTAGGCCATGGTTTCTCTTCGATGAGTTCATCAAAAAAAAATAAAAAAAAAATATATATATATATAAAAAAAAAAATTTTAGATTTCTCAATTTGGATTCAAAATTGAGAAACCTTGATCCGTTCCTATCGTTCATCGCGCTTGCAGAAATGTTGAGCCTGTTCGACTAAGGTTTTGGGCCATGGTTTCTCTTCGATGAATTCATAAAAATAAAAAATAAAATAAAAAAAATAATATAAAAAAAAAAAGACATAGACCACTAAGGTTAAACCAACTGTGTTCTTTGATCATGGTTGATTCAAAGAAAAGCCTTGTCCAGAGTGTGGAGACAGCTTGACTGTTCTAGGCAAGGGTCCTCCAAACGGGTTCATTAAGTAATCCTACCCTTACCTGGGGGCAATTCTATCAATCAAGATTTCATAAGACCGGGGTTAGGAGGCCTATGTGTACTCTCTCGTCTTTTAAATAAAAAAAAATAATAAATAAAAAAAATATAAAAATTTTAAAATAAAAAATAAAAAATAAAAAAAATTTCAAAAAAAAATCTTAAAAAAAAATTAATAAAATAAAAAAAAAATAAAAAAAAGATTTTTTTTAAAAAAAAAAAAATCTTCAAAAAAAAAATCTTCAAAAAAAAAAACTTCAAAAAAAAAAACTTCCGTCATTTTGGGTTTAGATTGGAGAAATCTTGGTCTTCTTCTTTCTGAGCACTGGCGCTCGCGGAAATCGCTGAGCCCGTGTTCAGATTGGAGTGCCTTTTGCTCTCTTTGATGAACCCGATATTGGCCTTTCAAAAAAAAAAACTCGTCATTTTTAGATTCAGATCCGAGAATCATGGTTCATTTCTTTCTGAGCACTGGCGCTCGCGGAAATCGCTGAGCCCGTGTTCAGATTGGAATACCATCTGCTCTCTTTGATGAATCCAATCTTGACCTTTCAAAACAGAGAATCTCATCTCATAGATGCGGTCTCAAAACATTTGTGTCTAGCGGTACTAGTACGCCCTTTCAGGGTCTACTGTATTGCGACCGGCACATCTGTAACTCCAACTTTATATTCTTCTTACCTCGAGCAAGCTCTGCTTCTCGATAAGTCGAATTTAAGTTCACAATTGCTTCTAGCAGTCACTGGGATGCCCATTCCGGGCTTACCACACCTGCGATCAGAACAATTGTACCCTCTATGGCATTTTGTCTTCCTCATATTGTTTGGGTCATCTACCTCGAGCAATTTGAAAAGACGAAACCATAGAACTTCCCATTTATGATCATTATATTCTTGTGATTACTAATGGATGTGGTCTTGTTTCAGAAATTTTCGAAAAAAAACTAACAATGGCAGCTTCACTAACCATTACTTTCGACGAAAGCAAGCACCAACTCATGCTTCAACAGAAGCAAACCACGCGCACCTACAAGCGCCCCATCAGCTGCCGAAATGTCAACTCCCTCGGCAACTCTGTGAACTCCGGGTCGACCTCGACTCCCCGGACTATCGTCTTCGGGACGCTGGGACCATTCCCACTTCCCGAGGAACAAACTGCTCCCTCCAAGAAGCAGAAACTCGCCTCTCAACGTGTCACTACCGTGACACCAAAGGCGAGCACCAGAAGGCCTGAAGCCCGTGGCAGCCCCACGAAGCCTCAACCTACAAACAACCAGGTCTACCCCAAGACTTGGTCCCCAAGACCTTCACCAAAACAGAGAAGGTCCCAGGCATCCACTAAGCCAGCATTCCTGGCCCCACTCAAGGAGAACCAGTTCTATCCTCTTGCTTACATGAAAGGGGAGAGACCCATCTCCAACCTGACTTCCAAGTCAACCAGCATGAGCCGGCTTGTTCCTACAAGCCCAAAATCAAGTCATGCATCACAAGGCCTCCACAAGCACCTGCTAAGGCCTACAAATCTGCAGTTCGACCCTTCATATATACAGGGGCCGAACTTCAAAAATTCAAAGCTTCGCTTTGCAACAGGCAAAGGATAGGGTTCGCATCCTGTCCTTGCCCAGCTACAGAGAAGACAGGCTCGGCTGCTGCGCCCGAGGGAGCACATCCTTCATCGTAAAAGCCCAGTCAGAGCTGACCGAAGCTCAAATTGCTCGCCGTATACGCCGCCCGCGCGTTATACCGGCAAAAAGAGACTACAGAAGCAAAGGACCCAGCCTCCCACACTTCAAGTCTCTCCCAAAGGGGTCGAAAAAGAAAGACCCAACCAAGTTGCTGCCGTCCATATGGTTGGAAAAAACCAGGAAGGCGCCAAAAATCAGCAACAAAAATCCATGTCCGACGTCCGATGACCCGCAGCGTCTCCAGGACAAGACGACATTCAAGAAGAATCCCCTGCTCCTTCAAGCAAAGGACAGCAGAGTGATCCTTCCTCAAGCTCCTCTTCGAAAAGAACGAGCCCCAGCTCAGTCACCAGGACAGTTTCTTCGTTCGAATCACGAAGGATGAATGTCTTGGCTACAAATTCTGAGCCACCACCCCGCAATTCCACCTCCAGAAGATGCGATCACCCGCATCCAGCAGTTGGAACAGGTGCCAGCAGAGGATTGAAACTCTGATGGAAAACCTTCTCCTCGCCTTCCAAAATCAGGCGAACAATGAACCTCCTCCGAATCATCAAGACGACGAGGTAAATAGAGAAGAAAATGAGTCACGCGCCCTTACCAAAAAGGACGTAGACGGTATCCTCGCCAAGCAAAAGAAGAGGATATACTCAAGGAGCATGGGATCAAGCCACCCATATCCCTTATGGATGGACTCGGTCCCGTTCCCCACCAAATTCAAGATCCTACTCTCCAAACATATACGGGGAAAGGATCAGCCAGACAGCACGTCATCCACTTCAAGATCTTGACGGGAGCTATCGCGGATCAAGATGCACTCAAGATCCGCCTCTTTGCAAAGTACCCTAAAAGGTACGGCCTTCGATTGGTACTCCCACTCTGCCGGAGGACTCAATCCAAAATTGGGCCATGCTAGAGACACGCTTCCTGACTCACTTCAAAGGTGAGGATCATCCCGCTACTATGGCTCAGCTGTGCAGCCTAAACAGGGGGAGAATGAATCAACATATGACTTCATTCACAAGTGGAAAGCAATGGCATACAAATGCTCTGATGTATTGCCACAAGCGTCGCTAGTCGACATCTGCCGAAAACAACATGAGAGCCAGAATCCGCTCCATGATCATCGGCAACAAATCAAAAAACCTGGGGAGAACTCCTAGAAGCTTCCATGGAAGCTGAAACGGTGATTAAAGACCTCAACAGTCAGAAATCATCAAGAAAAGAGCCAACCGCCATTGCAACCTCTAAACCAAAGAAGAAAGAGGTCCTCAATGTGCAGACCAAGCCAGCTCCTCAGCCACCAAAGAAAGCTGAAAACAAAGCTGCTGGTAAGAGAACCTGAACTCTCTGATGCCTTCAAAGAACGAGTAGAGAAGAAAATACCCGTTTGATGAAGATGTTGATGAAATCTTCGGGGCTCTTGTGGCAAACGGCAAGCTCACCTTGCCTGAACCAAAAGACCGGGTGATGTTGGCAAAAACCAACGATCCTCGGTACTGTCCATACCACCAGATGATCTCGCATCCTCTCAATCAATGCTTCGTTGTGAGAGAGAAAATAAATGAGATGTGGAAAAAACGGAGTCATCACCTTTGACAAAAACTATGGGTCTGCCTCCGTCAACATGGTGACATGTGGACAAACATCAAGAGTCACCGAAGAAGAAGATCACTACTTCCTTCAAGGTGATTAAATCATCGAAGCGTCCGAGGAACTGGTTCCTTACCCGACACCAGACGGACAACCGATATGGGTACATCCCGATCTCCTGGAAGATGAAAATTGGGAGGTCGTGAAAATAAAGCTACAGCTCAACAGCGAAGGCAAGGCGAG